>CM075853.1:22416041-23016041 GCA_037975125.1 Latrodectus hesperus | reverse complement strand
ATTCTTTAATCAAAGAAATGATCTGATATAAATTCTAATATTTATAATGTATGATAGACATAAAATATTATGTTATTTTAATACAAAAAGATTGTCTACAACATTATCTTTTTCTAATGATATTAATTCAAAATCTAATCAAAGATACATTTATTTAAAAAACATCTTTATGTAAAGTATCCTTAAGGAGAACGAAATTACTAAGTTATTGTGAATTTCAAATATAAAATCTGTTTAAAAATAAAAAAATTTATACATATATATATTAGTTTTCTCTCATCAGTCATTAATTTTACTCTATTTTAAATTAAAATATAATTAAATAATTAATTTCAGAGTACCTAATATTTTACTTATAACAAAATAAAGATTGCCAAAAAAATGTTTGTCATTCAATAACTAATTAATATAAATTTAATTCCAAATAAAGATTGTTTTTGCTAATTGTTTGATGCAGAATATCTAAAATAAGTTTATATTTAGAAGTTAAATTTAAACACTTAAATAAATCAAAAATGTAACAGTATATGATAAAAATAAATTATATTGTTTAATACTAATTACACCTTTGAACTTGATTACTATAATTTCTATATATTTACTGCATACAAAAAATATTACTCAGAGATCTTAGAATTCCTAATGCTGATTAAGCACTGCCGCAAACTGTGCCAAAACACAGAAAGTCATTTACTGTAAAAAAATACTCTAAGAAAAAATATGCATTTCAATTTGTTTCTGGAATATACAACTATCTACTTCACTGAATCGCTCATTTCCAGCATCAGTGTTTGTGGTATTGGCCTATAAAGCATATCTAATCTCATTATGGCAAGTATTCATTTCTTAAAGATATGACTTTGTTAATAGAGGAGTGGCATGTAAATCAGCGAGTGGACTCTTTGTCTTTATCTTTTGAAGTTAGCTTCTCTATTAATTCCTGGAGGGGTGCTAGCTCTCGCTTCTCTATAAGACTGAATTCTTGGACAAAAAATATGAAATGTTTAAAACTTGTATTTAAATGTGCTTCTTCTCCTAACTGTACAATTTCTTGAAAATGCTGATGATAGATGTGTGCATAAACCCTAAACAAACGCTTCAATATAATCTTTGCTATAGTTAAAAAATTTTTTGGAAATGGCACACCTAAAAAAGAAAAAATGAAATCCTTTAGAAATATGTAAAAATAACATACTCATATTATGAAGGATTTCCACATAGTATAAAGTGCATAAATAAGACTAAACAATATAAAATACAGTAGAGGATTGGATTATCAATATTCAACTTTAATTTTTTTATTTTTTAGCTGCATATTTTATGTATTTTTATAATTTAAACATTTATATAATGCATATTGTAAATGCACTCAAAAAACATTAACCTATATTCTAAAATTTTAAATGAATAAATAAAAAGGATATCATTAAAAATACGATATAACTATGCTCAGATGGTTATATGATATAATTTTCCTCAGAAATGCTTTCATTCTGAAGCATTAGTTAATATTTTTAAATGTAACAAAATATCCCATAATTTTTAATAGTTAAAGCTTTTCTTTAACAAAACACAATATCTTGGTTAAAATGAGACATGTAAGACTGTGAAAATAACTTGTAAGATTCCATCATTGAAACACACATGCTTATGTATTAATATTATAATCTATTTAAATGCAGCATTAGACATTCTTTTTTCTAAAGATCAGAATTTAGCATAGTAATCAATGTGAGTTACGCAAATTTTTATTGCTTTACATCTGCACAATAACATAAACAAGTATTAAATATTGAATACAGTCATTTCACGCAATAGCTGCAATATTCATTAATATAAAACTAATATTCTAAAATATTTTACCATACTACAATTACTTTGAATAGTAAATGTATAACATATTTTCTTCAATAATGTTGGTTTTAACAAAAAGTTTGAGGGTCTTTGATAAAACATTTTGATTAATAAATATTTGAAAGGATGTGAATTTCATTTTTGAACCTATTGTGTGTAGAGGAACTTTAATGTCTTTTCTTGGGACTAGGTTATAAGATTAAACTAGTAGGGCAACATGAAAAGTTATCATAAAACGTTCACTTCAGATTTATATTTAAAGGCAAAAACATAAACTTAAGGATTTAGATAAACATGTTTCTTTAGTATATTTTGTTAAATATGTAAAGAAACTGTAAATAAAAAGATAATTGAAAAATCAATAACTTGTATTTAAGCACTATCTATAAATTCAAACATTAAATATATAAGTGCAATTGGTTTAAAAAATTTTGATTGAATTTTGTTGTTTGATTTTACCATTTTTAACTATGTTATAATTATGAAAGAGAGCAGGAAATCAATGTCTTTTCTTTCAAGAGAAAAACACATGAGACTGTTAAAGAGAGAAAGTGGCTGAAATAGTTTAGAATAAAAGTAAATTACCATATAATTATTTCTAGAAAACATTAAAACAGTTTCTTCCTCTAAGCAAACATCTGTAAACTATATTAGTATGTTCTTATGACAACTTGCACATCTGAACACTTCAAAAGAAATCCTGATTATTAAATACAAATTCCAAATAATCGCAATTAATATTGTGAGAAAAAGATATTTTAAATTAATTTATCACTCACGTCAATAAATATTTTAATAAAAAATAGTATTCCATTAATAACCATACTTCATTTAGCAGTAGTGATTGAAATATGTATGAGATAAGTTTCAAAATTTTAATTCCATACATTTGGAATGAAAATCTCTAAGCAAATTTATGATATTAAGCTTAGCATGTTTTACAAAGTTTACTCAGTATAATTTAATAATACATCTATTCATAGTCACAAATTTAAAGATATACTTTAAAAGATGTTGAATACTGACTCGCAATAAAGATGCTCAATGTAACCTTTCACAAGAAAAAATTTAGAGTTAAAAATCTTTTCATTATAATAATGCTCTTCAAAAAGAAAAATAGCTTTAAAGAACTTTGTATAACATTATTTCTCAATCTTTTCAAACAGGTTTTCCCAAAAATGCATTTAATCCTAGGATGGATAGTGACATGTGTGTGTGTGTTTCAATCATATTATAAAAATTAAAGAGAAAGAGATAGACAAAACTTTTTGTGTTGATTACATTTCATGAATTTGTTTGATCAAATAAACAATACTATTGGAGTAGAAATATATTCTATACCAGTAAACTCAAATCTTGGGATTTTTTATTTCAATTTTTTCAACGTACAGTGTTATTCATTAATTTAGAAATTACCATAAGATCAATTATTAAAAAAATTAAAAATTTTCAGCTTCAAAAACTTTAAACACAAAATTATAACAGCTATATCAAAAAAATCTCATTGAAAGTATAAAAACTAAAGTATGAACATAATAAAAAAAATTAAACATTATATACTTAATAAAATAATTATTTAATTTTCAATTTTATTGGAATTCCTTGTATTCAATCAGTTAAAAAAAGAAATTTATAAAGTATGGGGAATTAAGTAATCTGAGTGTTAAAAAGTTTTTTTTTTTTGTTAATACCTTAAGTAATTTAAATCTTAATTGTTTAAGATAAGATTTCATAATATTTCAGATCTAAATATACAGATTCATAAATAGCATAATTTCAATATAAGCACAGTTTAGGATTTAATTTAGACAAAGACAATTGAATTAAAATATCAATTTAGAACCCTGAACAATTGCTGATAACTGTGAAACATGATTATCAAATGAGTTGATACAAAATGCACAAGAGTTATATAATATGATTAACAATATATTATTGAAATGATTGTCAATCCTTGACAATAGAATACAATAATTATGATATTTTGTTGCTTTGAATTTATAATAAACTATTACGTAAAATAAAAAATAAATAAAACAGGTAACAACTGCTAGAATACATTTGCCTTAGTAGTTTGCTTTGAACTGAAAAATTATTTTAATTTCACATTATATCATCAGAACTGAATGCAAAATTCTTCTAATCTAATCTCACTTTCAATTTTTAATAGAATTACCTGTCACAGAATAAGAATTCTCAAATAAAATTTCTCGCATTTAAAGTTAGGAACATATTTTTAAAAGGATCACCTTTGGAGTTACAAAAATTTTCATTATAGTAATATAATTTACATTCTTTATTTTTAGTTAAATGATATTTACATCTACAGGAACCCTTAAATGAAGAGTATTAATCTTGCACCAACATACTTCCCAGCAACCAACCCAGTTAGGATCTACTTGTTAAGTGAAAGCAGTCAAGTGAAAGTCCTAAAATTTAGAAGCAGGGGTGAAGCAGAAGACATCCCAATATTTGATCTGCCAGCTTCAAAGATATCATTTAACTTAAAGGACATCAAGACCTCAACCCATCTAGGGTGCTCCAGCTACCTTTAAGTGAACATGACAAATCGTTTGTGTATACCTGTGGTAGTTCTTAAGATATTATGCAATTTTGTATTAAATGTAAGCGGGAATCAGAAGTCGCACGTACCATATAGGCGCAATACACAAAAACACATTTTTCTTTTAAAATATATTTTTATAATAAAATAAATAGTACGGTAAGTCTTGGAATGTAATGTATTACTAAATTAAGCTATTCGTTTGTGCATACATGGGTAGTTCTTAAGATATTGGGGAATTTTCAAGCCAATGTAAGCAGGAATCAGAAGTCACATGTAACATATAGGCACACTTTAAAAAAACTGATTTTTCTCCTAAAATATATTTTTTATAATAAAATGAATACTACAGTTAAGTTGGGATTCAAACTCACTACCTTCCAATAATGAGAATAACATCCTAACCAATCGAAAGTCCACGCAAGACTAATGTGATATTCATACATATTTAGCTATAAAATTCAATTTAAATGGAAAAGTTTAAATTATATTACAGACAAAAGACAGCTTATTCATTATATATAGATTTCACAAGGCAAGAAAGATCATTAAGAAATTTAAAGTAAAAATTACAAAAGAAAAATTATTCTTAGAACTTTTTCAAGAGACAGAAAACTTGCAGACTTAATATTTTTAAAGACAATGTTATTTTTTTAAAAATAAATTTTTTTCCAGTTTTGCATTAAATTTAAAAAAATTTTCTTCCAAAAAAGAAAAAATTGAAAATTTTTAAGTAACTAAAACAGCATCTTTTTCTTAAAATAAAAATGATAAAATGTTCACATTCCATAAATGCAAAAAATTAAAAAGTATTATTTTACCACAATTTCAGAGCCATATTTTATTGAATTCATTAAGTTGTCTTATTTACATTTTTATTTATCTATTAAGAGTAAAAATTACATTAGTGTGACAGAAACAATAAATAAATTTTACCTAAAATTAATTATTAATCATTTAAAAAGTAATATTATAAAAAATAAATTTGATAAATTTTCTAATTTATGGTTATTTTTTTAATGTTATGAGCAAAGAAAAAATGACAAACTATTAAAAAATAAAATTAATTAACTAAAATAATAAAATTAATTTAACATTAATAATATCAGTACAATATTTGTAATGCTTAAGGTTTTCATTTTAGTTAAAATTTAAAAACAAAAATGTAAACAGCAACTACAAAGTAAGAAAATATAATAAAAAAATAAACACTGAAAAAAATTATATATTACAGTTCAGATATTTCCATTTCCTCTAAAAATAATTTTAAAAATTACATAAATTACAATAAACAAATATTGTAGCAAAATGCTAATTAATGAGTACTTTTTATAAATTAGTGCTATAATTTTAAGATAATTTTTAATTCTATATATTTTGTTTAATCATATAAACCAGTAATAAAATAAAAAATAACAAAATGTACAGAAATAAAAAAAAACTATATTTAATGGAAAAAAAAGTTTGGAAATAATTAATAATTATGTGTGATTCCTCATCTATTAAAAATATTTACCAATTTTAGAGGGAAATAATGTTTCATCATCTAATTGATCCTGGACCCATGTCATTAGATAATCAATGTATTTAGGAGCAGAACATTTAATAGGCTTTTTTACAGTTTGACCATCAGCCCAATGGTATTCATATTTTGGTCCAGCTGACATAACTCGACAACTTTCTTCAGTGCAGAACTCTGTGATAGTCCCATACAGCATATTGATTTGATTAAAAAAATCTACAGCTGAAAGCAAAAATCAATATTTTATCCTAAAGTGAACTGATACAATAATAAATTATAATTTCAAGGATTTATACAATTTTCCGAAAGTAATACACAATTTAAATCTTTAAATTAAATTAGATAAAGATTTTTGATGTATTCAAATTATAAAATTGTATTATCCAAACAATACTTTTATAAATGCAAAGAATAAAACAAATTTTCATCCAAATTTAACAAATAAAATGAAGTCAAATATGATTGCTTAAAATATTAGCACAATACTTATGTTTTTATGGGGAATAAGATAGAAAATATCTTAAAACTGATTAATCTTTATTACATATTTATTTTAGCAATTAAAATAGTAGTTTCAAATTAATGATAGCAATATAACAGGCAATAAAAGAAAGTAAAATCTATAGCCCTAATAACACTATTTCACTCATAGTATTTCATCATAATTTCATAGATTATTTCATCATAGAGATCAATCAAAAAATCCAACATTGTGAGAAAAAATTAAAGAGGAGAGAATAAATTGCCAAAATATTCTCATCAGAAAAATTTTAAACCTTTATTAAAACTTATTTGGAACTCCATGTAATATTTGAGTGGCTTTAGATGAATTAACTTGATAATGAAAATTTTAAAAGGTAAGTAATGATAAATTATTTACCATATATACCCATGTATAATTTAAGAATTTGTATTAAATAAAAACAAAATTTTAAATAATTTTATGCAAAATAAAATTTAAAATATCAAAAATTTCTTCAATTTATTTTTTTAAAAATTAAACATTTCTATAATTTTATTTGAAAGCAACAAAAATATTATATTAGAAATAGTACTAAGATTCATTTTTAAAAACATTTCAAAACAAACATTTTGTACAAAGAACCATTTTTCAAAAATGTTCTAAGAAACTTTCGAGAACTTTTAAGACTTCATATACTCTAAAGTTTCATTCAAAATTTTAAGAGAACTTTTAAAATTTATTTCTGCAGAAATTTTGCAAAATAAAACAATGAAATGCATTTGAGTTTTAAAGAGAGAAGAGCTAGAGGAAAAATTTCTGTCACAAACAGTACAATAAACATTTAATCAATAACATAAATGAGCACAAATTATGAACAATCTCCTTTTAGCAGCATAGAAGTTTATGTGGCAGTAAAATGAAATTTCTAAAAGTAAAATTAAATTTGTTGCAAACAGTTTATTCAAACTTATTAGTGTTAGATCATCATTTTTGATAAACAATGAGCAATACATAAAAAGACAAAAATCACAGTTTCTAATTAACAGTTATTTCTCTTCAAGTCTAAAACAGTAACCATGAAAAACTGACTCTACTACATACTATTAACAGCAACCCATTCATTTAAATCTTCTCCTTCTGGTAACATAACAGCAAGGCGCAAATTCCCACTACCTAATGTTGCTGCAGCATGTTTCATTAGGTCATACTGATGTGTACCTTCAGGAATATTCTTTTTCGGTTTGAATGTTTTGGACGATCTTCCACCACTGAAACATAAAAATTAATAGCTGTATACTTTAAAACAAGATAGAATATTTTTCATATTAATGACAATTTTCCATCTTTTAATAAAATATTGATGGTAATTCTTTTTCTATAAATATTTCACTCACTTCTAGATCAAAAGAGATTTACCTTATTTATTTGTAATTAAATAAATTCAAATTTAGAATTGATGAAAACAGACAAATTTAATGGAAAAATAAGTATTTAAAAAATAAAATTTTTAATATGAAATGAAGCTTAATTATATTTAATGATATCCTTCTCCTAAAATAAATATTGAATAAATTTCATTTCAATCATGATACAAAAAAAAATAATAAATAACTTCCCATTTATAGGAAAATAAAATACAATGCAATATATAAACATGATATATTAAAACCAAAATTAGATTTCTAGAAATTATAATTATTTAATATTTTCATTAGATCACTCTTAAAATGCATTTAATACATGAAATGTTGAGTTAAAGACATATTTCTTATCCTTTAAAAACAACTTAAAGTATATAACAAACAAAATAAAATGTAATAATCATACCTTTATCTAAAATTTATGGAAACAAATGCAAACACAATTTTAGATGTAAGCAAAACCCAAAAATTTTAGTTTTAAAAATATATAAAGTACTATAAAAAACTTATATAAACTTGTATTTTATTTTCCCCATCAATTCAATTAAAATAGCTTGATTAATTAATAATAAAGCAGTGGGAGAAAATTGCTACAAAACAGAAAATCAAGTCTCATCAATGCTGAAATACTCTGGCTGAAAAATTGAGAGATTTATTACATTATTTTTGACCATTAAAGACATTTTTGATCAACAATATTCTATTCTTGAAAACTTTAGAATCACTCAAATTTAATTTTTATATGAATAACAGCATTTTATCAAATTTTAAACCATTATCTTGCAAATAAATTAACTATATAATGGACGGCTTTATAATTGTAAAATCTTGAAATATTGAGCTTCTCTTCTGTCCAGGTATAATAAATCAGTACTTCAAACACAACAGTTTTAAGTATAATACTTAATAACAAAAAAAACTAAGTGATTAAAAATGGATTTTTAATCAAGTATCTTGAATTTTCTGTCAAAAAAAGAACACATAGTATAAAATTTAATATTTTCATTGTTTTGGATATTTTATCATAGTGTTCTATTAACTTTAAAGCTTACAGTTTACATTCAAAAAAACAGCATAAAAATCATTTTACAATTGCTAGCTATCAAGATACACTCCTGCATGTTCTTTGCAGTTCTTAATTTAAATCTCAGTAAGATATTGTTCAAAATAATAGCAATTATGTGAACCAATCATGAAATAAAAATTCACCACAATTCAAAACACAAGGATTAATAGTAACAAACAAGTCTTGCTTTAATTAACAGTAAAAACTAAAGATCGATACAGATAATAATTTATAGAAATTTATTATAGGAAATTAAAACCGCAAAAACACATATAAGTAATGTGTTAAAAAAAGAATACAAAATTCATTGAATTATAAATAAAATAGAAGCACAGCAATTTTATAACCAATATAATTAATAAAATTAAATTAACACAAAACTATTCGATTTAACTGTAAAGAGAATTATTTATTAACTAAATTAATGTACTTTAACTAATAATTCACATTCACACGGTATACCTTTTTTGAAACAATAATAAGAAACAAGTTTCCTGACATTCAAATTTCCCCAAGAGATTAAGTGCATAAAGAGAAAAACGAACTACATAAAATTACATAAATATAAAACTTGCACATTTTCGCATTAAAATTAAAAAATAATTGGTTATGATTTGAATTAAAACTTACAAAAAGAAACTCATAACTGCAGACCGACTTGGCAAATGACCAATTTTCGTTTATTGCATTAGCGATCTTATAAATAAAATCACTTATCTATTTACAAATGAAGATAAATAGTACTGTACGAATTATAATCGTTCATGCACCTGACATAAAAACACAATACGAAAGTATAAAATGGAATTTTAAGCATCGAAAAAGGCGTTGCCAGTTAAGAAAGGTATTTCTTGAAATAACATGCTTTGATAAAATCTGGACATGGAAAATATTTAAAATACAGAAATTGCAAATAAGACCAAAGGATAAATTAAAATCACAATAATTCATTCCAAATATTTTTTCTAATTTTAATAAATTCTTACTTAAAAAGGAATGTTGTAACTGCTTAGGAAATTTAGTGTAGTTATTAAATAATTAGTATATTTTAGAAATTACAAGTAAAATGTATGTATCTGACACAAGCTTATCAAGTATATGATGATCAAGCTTATCAAGTACTAGATGAAATCTTAAAATTAACTGTCCTGTACAAGTAGCTTTATTTTCTCAATTTCTCCTCCATTTTATTGTTTTTTACTACAAATCTAGGAAATCTATTTCAACCGTGTATGTTATACCGTTTCACTCAAATCTGGGCTTAATTTCAGATAAAAAAAAAAAGAAAAGAAAAGAAATATGGAACTCTAAAAAAAAAGTTCAGTATTCCACTTTTCCTATCATGTCTAAAATTATGATACACAATAATGTCAATAATATAAATCAGTATCTCATGCAGTTAAAATGATATGCATGACTACTAAATTTTAAATATTGCAGCATATCATTTTTGTTCTTCATGATTATATTTGTGAATAATGGTCTTTATTGTTGTTAATGACCATGGTTGTTCATAAGTTTTTATAGGCTATAGTTTTCATGCTATATCAATTCATGAATGGGAGTGCAACTAGATAATGTAATTAAGTACTTGAACAGCCAGGACTGCTAAAAATGAAGTAAATTACGACAGAAACCGCATAATAAGATGTGTATTCATCTTCTTTCATAAACTTTCAATTTCTAAGTGAAATAAAAAATATGAAGAAAAGTAAATGAAATAAACAGAAATAAATAATGATTAGCTTTCAACCGAGGTTTTTTACTTAAAATTAAATGTGTTTGTTCAAAGCAAATTGTGTGATAAAGTATACTTGATAAATATGATAAAGTGATAGTGATGATGATAAAGTTATAATGAAATGATAGTGATAAAGTATACAAATTGTGTGATAAATTAGATACTTTATAAGCTTTGGTCATACATTTGCTTCCAGTTCATGAGTTAAATATTGCATACATAACAGGAATGGAAGTTTCTATGTTGTCTCCCCTACACGAAAAACGAAGTTTTTGAAACAAATGACGCATGGTTTATAATATGATTTTTGATTAGCATTTATTTTTCTTGTATACATTTTTTTTCCAAATGTGTTACTTAGTTTGATAAGATTTATGCCACAAAATGCACTTTTTTTTAAATATTAATCATTTTAGAAACATTTGATAAATATAAATAACGTTTTCTTACTCTATTGTCCTCTTATTAAATAACTTAAATATAATGTTGAATCAAGGTGAATAACTAATAAAAACTTCGATGAATGAATAATAAAAGAAGAAAAATATCTAACATTACAATTAAATTTAATAATTTTTTCCTGCTCCGTTCACTAATACAACTTTGTCCTAGAATATCTTATTTTGTGATAAATTAATGGTTGTTTTACCTCAAACGGCTTATTACTATTTTGCTCAATTTTAATTAATCGATCGAGAAATACATATCCTTTTTGATAATCACTTGTACTAATCTTCATATTATTTAAATTATTACAAGTATAAAATGCCTTAAGTAATTCTTAAATTTTTATTTCATCTTATGTATTAAAATATTTTTAAAAATAATAGGTAGGTGATGAAAAAATGGAACGAACAATGTTTACCACACAATTCTTTTACTAAAATGAATGAGAATTTAACTAGCATCAGACTTTCATTTTAAATTCATCATTTCCATTGAATTTAATAACAGCACGTAATGTGTTGTTGAAATTTTGAATAAAAAAATTTATTGTAAATCTGAAGTTATATATATTCAGAAGACTTCAATACTTATGTTTAAGTTGAAAGAAAATTACCCCACTACAAATAATTAACTTAAATTTCCTATGCAATTATTAAATTAACTTTCTGATAAAAATAAAATGTCAAATTAATATAAATTTAAATACCGATTTGTTTTAAATTTGTTAGTGCATGTGTGATTCTTAGATCTACAATTACTTTTTCCTTATATGGATTAATTCAACAGGAAGTAAATTGATTAAAGTGGATTTTGAATTGCTACAGTAAAAGAGAAATCAAAACCCATAAGTTACTGAATACACCCATCAAAATGCCAATACTAAGTCAACAGATTTCTTTCTTTTTTTTTTATTTAAAAGACCAAAACAATTGGCTATGACACCATTTATACCCCACCGTTTGGCAAAAGGGGCAGCATTGATGGTATTTTGTACAGTAGAATACATAATGGGTGTGCGACATCGGAAATCTGAGAATGAGGGGGTCACCTCATAATTTAGAAACAAGGACCACGACGCTGAAGACTCCGATCCTTATATAGTCTATAAGTATCATTTTACTTAGTAAACATGGCGACTAGGACTTATTTTATATGCCTTCGCCATTAACGAACATGACGAAACTTTGGATTAAATCGTATAAAACTGATACATTCTGGTTGTGAGAACGATTAGATTTCTTAATAAATCTTAAGAAACACATCACTTACATAAGCAGATATGATTTTTGATTTTCCATTAGGAAATCTCCATGATAACTTTCAATTATTAAAGAAAATTGCGAAATTCTTTCAATAACTTTTTACAGTGTAATTAGAATGATATCTATTGCAAAATATTTAATATATAGCATTTTTCTTATAAGTTCTATCAATACATGGTTACATCAGACAAAATAAATATCATTCCTAATGAGATGCGATATTGATAAAAAATTAGCGACTACGAAAAATAACCTTTCAATTCAATTTAACTTACTATTGAATTAAATACACATTATATGGATGATTTGTTTTTTTAAAGTGAATTATAAGTGTGTTTATCAACAATTTGGTCATGCTTCTGTATTCATTAACATGTAATATGTATGATTATCGTGCAACGGCATTTACTTCTGTTACACATTGACACATTTTTCACCATGTTTCTGCTAATCTGAAATGGAATGATCCTTTTGACTCTTGTAAAGTTCTGAAAAGTTAATTTTTGTATAATCATTTGATGTAGGATTATGAAATTAGTCCAGTTTTTCAATTTATCTCACAAGTATTTAATTTGATTAGATCAGATTGGAGGTATATGCTTGTTTGTCAAGCAGATGTTAGATCAACAGATGTTGGGATCAGTGTTAGAATCGCGGTCTTTAAAGAGAAAGGTATCTGCTTCAATCTCAGCAACTGATGAGTAGGTAATAAATGCTATGTTTCCTACCACTGCATGCAAATTCATTCGGTTGATGCTTGAAATGAATAACTTGAAGGATATATTGAAAGACCATTTAACAGTCTTCAGCAGTTAGTCTATGAACTTTACGGTATCAAAGTAAATTTTTATATGCTGCAAGAAGTCATCTTTCAGTATGACTAAAGAGTATTATTACATAAAAAATAAATGCAATGATCTTTCTGCAGTAAAAAAGGCCAATTTATCCAAAAATATAAGAAACTTTCATAATATCAAGCATAAATGGCGACCAATCAAACATTAGCTAGGAGAAACAACTTCCCACAAAGACCTGTCTCCGAATTTCCTCATGAAAAAGACAGATTCAAATTAAAACTATTTTCTAATCTGTCACCACTTCCTATCAGTCCAAAATTATTAAAAAGGCAGTTTCAGATTAAAACTACTGTCTATTTTGTCACCACTTCCAATGAGTCCAACATATTAGAAGAGCAAGCATCTAGTCTTATCACAGAAAAAAAAGTAATATGTGATTTTTCAACGGTTCAAGAGTAACGATTGGAATTTATCTAGTTTGATCAAGCAAACTATTAGTTATTTCATGCAGTTCTCTACAGATATTTTAACGTTATTGGAATTACCAGATGGTCATCTAAATTCTCGTACAATTGTTGTGGTATGTGAAATTTTGATATAACGTAATAATCATTTTCTGCATTTTTTTTCCCCCAGACTAAGCGATTGTCTTTGATATTTTTTTTTCAGCTTTTGAAGATTGTTTTTATTTTTCACCCTTGATAAAAACAGTATTGATTTTTATTTTTCCCAGTTTGATTACAATGCCTCGTACAGAAAGACTGCATAAATAGTTTCCTAACTGGTGAACGCGTTGTAGTTTTATAAGTTTTGGCTCATATAACATGGGTTGTATAAAAGTAAAATAGATAGTTTTTTTTATCAATTTAAACATTAATAGTATTTATTTCTCTCAAATCAATCTCATCGTATCATTCAGAAAAAAAATGTGCATAGTAGATGATTTCTTGCAGTTTCCAACGTATTTTTATCCATATATTTAATACAGATGATATTGTAAATTAAAGGTGAAAGATATTGAAAATTCTTTTAAGATTAAAGTTACATACCAGTTATTTGTATTAGAAAGTTCAATTTAGTTTTTCTCTTCATTTAATAAATTTCACATCACTGGATTGCTGTAACAAACTGAACTTTATCGAAATAAATATCATTACACGGAATAACCTTATCAAATTGTAAAGCAGATCCACGTATATTATTACAAAAGAATGTCCAATTACTGGGTAAATAAAGTAAAACCTTTCTGTTCAGATTTCTTCAGCAATTAAAAACATCTGATTCGGATAAACATACAAAATTCGTAATAGGTGATAACTTTTAAGGAAAATGCTAAGCAAATTAAGTTCTCATTCTAAAGGGGTGAACTCATTGTAACGTTTTTTGCACTACATTTTATATATTTTTTTTAAATCAAACAATTTTTCGTTTAGCAGCAAGTGATTCATGAAAAATATTGTACTCATTTCACTCGTGTCTCATCCATGCCATTAATACTCAAGGCATAGGGAAGCAATTTGTTGTTCTCATTTAAAATATTTACCACAGCTAATTGTAATATTTATTAATTTATTTAAAACGCCTAGAAATTTGACTACGAAGCCATTATTTCTGCTAATTGTAATATATCTTCACAAGATTCGCTGAATCGATGGGTTTTGGGGAAATCCATTTGTACACTACATTTTTTATTTCAACTTTCTTTCGGTATCTTGCATATTATTCAGCATGTTTCAGCATAGATTATTACCAAAATTTATTCAATTCTATAAAAATGTTCTTATTTGTTGTTGTTACTTATGATACTTGGACAAGACAAGCTCGCTATGCCGTTGGCTATGCGAGTTTAAGTCAGTAGGGTGCGTCTTTCGTTTAACCAGAGCACCAAGAAAATAAGAGTACGACTTTGCTCTAAACTCCTCCGATAGGTGGCAGCATCAGAGGATCCACTCCCTTAATTTTGGCATTGATCTGGAGGGGGAGGAAATTACCTTCAGATTATTACACCCATGGTAATTGCTCAACGACCGACCACAGGACTTTCGATTCCACAGATTTAGCGAGCAGTAAATCGCATATACGCGGTGGGTCTTTGGTGGCATTGAAAGTGGAACCCCACCCTGATAGACGGATTGCCGATGCCCTAACCATTAGACTACCACTTATTTGTAGCCATAATTTATCTTATTCATAGAGACAATAACCGAAGAAAAGTTAGAATATTTAATTAAGCATAATTTTTAAAAAAAGAAGGTGGAAAATAGGTTTATGCAAATTAGTGAGAAAGCAAATACATTTTTGCAATTCGCTTCATCAAGTACAACTGACTTTTCTGCATTAAATGTGACTTCATATATTAGGCAATCAATAGTTTTTGGCAGTGCTCAAGATTATGCAAAATTACAATCAAAGTTTCATTTGCGATTTATCTTATAAAATTTTTTTATAATCAAAGTTTTTTAATATGTAGGATCAAAAATCTTTCAAATTATTCCATTTCTTAATAAAAAAGTCTTGGTAGCTAAAAAAAAATAGATTTGACTTTTTTGAATGTGCGATTATGTTCACAACTTGGATTTTTACTTAGTAATTATTAATTTTAGTCTATGAAAAAGAGGTTCAAAATTTTCTCATAAATAGTAGATTCATTTTTCTAATTTCTGCAAAATAAACACAAATACTTATATTTTTACTCATGTATTGCTCAAGCTGAAGTTTTTGCGGAATGATATTTTGCTGTAATATTTTTATAAGTAAGAAACTTTCCTTTTTAAAATTAGAAATAAAATCCAAGAATTAAGTCTTAAACTTTAAGAAGCTCATCAATATGAAAATGTCAAAAAGGCAAAATGTTGGATATCTTGTTCAAGTACTGTTTGAGAAGTACAGCATTAGAAATAACTTAAAGCACGCTAAAAATCGATGCAGAAATTGTTGAAATGAAGGCAAGAATAATAATCATTCACCAACAAATTCGATAGAATTCAGATTAGATACATCGCTTGAGTCCATTACACATAAGAGAAAATCAGAAAAAATTAAGAATAATCATATTTATACTGTAAAAATGAAAACATAAGTATATTTAATATTATAATTCTGTTTTCTCTAATAAAATTTTACAAATTTAATTGTACTTTTTTCTCGATACTCTATTTCAAATTAGTTCTTTTGTACAAAGAGTGATTATTTAGTGACACATAAACTTTTCCTGTTTCCGTAAATTGCTTCTTGATTGAAAAAAAAATATGTAGTTGCATCACAATTTTATATGTTTTCCTAAAAAAATAAAAAATTAAAAACAAAAAAAACGTTGAAAACGCGAATTGAAGAGCAATTTTTCATAAAGAAATGCGAATTTGACTTTAATGGCTGTATTTACAAAACGTATTTTTGGTGCGATTTATGAAAAAAATGAGGAAATGTTTTCAGAAAGAACTGCAGATCCATCACTCATGGTTCTAATTGAATTTGGATATAAATATAAAAATATTGTTTTTTTAACAAAAGATTTTATATAACGCCCAGCTATTAGGATTTCCATATTTCATCACTACAAGGAGGGAAGAAGAGATATCTCCTTAGATACATACATAGATGTGCAGGTGAACCCTCGACTGTACCTTTAAGTTAACGGGTTTGGAATATTCAATCATCACCAAGAGCCTCGTCATTTTGAACCATGATCAAGTGACGAGGACACACCTAAGCTGGCAGCCTCCTTTCACACATCCACTCTACACCAGCTGAGGGGGTTTGGATGTCACACATTAACGTGGAAACATTCCCAACCCACAGAGCACCAGCAACCCAATGATGGTGAATGTGGTCACTCTCCCAAACACTGCCCGCGGCAAATGATGCTTCACGTTGCTGAGCTTAACGGGAAGCGGCGTGAAGCTACTGAGCCGTGGGAGCTCAATAACTCCTTATTTAGTGGAACATCCAGAGGTTGGGCCGTCCGGGAGCTGAAAATGGTTGAGTCATTAAAATTTAGAAGAAGTGCCAAGCAGAAGAGCCCCAAACTCGCGCGGCCTGCCACCTTCAGAAAAAAAAATTTATCTTTCCTCCATTAAAATTTATCTTCAGAAAACTACCACAAAAAAAATACATGCAAGCGAATCATTACAAAAGCATTCAATCAGAAATACCCTTTGGGGGTTGAGATTCTCTTAGGAAGTAGCCCGCACGCAGATGTCTTTCCAGTAAACATCTACGCGCGGGCTACTTCCTAAGAGAATCTCAACCCCCAAAGGGTATTTCTGATTGAATGCCCTTGTAATGATTCACTTGCATGTATTTTTTTCATACCCAAGTCTATTTTAATTTCAACAAATAAATAATTATATATTTTCTTAGAGGTATTTATATATATATATATATATATATATATATATATATATATATATATATATATATATATATACATATATATATATATATATATATATACTTATAAATATGTTATATATCATATTTTAATTTAAAACTTATATAAATACAACTAATTTATTTTTAATTTACCTCTTTCTTAATTATGACTTACTCTAGCTCCCCTTCCCCCTTTCCTGTTAGGAAAACAGAAAGGGGGAGGAACTAAACTATTATCTTCTTTAAAGATAAATCTAGTTTTACTTCAAACTATTGTTAAATTTTTAAGGTCTAAATTAAACTTCTAAATTAATGTTATTAACCTGCGAAAATTTAATCTTGGAGTAAATATTTATTACTTCAAATATTTTGTAATAAAAATTTGGAAAATGGACGGATAAACATCTATCAAAAAATCTCTTAATAACCCCTATTAAAATTTATTTTATTTTATGCAAATTTCCTAAGAAAATATATAATTATTTATATGTTTAAATAGACTTGGGTATGAAAAAAATATATATATATATACATAGAAGTAAATCATTACAAGGGCATTCAATCAGAAATACCCATTCGGGGTTGAGATTCTCTTGGGAAGTAGCCCGCGCGTAGATGTTTACTGGAAGGACATTCCACTTGGAAACCAGTATCAGAGATATCATTCCACTTGGAGGCCATTGCGACCACGACACATCTAACGCCCCGTTAGCGAACAAGACATTTTACAAAAGATACATTGAATGTTTTCAATTACTATATATTATATTCGAAACATATCTCTTGCTCCCAAGTGAAATCTTAGTTAGGGCTTTCTTACATGTTTTTAAAAAAAAGACATCACTCCTTTCTACACATTTTAAAGAGTATATAAGTTGTTCCCGATTAATTTTGCTTATATTAACCGTGTCCTTGTAGTTCAACCTTCGGAGCTTAAATTCCCGAATTAGACTGGAGCCACATTTAAGAAACAGTAGATAAGCATTTTTTTTTCCTGATTTCTAAACGCATGTTTTTGAGGTAGGTTCATGAAAGTTTTCAGTAACAGTTATTACAGAAAGCAATGCGTTGCAGACATTAAAAGGATCTTCGATATTTTTCAATTGTTTGAATGCCCGATTATGCTGTCCAAGTTATGAATTAAATACTAATTATTCATTAGTTATATGCTGTCAAAAGTAAAAAATAGCTATTTACTTCAATAAACACATGGGATTTTTGAAATTTTTTAAAATAAGGCTCATTTTTTAAAATAAGGTTCATTTTTAACATATTAAGATAACAGATTGCTGAAATTATTTCTATTATATTGCGTTTTTTTATTAATTCTACAAGATATAAATAAACATACATATATATTTATAATAAAATATTCGATTAATTTACATTAACGGTAGGTTATGCAAAAATTTTGAAGAATTTAAGCAAGCTATTGATAACGAATGAAATAGGTTTCATCGAAATATATAAAAATTTTTTAATGATAAATGCTATTAAAAGTAATGGAAATGATACCAACTATTACTAAATCTGAACCTTTTATTTAGTAGCACTATATAGCGTCCTTAACTTCGAATCAATATTCCTGGATTGGAATCCTAGTTCGGGCATCCTTTCTCTATATATTTGTCTTTCTTCATCCCTTAGCATTCGGGGGGAAGATGACGCACCCCCTGGGTGCCCACTGTATGAGATGACATCACTTCGCGCCCATTATAGAGCTGAATAGATATATCCTAAGGGCAGCCGGGCATTAGAAAAAAATATATAATTAGTAGCATTATATTGTTAATTAAATGTGTTACACAATATCATTTTTAGCTTTACATTGATTCAATGTAAAAAATACTCATGTTATTATTAAATTTTTAAAAGTATTTCATAGCGTTTTTCTATGACTATCTATGTATTTAATTTGAGGTTGTAATATTTAGAATACATTGCATGTATTCATAAAACTTTTGTGAATAAATGATATAAAGTTATAGTGTTGTACCAATTTCACTCATAGCACAGTATTTTATTGAACATTCCTCATTCCTAAATTTCATATAAGAAATAATTTTATAAACACAGTTAATAATAATTATTTGACATATTTATTGTCAAAATAAACTAAAAAAGTAATTTAAGATCAAATGCATCACTTAAAAAAATAACAAGAAAAAATTATTTTTGCGTCACATCAAAAGATAAAATTGTTTTCTGACAATTTCCGTTTCTTCACTTCCTCTTCCTATCAAACCAGGAAAAAGAATTAAAATTTGATAGATAATTTTTAATCAAAATCCTATAAAATGATTTTTTTCATCAGTAATAAATACATGGTTGTAGAGGGATTCCTCTGTTTTTCTTACCTTTTAAAAGAACATTATTTTGGAATGGTTTTAGGTGCTTTCGTAAAATAAAAGTAATCATATTGCTGTACAATTTTCAGGTTGAAATTTTTTTTCAAATATTAAAAGTTAAACTGGGGAAAGATTGTTGTTAAACTTAATATGAAAACGATATTTAGCTTTCATTCTTAAGCTTTTGTGACGAATAAAATATTTTAAGTAGAAAAATTAGGTTTAATGAATAATAAATAAAAAAAATTTAATTCACTGCTGACTGTTAAAATATCAACACTATGAGCGAAAGAAAATAAAAATGTTGTTGTTATTATGACACTTGGACAATCCAAGCTCACTCTGTCGAAGGCTATGTGAATTTAAGTCAGTAAGGTGCGACTTTCGTGTAACCAAAGCACCATGAAGGTGAAAGTACGACTTTGCTCAAAGAATTCTCCGGTAGATGACACCACCAGTGGATCCACTTCCTCAATTTTGTTATTGATCTAAAGGGGGAGGAAATTTCGTCCAAACAATTACACTCATGGTAACTGCTCAACGACCAACCACAGGACTTTCGATTCCCAAATTCAATGAGCACGTAAATAAAAACGTATTTATTGTAAGTAAATAATTTTATATAAAGGTAAATTGATTGAATTTGTAAGTTGTTTGGAGTATATAAAAGTGCGAAATTAGTAGAAACAATTTTCATCCTTGGCAATAACATCAGCTCTTACTTGCTTAGATATTCGATATAGATATTAAATAGTCGCTTTAATAAAAAAAGAATAGGCAACTGATTTCATACTGTTTTAAATTTATACACACTTCCACGTTGTTGCTGGAAAAGGCTGGTGGGCCAATTTCTCATAACATATGACCAAATGAGTGGGGAAAGGTTTGGAAATCGAGAGAAATCAGTGGTGAGAAGTTTGGAAATCGTACCTGCAGGGATAACAGTCGAATACTCTCTGTAACTAGGAAGGTCAGAATAAAACATGCATCGTATCCTCTTGTATTATCTTGTTGAAAGATGACGCAAAACTGGAAGTTAGGGTACCATCACTGGCTTTAAGATGTCAAATATGTAGTACCAATTGCCATTCAAATAAGTGGCGTTCTGAATTAGAGATGTGCGATTCGTGTGCCCATATCATACTATGACATCCCATGAGAATTTCGAATGAACCAGGCAATGAAGATAAACCTCAGAGATGTTTACGGCCGTCAAAGTACTACAAATAGAACCGGAGCTCGCCTATAAAGATGACTTTTGTCCACTGCTGTATCAGTGCTATCGTTGGGATCACCAGAATCACTGTCTTCTCTATGCTACATTGTTAAGAGATGGCGATCGCTGTGCCGACAGTCCGATAAGGCCATCATATTTTTGTAGTTGATTTAGGGGTGCTGCAAACAACTCCATTTTCTCACTAATGGTCCTTGATGTGGTTGTATGGTTCTGCAATGTCTACCACACAATATGTCTGTCGACTGTTAATGATTGTGCATACCATTCATTATTGACTCTCAGATATCCATCAATTCAATATTTGAATGTTAGTGGTTGAATTTCCTTCTGTAAAAATGGCAATACAACTATAACTTAATCTACTTTCTCCTTAGATGATGATCGTGCTCTATTGAATTCCGAAATTTGCTGGCTACCATTTCTTATTCTTATTAGAGGTATAACATGGTATTCTGAGAAAATTTACAAAGAGCTTTCCGAAATAGAAATCCATTGCAGAACTTTTCTTCTTTGCAGTATTTCAGAAGTCGTTTTTCTTTTCGGCGTCTTCCAAGCAAGCTGCGATTCTAATCACATTTACGTATTCCAATCTCTTCTTTCATAAGAGTTTGAAGCTGGTAAGATAATTACTTCTATGTGTTGTGATTTTAATAGCTAGTAATCTTTTTCATTATTAAGTTTTTTCATTCTTCTAATATGTATAATAAAATCCTTATTCTATATGTATGTATGTCAAATTTTTGTCGGCCATTCAATTAGGAATGATTGCAATGAAATTCATATAAGAATGTTAATCTCTGGTTAATTTGAAACATAGGCTGTGTTTAATTTCGAAACTTTGATTACAACGTTTATAATCGATTTAAATCGTTATAAAAGCTGACTTGATTCTTTGTAAAAATGGTTATATCGCCATGTCATTCTTTCTGAAACTCAGTTCTAAAACAAATGTGTATGCTCCTTTCACCCATTTTAAAATTGCCATATATGCTGAAAGTAGAAGAACTTATTTATTGCTTTAATTATACATTTCCAAAATAAAATCTTCATAAAAAACATTGATATTTTACTATTTTTTTCATTTTTCAAAAATCGTATTTTGTTTTTCCATTGCATTAAACGTGTTTTCAAGTGTACCAATGCTCCATTTTTATAAAATGCAGTGAACTGTGACTGCAAAGAGTTATGAAACAATGGAAAGATAGATGGAGCATTTATAATTGCAGGGAATTTTTAGACATCCCATACCTCATTCGACTTAGTTGCCTTATTTACAAAACTTCATTTTGTGGTGTAAAATAGCTTTTTGAGAAAAGTTAAAAAAAATAGAAAACTTTGTTAAAAAATAGTAGATATTATTTTATCAAATTGTAATTTTTCCTTATACAAAATTCAAATTTTAATCATGAAACCATTGCTGGTTAACCAGTTAAACTCGTGTCTTGAATTAAAAATGTTTCCGGTTCCCCTTTTATATAACATTAATTAAGATTTATCACTATGCATTCACTTTTTATATTAAATATTCTAATTCGTCTTTGGCCTGAAGTTTAAGGTTGATTCACAAATACAAAATTTAAACATTTTTGATGTGGGAGTCGAACAGACGAATCTTTTTACAGAAGACTTGAATGCTTAATTTTTATGAATAGAAAACAATTAAAAACCATAGTTATTACGATAAAATTTAGGCTGATTATTTCTGCCAACTGAAATTGCTAAATATAAACAATCATTTCGCAGTGTTTGGATTAGTGGTCAAATGATGGTTGACATCAGAATTATCATTCTTCCTACCATGACATGATACATCATCCGTGAAAAAACTTTCAATCCCACGGAATTTTTAAGTTATTTAGGAGCACCATCAGCATGATGATCTCCTTCAGAGTTAGGTATCGAACTAGTTACCTTCTTTTGGAAACGAGAACGTTGCCTTTCCTCATCAAATTACTATGGCCCTATAATCAAAGTAATTTACAGCTTTCTGCCACCAAATGCATTATTATTAATACAATTGATTACTCTTAAATTAGATTTAAAAAATAAGCTCTAATATAATTTTAAATTATAATTTGACAGTTACATTACTTATTTTATTGAATTAGTTTTTAATAAAATTAAGCTGGAGTAGGCTTACAACTCAACTCATTGCAGGTCGATTAGAGTTCCTTGTTTTTGTTCTGCTTTAAGAGGCGGTTTGTGTATTGTAGGTACATAGTATTAGTGAAGAAACGTTTTATTTTAATTAGATTTGCATCGGTAAGTCTCATAATTGAGTAATGAGAATTTTCATACCTATAATTTTTGTTTTTATTTCAATACTTTGCCCTCTGTCTTAAAATTTAAACTTTATTCTCGTTAATATCTCTGCCTTTGTTAGAAAAAACATTCCATCCGTTGTTCTCACGGATGTCCGGTGACTCATGCTTTTTATTAGGTTCATTTCTTAACTCCGTTCTCAGGCTCTTTGTTTATTATTTTGATGAAGTATAGTGATCGTGAATTGAGTGAGGAAGGAGATCATTTCTTAGAATCATATTATGCCTGAAATAAGATATGATTTTCTTCCAGTTTTAGAAATGGTCCGAAATATTTAGGATAAAAAAAAATGTTCACCTGCTTCTTATTTCATATATATTATATTTTTGTACATTACTGAACTATATATATCCGGTATAAAATTCTTGAAATTATTTTAAATATATAAAAAATTCATTTTTTTATAATTCTGTAATTAATGTAAATAATAATCAAAAAGTAATCCTTTCATACAACATTTATTGAATTTTAAATCTGAATTTCGTTTGTTGTGAAATTTAGATGTTATAATTTTCTCACCATTTTCTTTCATAGGAAGGTTCTTAATTATAAATTTGTTATTAAAACAACCGTCGTATAGAAATTTTTTTCATTCTGTATTAAACTATGTAGATGTGTTTAAAAATTTTAAAACTTTGTTGGTACTTTTGATAAATTTATCTCACAGCTTTTTTTTTTGGAACTTGCGTAATAGAATCACCACAACCAATTTTGAGTCAAAACTTTGATAGAATTTACATTTAGCCAATATGTACCCTATTTTTTATCCTTCTACAATTATAATTGTTTAGTTGTAATTTTTTTTTTTGAAAAATTCTATTACTGAACTATATTTGATTATTTTAAAAAAATGGAAATTTTTTTTTTAAATTTGCTT
Organism: Latrodectus hesperus; assembly: GCA_037975125.1. Lineage (NCBI taxonomy): Eukaryota > Metazoa > Arthropoda > Arachnida > Araneae > Theridiidae > Latrodectus > Latrodectus hesperus. The sequence goes on along the minus strand of CM075853.1, from coordinate 22,991,750 downwards.
TAACGATTAGAGAAACAATAATTGAATATTATGTTTAAAGTCATCGAGTTGTCAACTATCCCAGTTACAAGTATTGAGAAATGAGTGGGTTTGTGGTTCAAAAGTATTTGCAAGGATTGATTATGGTAATTGTAACCTCAATAAAATAAAAGCTGTAAATCATAAGCTCTTCTGATTTTAACTAATAATCTTTCAAAAGGATTGTGATATATATTACACTTGCCAATGTCTTATCTGACATAAGGTATCTTGCTGTCCAGTATAATTCAGAAATACAGCTTGCAGGAAGAAGGACTCCAAAGTCATCTTGAGAGCAAACAAAGAAGGGAGGGGCAACTACAAAGATGTTTCCTTATAGGGCTTGTGATGTGTATTTAGAGAAATACTGTGAAAGGTCTATTCATTTTTAAGCCCTATCCTTTTGATATTTATTTCCTAGTTTCTCTGTAATTTGATAAAGTTGACTAATGTGCAACAAACTAGTAAATAACATACATGGTTATTAATGTGTATGTTAGACATTTTAAAATTATCAAAATAATATAAATAAGTATATTAAATTATTTAAGTTATATACCATTTTAAAGCCTTTATGTATATATGGTTGTAATGAAAGTTTTCTATAACCACTAATATCATTTGCACAAACAGATTATATTATTAAAAAACTTACTTTTTAGAACACTGTGTGATCTGTGAAAATGTATTGTAAAGTATATGTCTGAAATGAAATTATTCCACTACCCGATTAGAACCATCACATTTACTTCCATTTCTGTTGTAAAAATTCAGCTACAGAATGTCACCAGATACTGTGTGCAGCTTTGAGTGCTACAGTTGAATTATTTCACTTAGGTTTGGCTCCAAAAATTCAAAAATGATGTGACATTTAAGAAACATCACTCTGGCTGGTGTACTGTTGTTGATGAGACCCAGTTGTGAGAATTTGCAGAAGAAAATTCAGTATTCAACCACCAAAAGCTAGCTTAGAAATTAGATGCTAGTGCTGTGATATACAAGTTCAAACATTGGTAGTCACATGATTTGTCTCAAGCAGATAAGGACAGACGTGCGCAGATCTGCACTAATCAGCTTAAATATTAATGCAAGGACAGTTCTGCATCAGATTGTTACTTGTGTTGGAAAATGTATGTATTTCACCATTGCCAGCTGAAAAAGGGTTTGGTCTGCACCCAGTAAACTTGTCAGTATCATCACAAAACACAGTTTGACTAACAAAAAGATCATGCTTTGTATCTTTTGAGATTGCTGTAGTATTATCTACAAAGAGTATCTACATCAACAGTAAAGTGTACACAGAAATGCTAGTTTGTGTTTACTCTGCTATCACAAATCCAAATGTTGAACTAAGTTCTGATGCTAACAGGTACTGATCTGTCAAGATAATGCAAAACAATATATCTGTATTCACCAGCTGAATTCTGTTTATGAGCTTAAAAGAAATCTTTTGCTTCACCCACCCGCCTTATAGTTCTGACATTGCTCCTTCAGGCTCATATCTTATTATCATTTCTGCAGTTACAGTTTGCTGGCATAATCTTCAATTGCACACAGGATGTTCACAATGAAGTTCTGTTTTTGAACTCATTGCCATCAAACTTATGGGCCGAAGACTTTGCAAAACTACTGAAATGATGTCTGAAAATTGTATTTGTTTTTATTACTTGCACTAAATTTACTGCTTTCAAGTTTTTTTCTAACTTAATTTGGTGGAAAACTGCCATTATAATGCAATATAAGTAAATATATGTATAATATGTGTTTTACATGTGCATATATGTAATGGATTATTGAATTTTTTCTTTTTCAATATATGTTTACTTGTGCTTGTTCTGTTTTTGACTCTTTATTTGCATTAAAATTATTTCAGTAATATTTTTTACCCTAATAATTATTATTTTATTTAACTGCTTCATCCAAATTGGATTTGACAATCAAGGCAACTTCACTGTAAGCAATTTTTACTAAGTACTTACTATATGCTTTATTTTATGAAATATATATTTTTTCAAGACTCTGTAGTATGGTTGTGAAGAGTGCATAACAATAATGTTACCTATATTCACACATGATTGTTATCCAAGAACTTAGTACTTTGGGAAAAATTGTTCAAGGAATATAATTATGTTTTTTTAAATAAAAAATAACTAAATACAAGTTTGTTTTAAATTTGGAGATGACAATTGAATTATTAATGTTGTAACCATTTCAACAAATAAAGATTTTGAATCTCAACATATATGGGATTATTTATAATGGTTCAGAGTCACTAAAGTGAAAGGGCCCTGTCATTTCTCTTTGTGTACAAAAAAGTAAGAGTAAAATTCTAAGGTGTGGTTTGGTGCAATTTCCAGTTTTCGCACCAATTGCCTCACAATTATCTCACCAGTCTTAATTATATCACTAAGCATAATATCTATGTTGGTTATTTCCCAATTTTGCATTCCAATATTAGCAGAGAAGCATAAAGTGTGCTGCAGGATAAAATCTTAGATATCATAGACATATCTAAAAGTTGATTAGAGATTGGATGTCTTAAAATGAGTGATGAAAAATAACTAGAAACTTTTATACTGGAGATTTATTATATTTCATTAAATGCTTTCATATAACAGCATCTCCACAATCAGACATATAATGTATTTGCTAAGGTGAAAACTTAATACCAAGTAAGCTATGTGCCCAAAAAAACACAAGTGTTGCACGAGTCATTTAGCAAGTACAAAAATTCTGGTTTTTGATGTTCAACATATAACTGCCTCATGTCACTTGCTAAAATATACAGCTTAAGCACTTGTTTATTCCAGCTTTAAACTTCCAAGAACTTGTTTATTAACTAATGTAAAATCTGGAATATAATTACTTCTGAAAAACAGCCACTTAGAGGCTAATCGCAAGTTTTGTTGAAAACAGAATAAAAAATTTTACTTTCTCTTTTGTGACAGGAAAAGGGGAAAACATAAATTCAAGTTTTATTTTTGCATGACAGTCTGTAAATAATTTTAGTGTGACCTTTTAAATAATTATTTCTGCTTTTGGAGAATGTTAAACAAGTGGAGGTTGACATATAAGAATATCGTTTTTTAATTAAATATGAAGAGTAATATAATATAAAATGTAAGAAATACCTAACATGGCCTACAATCCGGTTACCAAATATTAATCATGCTGAAGCTTCAACTTTGCAGTTTAAGTTTGTGCGATTTCAAATATTAAAATTTTGAATATTTCATTATAACTACGTATTATAGAGATATTATATAAAATCCTAATAATTATAAAGTAATTTCACAAATATTACATAATAAAAAACAAACATAAACTAAGTAAAAAACAGTCTACAATGTGTGACAACCAAGCAATAAATTTATTCAGTAATGTGAACAACAAACATTTTTTATAAAAATTCACATATTAATTAGTAACTTGAAAGTAGCGTTTACCTTCAAAGAATTTCAATGTAGCGTTAATCTGTTATTAGTGTTGCCCCGATTGGACTAGGCAATACATGTAATTTATAACTAAAATAAAATGCATTTTTATGAAAACGGTAATTTTAATTAACTGGGCAATTGCACCCACCTTAAAAAAACTTCAGTTTAGTGCAGAGTAGCATTCGAATGAGTCGGACAATAAAGCTAAATCTATAATGTAAATAAAAGCTATTTTTTATAAAAACTCAGATTTTAATTAAGTGGGAAGTGGTACAAACCTTAAAAGTACTTCAGTGTATCTAGTTGTACTGTCTAAAGTAGTGCAATCTAGCCTCATTTTAAACTGAATAATAAAGATAAATTTAGAATATAAACATATATCCTTGTAAAAACTAGATATTCTAATTAGTCTACATTACCATTCTGAATAAATCTAAATACAAATGTATGAAATATTTGTTAACAATGCTTAATATATGTCATAGAATATTACATAAACAGAAATACGAATTAAATACATAAAATGACTCACCAAATCATGGTTTCCAGAATCATTTGCACTGGTCGGACAGTAGATAGATTATATGGCTCCCAAAAATTCTGCCACAATATTCTCAAATTGATTATATGGTCATATATACTCCACAAGAAAAATAATAATGTAAACAATAGGAAAATAAAGTTTATAAAATAACTTTGAAAATTTACTTTAAATAACTTAAAATAAAAAAAATTCAATGCAAACTAATATCTAAAAATTAACTTTCAAAAAATAAAAATGAAAAAAATCCAAAATATGAAATCATTGACATTAAAAGCTTAAACTGTAATCAAATGAAAAAAATCAATATTCAAATGTTTCAAGGGTTACTAACACAAAAAACAAATTTCGTGCATGTACGATAATGTACGATATGGTTGTGTTACACAAACACAAGAAAGCATACTGATGCAGTAAGCCAGTTTGTCACATTTTAAATTACAAGCAGGAGCATAGGATTTAGTCAAAGTAAGCGTAGAGTGATAGACAAATTGAACACATCAGCCAACCTGAGCTATTCAATCATATACTGTCTTGCAGGCAGGACATATTTGAAAAACAAAGAAATTAACTTTTAAATCTACATTTTTTGATTTCGAACAAATGAAAACACTATTCATACGTAAAATCATTCCTAAACAAAAGACATGAGAAAAATTTTTCATATCCATGTTCTTAAGATACAGTTTGAACATATTATGCTTCATCAAAAATAGATCATATTCACCCAATTTCTTACTAAAAAAAACATAGATATCTCCAATACCATGTTACAGAGGATGTTGATTTAGAATGATGAATTTAATAGGATTACAATATTTTGGTTGAAAAATATTAGCTTTGACAAGTATTAAATTATATTGATTGGTTTTGATTGTTGGAAACTATAAATTATTATACAAATTTTATTACAGTAATTCATGTAGATATCATATAGCTTAATGTAACAAATTGCTGTTTATTTTTGCTTTTTCTTTATGTATTAAAATACCTTTTTTCTCTAATTTCATAGTTTGTTTTAATAAGTTTGGTAGCAGAATTACCCTTATGTTAATATTCATAATTTTTGATTAATCTTTTCAAATTTTTATAATATTGATTATGTAATATTAAATTTATAATATTTATTTATAAAAATTAAAACACCAGACTCAACTGGTAAAGAATTTATTAGTTTTGAAAAATGTTTATTTATTCATTAAATTTTTAAATTGGAAATTCTTTATGCAAGTGAAACATTTATTATTTATTTTCAAAAAAGAGATCTTGCACTGTAATTCATTATTTTAAAATTAGATTTTTTTGAAGAAAAATTTTTGACATATATAATTTTTAAAATCATTGTTTATAAAAGCATTTAACTTTGATTCATCTAATTTTTTACTTAAGAATATATTGTTCTTTAAAAATATGTTTTAACATTTATTCTAGATGGAGTGTAGCATACCTCAAGCTTTCCCTAATAAATCTGCATCATCTGCAGTGAAAAATTTACAACCTGGACAGAGTCCACCAAAATCCATGTTGCATGTAAATTTTAATTTGGAAAATGATGAAATACATGAGAGAAAGAAAAAGTATTTAACTGCAAAATATGGTCAGCACCAAATGAGCTTAATAAAGAAACGTTTACGTGTGGAAATGTGGATGTATGATCAATTACAAATTTTGTATGATAATTCAGTAAGTTATAACATGCATACTAGTACCAATATTTACTTTAAATTTATTTTTAATAAAAAGTGTTCAATTATGACTTCAATTTTATTTACCAAATCTTATTTATTACTGATAAAATAAACTTGCTTTAATTCTTAAATATTGATTAAATGATATTTATAATAAAACATTAGCTGAAGAAATGGTATCAATATAAACAAATTGTTTATTTAAACTTTTCAATGATTTATTATATAGTATCTCCCTGAAGTATTGAAAGAAGTACCATATTTTCCTGTATATAATCTATGGATTATGTATAAAAAAGTTTAAAATTTTATTGTGTGTATTATATGCCAGCATCGAGTATTTGATAAAAAAACATTCTCCACCAAGAAAATTTACAGTAAAATTTTGAAAAAAAATTGCTGTTTATGTTTTATAAAAATAATTGGCTGATGGTGCCACAACTCTATTGACTTATTTCAGTTATACTCAGTTTTGTCCAGTTACGTTTACAGACAAATTTGTTTCCTCCAAAAGATATTACAGTTGCTATTGGCAATCGTCATTTCGCATTTTGTCTCGACCTGAGCTGTTTTGTTCTGAAAATTATCAAGTTCATATGTCGTCATGTGAAAGCAAAATCGTATATGTTATACAGCAAATTTTAAACTAAAAGCTATAAAGAAGGCAAATAAAAAATGGTGATAAATGTGTTTTAATGCAAGGTTAAAAAAAAGCACAATTTTTCAAAAATAATCCATTTCTTTCATTTAATTATTAACAAAATATATTTTATTCTTGAAATATATCTAAGTGCATTTTAAAAATTATTAAAAACTAAAAATTGATAAGTTTTGTTAGAATCTCCTTAGATTTATTAGTCTTGATGATCAATCTAGTGTATTCAGCTAAATTTATCGCACTTTATGAAGAGGTGGATCCAATGATCCTTTGCAATTTTTTCATAATAAATGTTTTTTTTATACAATTTACTATATTTTTGATCTTACTGTGTGTATTTTTTATTTTGTTTAACACATTATTAGCAGCAGTATATATTTTCAACTATCTGCCGTAAAAATTGCTGTGGATTTTACAATACTTTTATTTTATTTGGATTGGTCTTGTGGATTATAAATAGGAAAATATGGTACTTATTTTTCATGATAACTGAAATAGAACTTGAAATATTATAGATGTATACACTATTGGTGCAAGAAGAGTTTAACAGTGGTTTTATAAGACATTTTCTGTATAGCAGTGTTCCTGTCTTAAGCCTGTAATCTACCAAAAAAAATTTATTTTATCAATTTTTTTCAACTCTCATTTATTAACTATTTAAGTAGCTTATGGAGACTCCACAGACTTTATTTAATTGCATGTTTTTTTCTTTCTGTTAAACTGTCATTAGTGTTCAAGGTGTTAGTGACTCGCCAGTGCATCAAATTTTTTGTGGTTGAATTTATGTAAGCACCTAGAAAAAGATAATACATTAAGTGTTCTAGTTTAACCAATTACAAATTATACAAACAAAAAATGTATTTTAATTACTTATATTCACTATTTATCTAATCATCAACATTAAACTGTAAAAAATAATATGTAATTTTCTCAATTATATCTGGCTCTTGTAAAAAGTTTAAAGATTATTTTTGTATTTTATATTTTTAGAATTTATCTTGTGATATTGAAACATTTAACAGCTTAGAATATATTACATAAAATTTTAAATATTTATTTCGTTGATCTTGATTTATTGGCTGACTAAAATTTGTAAGCTTATTTTAAATCTGAAATTTTCTTCTGTTAAATCAAGCTTTTTCTGATAGTACTTATTTTGCATAATTAGGCGTTTGAGCTACTATGAATAAAGCTGACTTTAGGGCTTCTGTATTGATGCTTATAAAAATAGTGTACTTATGTATATATTAAAGCAAAGATGCAGAGAGTTTAAAGGAATATATAGAATTGTGTAAATGTCTATATCACACACACATAACTGTTCAATATTAGTGTATAGTGAACTATGTCTTTCATAATGATAGTTTATATAAGTACATTTCTGTAAATAATTAATTTTCTCCTCACAAATTCATTTGAAAGTTTATGGATTGTTTAAGTATCAAATACATAGTATGTCCTAACATTAAAGTTATGCATATTTTTTATCAACAACATGGATACACAAAATACATTTTTTCTTACCTTTTACATGTTGATTAACTGGAACACATAAAATATAAAAAAAATCATATGATCTATTTATTGATAAGCAAAACAAGGTATTTTTCTCTCTGTTTGTGTGCAGATTTTACATGAATTAACACTTCTAATAATCTCTCTAATACTGATTTATTATTTATAGTTTTATAACTCTTATATTTCTAGATCATATGTTTAGATACTTTTAAAAATTTTCTATTTATTTTAACATTCTTATATTTTTTTAAGTATTTACTGTTATTTTTGCCTCCTATTATAGTTATTGATAAAATTTGTTTTTTAAAAATTTTAGTTAAAGATATAAACATTAACTCAAATTTGAACTTTCAAATTTTTTTAAATGTATTTTAAACATTTAATGTAAGTATTTATATCATTAAAAAATTTAGACTTGTTTTATTTTAGTCACTGTTTTAATAATTACATTAATGTTTGAGGTATCAAAAGTAATCAAATATTTCTTCTAATCTCAGAACTTCTATAATCTTTTAATGGTTAAAAAAATCTGTGTTATGCCAGCCTAACAGGGGCCAAGGCCTATAGTGCCCATATCTATTTTCTTGACTGAGGGCTGTGGGGATTCGAAGCATAAGTCTTGATTAGGTGATCTACCTAGTGTGAAACCACCAGTATTTAGTTCCCAAGAATACTTGACACTCAGTTTTATTGACCCACTGAAGGGGCTTTTAATTATTATGAATGTTAATTATATGATCTTTTTAATTGAAAAGAATTTTAAAAAAATAAAGTAACAAAACTGGAAGGTTATATTAAAATTACTATAATGTCCAAAAATAATGTAAGAAATAATAAATATATTCACAGAGTAAAAAAAATAATAGAAACATTTTTAAATGTTGGTGAGTAAAAATCAATTTATATAAGATTCATTTTAATTAAGCCCATTTTATTGCTTTTACATGTAACATTAAAATGTTAGTTACTTGTCTAGTAAATTACAATGCTTCGTATGATTTTCTACCAATTATGTGTCTAAATAAATAATTTTTTTCGTAATTTATAGTTTTATGGATAAGAGAATTTTTCTGATTTAAGGGTAATGAAAACCTAAATTTAATTAAAGTATTATGAAAAAATATTTAAAATATGTTACAGTAACTTTTAATATACAAATCACTAACTTTTTAAATTTTATTTGTAAATCTTTGAATTTTTTTTGGTAAAATTCTACTAACTGGTGCAGGTTTGTTGTGAATTTTAATTTTCCCTGAAAGTGTTTGTCATTTCTTCTGACCTAAATTACGTCACTTAGCATTATATCTGGTTTTCAAAATCCCAATTATGCTGAAACTTAAATTAAGAATATCACAATCTTGCATTATTTCCTTATTAAAATTTTATGTATTTCGTTATATTTACTTTCTACAAAAATATTAAAGTCTTATAACTAAAAACTTATTTTACAAATTATAAAACTAATATAAAATAATTCTAAAAATCAGTATTACTATTCATATTTTGTTTATTAGTTTGATTATTTTCTTATTACAATCACTTTAAAAATATATCACATGTAACAATACTAAGAAGGTGCTATATAAATTAACAGGTTATGTTATAAAATCACAAAAAATCATTCTGGCACAGGAATCTACATGTTTGGCGCATTTGTACTGACTTGTATGATTTGCCTTTTTATGTAAATATGTGTTCTGCATTTTCAAATGCATTGTGCTATGGCATTTTATATCTACTTTTATTACTCATTTTAGGATGATACACATTATGAAGTTGAAATAGATTTAGATGAACTTCTAGATATAGAAACAGAACCAGCAAGACGTGAATGGTTAAAGGTAAGTTTTTCTAAAGTATATATGTGTACATATATATATCAACTGCATAACAAGATAAAGACAGATTGAAAAATTGTTAACTATTTTTTTAAAATATCAATTGATCTTTTGTTCTATTATTATTATTCAAGGGAAATATTTTTCAAAAACTGCCTCGCAATATTGTATTCAATTGCTTTTACTGAATAATCACTTGTAGCAAATTATCAATACATCACAGTTATTTCATAGATAAGTAAAGAAAAAAGTTTCATGACTTTTTTATTATGATCATGCCATTAAAACAAGTATTCAGATGTATGTTTTCATTACCTTTACATAGTTTAACGTAAAAAATAATATAAAGGTTATTATATTGTTTTCACTTTTTAAATTTAGTATAGAAATTGAAAGTGTGGTTATTAACTCTGAGAATCATGTTATAGTGTAACAGTATTGATACCAGTTCTGTTAGCATGTTGATATTTGACATTTCACAGAACTGTTAAGCTTGCAGACATATGATAGTATTTTGATTAATAAAAATATATTGTAGTTTCTGTAAGTATAATATTTAAAATTTTAATGATTTTTATATTGTATATACCCATTAATCATTTCTAATATTTGCATTTTTAACAATTATTTAAAACAAACTAATTTATTATTTTGAAAATGTGCTTTAAAGTTATCAATTATGAATTGTGTTTTTATAGAAAAAACTAGTTGATGTGAAACAGTCAGAAGATGCTGTTGAGGTAAATATTATTTCTTCTCTTATCATAAATTTGCATTTTGTCTGCAATCTTCAGACTGCATTTCTGTATCATAGTATTGTATATAACTCTCATAATTCCTTTGAATGTAAAGATACATGAGTACTATTAGTTTTAAGAATCATTAAAAACAATATTAAATGATAAAAAATGTTATAACAAAATGTAATAAATTTATAGACCATACCTTAATTTGTCTACCACACTGAAAATTTATTAGCAAATTTATTCTATAAATTTATTAAAGTTGTTATATTTAAATGTTCATTTTAAATTTTATAGTACTATGTTTACTACTAAGACATATATTTTATGAACAAAATTTTCAATCCAGCAATAATTATTGAAAAGAAAAATTAGAAAGCTTTATAATTATACAATATTTCAAATTAAAAAAATTCTTACATTCTATGTTTGTAAATAATTGATGTTTTCTTTAACAGTAAGTTTTAAAGTATGATTGTTGTTTATACTTAGAAGCGTTTTGTCTTAGATATATGTTGATATAACTGGGGTTTGTAGTGCTAGTCAAAATAATTTAGGAAAAGATGTTTTTGGAAATGTTTTTCTGTTTTTTAGTTTAATTTTATGTTACTTACGTAAATTTTATTTTATCTGTTTAACTGTCAAACATAATCATTTATAAAAAGATTCTTTCAAATATCAAAGTTATAATTGTGTTCATAAATTTCAAATATCAAAGTTATTATCAATGTGGTAGTAAATATTTTTACATAATAATTAAAAGTATTCTGTATTGCTATAATTAACACCATGAAATCATTTTCAATTTAAGGAGACTATTTATTTGAGCACTAATATTGATGAAATGAAAGTTCTTTTATATTTGATGAATAAGTAGGATCTTTTTATTTTGAATAATCCTCATTTTTGATGATAAAGTTAATATATTTATTCCTAAGTACTTGTTAGACAATATTAGTTTTGTTATTAGTTTAAATTATATAAATCTTAGTAACTTTTTCCTATTTAAATATAAAATTGTGCTTGCTTCCAAAAAATTTAACTTGAAAGCAAGCACAATATTTGATGAAATATTCAATCAATATACATAATTAAAATAAATTTTATAGAATATGAAGAGATATCTTAATTTCTTAAATAATTATTAGCTAAAATGTAAACATAATTTCAATTATTAATTTTCATAAATATAGCACATAAATTCCTTTTAGGATTTTGTAACACACTAAAAAAATGAATGTTTTTGAATGAAAAAAGTATTTTGCTTTACTTTATTCTACAATAAATTATATTTAGTAAATATATCTATATAATTTTTCAGTGAATTTAAACATATTTTGGGAATATATATGAGGAAATAGTATTAAAATATGCAATAAAAATGGTTGGATTATTCAATTGTAAAATAAAAATTTTTTAGATACACATTTATTATATGTGTTTTGTGTCTGTTTAATTTTCATTTATTTGCTTAAAGAATCTATGTAACTTTTCCTTAATTTACTTTTAGAAATTCATAACAGAGCTGCTGCAAAGGGCAACAACACTTTGATGGGTGTTAGAGCCTAGAAATTTTAGAATCTAGAATGTGATGTATACTGCCTGGTGAATGTGTCATATGGAATCGAAACATGTTTCAAAATTCACCAAGGCTTTTTAATTGTTAAGTGTACATTTATTGATTTAGAAAAAACTACCCCTTGAAAAATTTCATCCATTTGTTGATTGTTATATCATTTTATTTGCTTCATATTTTAGCTTTGATTGAGGGGAAACTACTCCATACATTCATTTATTATGTAGTGATTAATATTTGTTTTACTATTTAATAATGCAGTTACTTTGTTGCTAAGAAATATGAAATTCAAGAGCACTACTAAAATGTTTTAAATTTTATGTTAATTATTTTGAAATGAATTTATTATTGTACCTAAAAATAATGATTAAATTCAATAAATCATTTTTCACTAAAGTACTATTTCTTTGATATACAAATTAAAAATTTTAAATAATAATAAATCATAAGTTAATTTAATAAGATATTAAATGATATAAATTAGATTACTTTGAATAATTTTTACTGAGGAAATACCATATTGCTGAAAAATTACTGAGGAAAAATCAGATTGCTGATAAAAATGAAAATAGTCTTAAAATAAGATCACTAATTTTTTAAAACTCTTTCGGAAAGTATTTTCTGATACTTTTTTAATTTTGCTGTATTTTTTATTTAATCTTTCTATGTTTATAGTTTTCATAATAATAGAATTTGTTTCATAAATTCTATTTTAGTTAAGTTATAGGCTATTTTAAATTTTATTTATTATTCATAAGTAATCTAGCTGAATATTGCATTTACAATTAATACTGCAAATTGATTTTAAAGACGACTACAGTTATTGCTGTGATAGTTCCATATTAATTTTTGTACTGGAAATGATTATTACATTTCAAATGCAGTAGTAAAGCACTGCAGTTAAAACAGTGTTTTTTTAAAAGTAGTCAATGAAGTATGAAATAGAAATTTTGCTACAGTTGCTCAATATAAAGATTAAATTGTAAAAATATTCGATATTGTAAAAAAATTAAGCTCTATATTTATGCATTTTATTATTAGGCAGCAAAAGCTTAGAATTAAATAAATGAACAAAAGTATTTGTGAATAATATAGATTTAATATTTAGATTTATTCTGTTATTCATAAAGTAATAATTGTGGGCATTCTTTTATACTAAGATTTTGTAATGCAGATATGAAAAGTGTTCTGTATAGAAATATAAAATCTTGACATGGCAACTGAAATAAAAAAAAACTGCCAAAATCCTTTTTTTAATAGATTTAAATATTGATCTGTAGAATAAAGAAAAAAATAGATACATAGAAATTTAATATATACATGCATTTTTCTACTTTTTTGATGGGATTTTGATTTTTCTTCCCCCTCCTGATTATTGTGTGAATTAGGTAGATTTGATTGTTAAAAATTATTGTTACTAGTTTTTCTAGTTTAGATAAATGTTATTTGTATTTGTGTTAATTATGTGGTGTTAGAAAGATCTTCTAACCATAAATGACTGAGTTACAAAATGACAAAATATTTTTTGTCTATTCAAGTAATTCAGGAATTTGTCTTCTGGATAGAGTTTTCATTGATGGTGGACCACATTCACTTGTCACTAGAAGTGGTATTTATGAAACCTGAAAAATTCGTAAGTACCACTTCAATAAAAATGCAAGTTGAAGCATAACATCAATCTTTGCTATCATTTATTTAGAAAATATTCATTAAATTCAACATTTTTTTAGTTACCTCCTAATTAATATTTTATAATATTATGACTGAATTACTTAGCCTCAATTTAATGAAAGATACAATTAATGAGAAATCTGTAAAATAATTCATCCTTTGCTCTCCAATACTAGTAGGACAGTCTTATTTTATAGGACAAAAGGCTTTTGTTTCGTATCACTCAAAAATGTTTTATAAATTAATGAAGTATTTTGCTTGTAAACTGACTTTCTAAGAAAAATATATATACATGTTGGCTAATAAAATAAAACAGGCTTGCTTATTCAATTGATTAACATTACATACACTATTTAAATATTTATGATGATGTTTTTGTGCATGAGAGGTATAATTTTATAATTCAGTCATTTATGGTGCTTTTATTTCTCATGAAACTGACAAAAAATTTCATTTATTATAAATGCTGTTTTTCTCGCATCCTTTTATTTCCTAATAATTTTTTTCACCTAACATTTTGTAAATTGTATCATTTCACTGTTAAATGAGCCCAAATGCACTACTTTTAATGTAATAATTATTGTACTCAATGGTATATTTGTGTAAAATAAGAAAAACTGCAACCTCTTGATATCTTGCTAATGTATTTGATATTTAACGAACATTTAAAAGTATGTTTTTTCCAATTTTTTTACAAAGCAATAAAGCATTATAATAAAATATTAATGCACACACCTCCACAAACAATTAATTTGAATAAATTTGTTCTTATTTAAGAATTGTGTAGATGCTGTGCATCTCATTTACTTAAAAAAAGTTGTAGTACTTATATTTAATCTTAAAGCGCTTTGAAAAGTTGTATATCTCACTATTTGAAGCTTTATTTTTATATTTATTTGGTGATGTGTTTTTGATCTCATTGTATTTTGAAATTACATATCAAATATTGGTGACTGAATTAAATAATGGCACAATTTAATCTTTTTATGGTAAAACTGCTACATGATATTGGAAATTGAATGAGGTTAAAGAAATGCATATTAAACTTATTTTTAAGTCTGAATGTTTTAATTATTTTAAATTCATTTATTTATTTATTTTTACATTGAATAAATTAAATATTGTAAGTCTGGTTTTTTAAAATAAAACAGTAAAAATTAATAGTACAGCAGAAATTAACTTCAATTCATTAAATATTATTTAATGCTATTTATCTGGGAATAATATTTACTTTAAAATATTCTATTCAAAGAAATGTTAAAATTTTATTATTGTGGAATTTTGTATTAATTTATTCCTTGTCAATTTTCATTACTGTACTTTTATGATTTTATCGTTTAATGTGCTTCCTATTAAATGATATTTCAGATAATGTTGAATTTCTTATAATTTATGGTTATAAATCATACCATGTGATTTGGTACTGTGTATTTTAATTACTTTTTCTATTTCTATAAGCTGTTTATTGTTTTAAGCTACAGTTTTATGAAATGTGCCATATTTTTCATTTATAAGTATACAAAGCTCAACTCAAGCCACTGTTATTGTGTTAATTTGATACACATAGCCTAATTGTTTTACGATTTCAGTGACAATCACTGTTTAGTCTTGCCTTGCTTTGTACGTGTATATAAAACCCAAAATCATTAAATTGTATCTTATAGAACAGAGGAATCTCTTTATTAAAAAGAATACTTCTTTTGTTAGTTTATAAAATTTAGTGCATTTTTGTGATCTTTCAACCCTTTTTTGGGGAAAAATTTCGAATCATAATTTTTATTTTTCATGAAAGAAATTTTGATTGTAATCCCGGTATATAGGTGAAAGATATTGTATAGGCATTTATATGTTTGTTAATAAGTTGAAGTGTGGTATTTTCTTTAATCTGACATTTTAAATTATTAAAATGGATGCCAAATTACTTATTAAACTACTTTTGAATGGATTGATTTGAATGGATTTTCTAAAATATTAGTAATGAATTGTTTCCCATTAAATATATTCTACAACTTTGCAAATTGGTTTCATAAATTCTTTATGACATATTTATTTTGTGAATGATTTTATCTGTTAGCTTTAAGGAATCAAGAATTAAAATTATTTAATATCGCATTGGATCAATAGTAAAGTATATTAATTTTTTTTCAAATGGATTTTTATCAATGCCGCAAATAAATAGAAATAGGCATTGCATCGTCTTTTCTTCATTGTAATTGATAGAATCACACAATTTTTTGATATTCTGTGCAGGTCTATTTATTTCATGGAATTCCTTCATAACTTATATGTGTTTAAAATATTTTTTTTATGTTTAAAACACTAGTCATGAAGAACATATTAATTGGTAGCCAAGCACAGTAAATATGAAAGATTTTCATTCATTGCTGTGATTAAAATCCCTATTTAAGTTTGCTTTATGTGTCCTTTGTGATGTGTATTTAACATGTATTTACTCTTTAGGCATAATATATATTTTTTAATACATTTTTTTCAAGGAATATCTTATATTTTATATTTATATTTTTGAATATTTTTAGTTTTCCAAAAATAAAATACATTTGACAGTATTTTTTTTTCAATATTAAAATCTATCTTATTTTTAATATAGTTGATTTTAGTTCCTAATTGTTGAAATATTAAACGTTAGTAAATTTCCTTTCGAATATGTAATAAATTTGCAACCGTCCCACATGTGCTTGTCTGGTTAATTATACATGTTTTCCCATATTCTAACTGCTTCGTCCATTACCTATGCACTCACTGTAATTAAGTATGTCTATGTTGTCAAAAGCTTCATAAATGTGACAAATTTGTTCTGTATATCAATATATTGAGTAATTTTTATGCATTTGCTGTTAAAATTTTTCTTGTTTTTAATAAAAACATATCAAAAAACTTTTTTTATCTTTCTTCATTTTGCATTTTTGTTGTGCTATTTATGTTTGAACTTGAAATGTCTATATATAAAAAAACAATTCACCAAATTTGTTTTAAATTGTGGTATTTAATTAAATACAGTGTAGGATCCATTATCCGGCTTCCCAAAAACTGGAATGTTCCGAAAACCAGCATTTTTCAATAATTGTTAGAATATGCCAAAAGCATTTCAAGTGAGGAAATAATCGATGAAAAAACTATACAAGATTCCTTAAATGCTCCGACTGAGCTTAAGTTAACTGATGACGAAATCATCAGCCAAGTGCTCAATAGGAAAGACACCGATTCTTCAAGTTCTAAGGATACCGATGTAGAGTAAAGAGAAAATATGGAAAACATTTCCATTGACCGTTGTCTAGAACTAACGAAAGAACTTATCCGCGGAATGGAACAAAAATCATTTTTTAAGGAACACGATATTATGTTTGTATATAAAATACAAGAAACTTTACTGTCAGAAAAACCAAAGCATTTAAAACAAAAAAGTTAGCAATATGTTTGCATCAATAAGCAAAAAAAAAAAAAAATTGTGTGTGTTTGTGTGTTTTTTTCATTAAAAATATTAACGATATAGTTATTATTTTACCTCCCACAAATTACTTCATGGATGGAGAAGGAGTGTCGCGATTTTTTGCAAATGGTTATTGAAATATTCGGCAGCGATCCGAAAACCGGAAAATTCCAGTAACCGGAATAGGCTCGGTCCCAAGGTTGCCGGATAATGGATCCTATACTGTATAGATATTTATATGATTAATTAGAAAAAGAGTCTACACACATTTATTGGCACAAAGCAAGTAATAAGACAGTGTTATGTTTAGAAACATTTGTCTAATCATTGTGCCCTTTTCAAATATTTCTTCAATATATATTACACACTGATTTCCACCAATACCAAAAGAATTCAAATATTCTTTAATACAAGACAAAAAATTATGTGCTCAATGAAACAATCATTTTTGATCATCCTTTTCATTTAATTAATTTTGATTTTTTAAGGTATTGTTCTGTTTTTTTGTGTTTAAAAAAATTGAACAAATTTTTTACTAGAGGTTGTAACCAAACTCTCTCTCTCTCGCAGGCAAATAGTTAACTTTCTTGCATCTGGTTTAACAGTTCATGGGCTCAGTTCTTATCGCAATCGTGGATGTTACTAGTTTTTCTCAATCCATTTGAAACTAGGTTCCAGTATAATTAGCCCTTGTGTGCAAATAATGACCATTGAATCATAAATAAACTATTTTAGTTCGTTAACACACAATAAAGAGGAAAGTTCTATCACTTATTATAATTATCCATTCTTCCTTCAACCATATCAGAAAGAAAAACACAAAAAATTAACTTAAGGATATTTTGCATCACATAGCAGATAACCTTCAGATGGAAATTGTTGCAGTGCCTTTAAATATCTTCTGTACCTTTCCTCCTCATAGTTGCTGGACTGTGTGATAGGCAACTAAACTGTCGGTGGCTGTTTTAGCACATCACAAAGGAAGATTCATGGGAGATAATGAAATTGAAAAAGAATGTAATTCAGTTTTAGAATATGAGGAAAAAGTAAACTTGTGTGTATTTAGATCTAAAAAGAAATTAAATTTATATTCTCAGACTATTAGTATTAAGACCGATACATCTGTGACCCTACTGTTTACAATACAACTTATATTCGGTTACCTAAAATTTCGATACCAAAATATTATGGTGATCCTAGTTTATTTCTGGAATTTTTTAATTCCTTTGAAAGTTCTATTGGTAATAATAAATTAACTAAAATTGAAAATTTTACTTATCTTAAACCTTTGCTTGCAGGACCTGCTTTAAGTGCAATTTCGGATTTCTTTCTTTCTGATGGTAATTATGAGGAGTATCGAATTGATTAAAAAAAATTTATATAGTCAAACAGATTAATTGATTTCCTCACACACGAATAAACTCGAACTAATGAAAAGTTCATCGAATGTTAAAGCACTGAGAGCTCTTTATAATTCAAGTTAGAAGTTTGAATTCTTTACGTAATGTATCGGAATCTTATGGGAGTCTCTTTTATGACCAGTTATTTTAAAATTATTGTTTGATGATTAAAATACAGAATTTAATAGCGTAATTCTAAAAAAATATACATATTATAACGGAACTTCTCGACTTCATTAGATTAGAAGTTGAGAATCGCGAAGCTACAAATTTAATAATAAATTCTTAGAAAAGAGAAATTATAGAATTTAAAATTGAAATAATTACGTAAGAAGAACTACAACTCCTACTGCTTCAGCTCTTACAACAGTAACTAAACCTTATGGTTTTCATTGCAGTCAAAATGCCCATGAAATAGAGAAATGTCAGAAAACAAACAAAAAAGGGCACATTTTTTCTAAATGTAAAGTTAAAACTTCACCTTGCAATGGCTTAAATCATAATAATATTTTGCAACGTTAGGTGTTCCCGAACCTGAATCTTATACCGATATTAAACAAAGTGCAGTTACGTCCTTATCCCTGAATTATAAGAGTACTACTACTGAAACGACTGGTAAATGTATATATTTACAAACCTGTGCAGTTTACGTTTCTGATATAGGTAACAGAAACCAATTGGCTAAAACTTTAATTGATGGAGGTTGGTTTGGTTTGGTTTGTTTGTCGCTCAACGGTCATTTTTTGCACACGAGGGCTAACTAGACCGGGACCTACAGTTTAAAGTGGATTCCGAACCACTACAAACATCCATGCCCAAGGTGAGATTCGAACTCACGAACTGTAGAACCGAAGGTAAGAGCGCTAACCATTCGGCTGCCAGCTCGGCTTAATTGATGGAGGATCACAAAGATCGTTTATGAGGTCAGATTTCACTAAAGAATTAAAGTTGAAAAAGAGAAAATTTATTTATTCTTTTGGGTATACTCAAAGTAAATTAATGGAATACGATGTTACTCTTATAAAAGTATTCATAATACAAGTGATACACTTACAACTGAAGTTCTTGAAACAGATGGTATTTATAGAGCAATCATTAAAAATCCATCGAAAAAGGTTTTGGAAGTGCTAAAATCGGAAAATCTTAATTTAGAAGATAATGGTGAAATGAAATTATTATTGGGCTGAGATGAATGCTGGAAAGTGCAAACTAGAGAAATAAAGAAATTGGATAAAAATCTCTGCAGTTTCATCTTTGTTCGATTGGGTCTTGTGAGAAAAAAACATTCTGACGTTTCGATGTTTTCAATTGGACTTTCTCAAAGTTTAAAAAATAAATATATATTAATGATTGTTTAAAAAAGGTTTGGACTTTTAATAGCATGGGGTTAGAAGAGATTAAAAATAAGAGTGATACTAATTTTAAAATAGAACAAAATAATTTTTTAAAGGTATATTATAGGATTTAATTGGTGTACTAGCAGTTTTACGATTTCTTTAAATATAGGTAATTTGTGCGAAACATTAAATAATTGTAGAGATGTTACTATATGTATATAAAAGAAGTATATTAAAAGTAATTACAACTGTTTCTGATCCAGTGAAATTCTTATCCCCTTTCGTATTGCAAGCAAAACTGATAATGCAAAATCTTTGGTAATTGGGCTTAGAATTTGATGAAGTGGTTCTAATTGAATGTAGTAGTTTTGGAACAAATGGTGCCATAAAATTGAAACTTTAAAAAAATTCGAATTTTTTGGAGAACACTTTTCTAGAGGACTGAATTCAAATAAAGATGAATTACTTTTATTTTGTGTGATGCCTCTATTAATGCCTATGGTGCAGTAGCTTATTTTAGACCAATAGAGAATAGAGAGGGTGCGTTTGTTATGTCGAAATCTAGAATACCACTGATAAAACTAAAGCTTACATTGCCAAGATTAGAATTTTATTAGGTGCTCAAAATGTGTCAGAACTTGTTAAATACTAAAGAGAATTGTTTCATATTCCTGAACAAAATGCCTGTCTGTGGACTGAGAGCACTGGATTCATCACGATCCTGCTCAGTGGATGATGTTCCTAGAAAACAGTTGCTGTAATACAGTCATAGATTAACTCATGTTATCTCAGACTTTGTAATGGAAAATCCAACTATGGATATTTTGTCCCGTTCCGCCGAATATTTACTGTCTTCAAAACCATTGTTTTTAAGTCCAGAGCAGTTAACACAATCAATGAGTGTGTGACCTACGAAGTTTACCTCATCACTGGAAGTTGATATTTATTTAGAAGAAAGGAATCTTCTAGAGATATTTTAATCCTATCCCACATTGTGTGTAATAAATCCAAATAATTTCTTGAATCTTGAAAATTATTGTGAACTAAGTAAAGCATTGAGGGTTACTGGATGAATTTTGAGATTTATTCACAACTTGCGGAATAAAACTAAGAATAAAGGTCCCTTAGCTGCAGAAGAACTTTCTACTGCAGAAAATCATTTAATCAATGATTTTCAAATTAAATATTTTTCTTAATTGAGAGTTTAAAATTACATCAGTTGATATCTAAATCTTCTAAAATTTATGAGCTGAATCATTTTTTATATAATTATGAAGTATTGAGTGTTGGAGGAAAACTACAAAAATCATCTTTAAGTTTTCAAGACTAGCATCCTATAATCATTCCTTCGAAAATTAATTTTACTGATCTTATACGTGATGCTCATTAAACAGTTCTTCATATAAGAGTAGTCAGTACACTCATGTTTCTTCATGAAAGATTTTGAATAATTTGATCCAGACAAAATATTAAACGGGTAATTAAAAGATGTGTTATCTGCCAGCGTTATAACTCTAAGATGATGCAACAAAGTGTTGCCCCTTTGCCTCCGTCCAGAACAGAACAAGTAAACCCTTTCGATGTTGTAGGACTTGATTATGCTGGACCAGTTTTCGTGGAAAATGAAGATACAAAATATTACGTCTCATTATTAACTTGTGCAGTGACGAGAGCAATACATCTTGAATTGACCAAAGAATCTCACTACTCAATCTTTCTGACTTGCCTTTCGCAAATTTGTTTCTTGAAAATCACTGTGCTCTACTATTTATTCCGATAGTGCTCGAACATTCAAGGTTCTTCTTCTTCTTAAAATTGAGTTTGTATGTCATTGGGCACCTCTGCTTTTATCAGCATTTTGTACCATTAACTCCAAACCCAATGTTTCCTAGTTCCAGTTGCTCGGGTAACCCACTTTACTAATAAAGTCCGATAATCCTTTAATGGAGTCTAGGTGTAACTCTCTAGTATGGATGAAGCCTAAAGAAGTTAATTTAGGGAGGGCAAGAGCCTCACATTCGTAAATGACATGCTCTGCCGTTTCCTCTTGCATATGACATTTCCAGCAGATAAGGTCTTGCTGAAACAGTCCCATCTGGTCTGAAAGTCAGTCATGCTAGGAATAGCTTCCCGACTTTCACCAGAAGAAGATGGTTTAGAGGTAATTTCTACCTCAAGTGAAGGATTCATTGCTGACCCTTTACAAGATTGCCCCTGAGTTCCCTTGTCTTTTTCAGCAAGGTCTACTTTAGAGGCACCACCTGCAAATGCAGAAAGGTTTGTTACTTCTTGTGTCTTTTCAGCCACAAGATAACAATTAAAAAGCTCAGGTAATATAAGTCCACCCAGCATTGCCTGAGTTACTGGGAAAGGCAAATTACTCTAGAAGTTCGCCAAGCAACTAGAGGCTCCGTTAAGACACCAATACCGCGGTGCCAATTAGCCCTAGGCACGGATCGCATAACACCAGGGTTTACGGGAGCTGGTTCGCGGCCTCTGATTCTATATTCAAGGCTATCCTGTCATTCCTACAGGACATTCGGCTATCCACCACCTGCCGACGCGCCTGGTGGCTGTGCTCAAGCCCCAGGAACATTCAAGGTTGCTGATGCAGAACTCAAAAGGTCTAATTAGCCCTCGTGTGCAAAAAATGACCGTTGAGCGACAAACAAGCCAAACCAAACCAGCAGAACTCAAAAAAAAAGGAAGGTTATAAGCCATCTTGATGTGAAGAATTATTAGGCCACTAACAAAACTCAGTGGAGGTATATAGTGAACATGATGCATGGTGGGGTGTTTTTACTCGCGACTTATGAGAACTATCAAAGCTACATTAAAGAAAATTTTTGGGTGAACATTTCTTGTCGTCGATGATTGGTAACGAAGTTGTTAGAAATCGCATAGGTAATAAATGAATCGTAGATTCCTGACATACTGAGAAGAAACTGAAGAAGAGGAACTACAAGTGTTATCACCTGCAAGTTTTCTGTTAAGAAAGAAAGTAGCCAATATGCCTCTTACTCAACATTTCAAAAAGAAGAGTTCAAAAAAGAAGTTATCTTAAAAATGTAGCTATATCTTGAAAAACTATTAAACAAAATTAACAAAACTATTATTCAAATTTAAAACCCGCATTTGGGATTTCGTGATTTCCGATTCTGCGACGGTGACAAACGATCAAAGAAAACACCTTTACTTGTTCAACTTATAAATATCTTAACTCGGTGATAGATTTCAGAGCATCCTAAAAGTTTTATTTTTTTTATCAGTTTAACAGTTTTTTAATTATAAATGAAAATTAGTTACTTTATAGATTAAACTTTTTATTTATTTTTGAATCATTGAACCTGATTGTGCTATTCGCTTACATTGAATACAGAATTATTGAATATTCAACATTATTTGTGATTTATTCTGATTCAGAAAGTTAGCTTTTTCTTTGAATTAAATAATGCAAAGAAAAAAGAGAGAATATTTGCAAAATTACACCGAGTTTTTCATTGAGAATGATGCGTACGAAATTCAACATCATTATTTTTATGTTCAATCGTAAAAATGTTTAATTAATATCAATGTATCGAATAATACGATTAAATAATTTTCACTCTTATAATGAAAGCTGAATTTACCAAAAATAATAGCGTTTAATTTTTTGCTTTGAAGAGATGCACAATAATTCACGAAGTGCATACATTATTTAAAGAAAAAGGGGTTTTCTGGAAAATCTTGTTCGCATAGATAGGATCCATTGAATACTTAAATAGAACTTTTTTATTTTTTTCGATCCATCTTCGCCTTGGAGAGCTGAAAAGATGATTACCTTGACTTTTAACATCTCGTTTTTCTCACTCTGTGACTTATTTCCATATTCTTTACAGATGAAAGTATTCACATAAACCAGCAATTGTAAAGGATTCGCCAGATTTAATTTGGTCCGAAAGCTAAATTTTGTAGCACCGTTGTAAAAATATCATTGTATTATATATTCTTGTTTTAAAAGAAATATTCAGAAAAGTTTCTTGCTTAAGCAAAAACTTTCTGAAAGAAATTAACGAAAACCTTTTTCATTAATTTCAAATACTTTATTACAGCCAATCATAACTTCTCAAAATGTTCACACAAACGCAAAACAAACA
This sequence comes from Latrodectus hesperus, assembly GCA_037975125.1. Taxonomy (NCBI): domain Eukaryota; kingdom Metazoa; phylum Arthropoda; class Arachnida; order Araneae; family Theridiidae; genus Latrodectus; species Latrodectus hesperus. The sequence goes on along the minus strand of CM075853.1, from coordinate 22,967,741 downwards.
ACTCATTTCATTTTTTCGCTATTTTGTAGCTTGTTGCCAATTTGTTTTAATAACTTTCATTATATTTTTAACGGCTAAAATTCTCTCTCAATCATTTTTTTAAAAAAATATTCTTATAGATTCTAATGAAAAAAAGAAAAAAAACTTCGATAACAGAAATTTTATGTAGATTTGTCAAAATGATACTCTCTTTATTTTTCTGTTATTTTTTTATTTATTTTTTACACTAATATTCTTTAACATTATAATATTATTTATTTCTTGCATTATTATATGTTTTATTATATTTATTGATTAAAATGAGGTAATAAAAAATGAAGTACAAGCAAGCACTTTGTATGTGTATTAGGTCTGAAATCTTCGCAAATATCTTTAAACTATAGTTTCATATTTTTCTTTTGTTACAGTTTTTATATAAAACTAAGGAAATTAGGACCTGTAATTTTTTAGCAAAATGTATTTTGGATTGATGTAATTAAAAGCAATAAATGAGATTTTTAATATTTGTGTTCTCATTATTAGCATTATGTAAAATGTAATTAAGTGATTTAAATACAGTTTATCTTTTCTGATTTTATGATTGAACTGCTGTTTGACCCAAATTGAAATGTTTAAATGGATGTTACGTTTAGCAGCATGGTTTTCACTGTCGTAATTTGAATCCTTCTACGATTGCGATCTCAAAGTTTCGAAATTTACTTTGAATAGTTGCTGAATTAGTCTTCGTTTGGAAAATATAGACACTTAGATATTTTTGCCACCTTACTTGTCGCTAGGCGTTTGGAAGCAGCTGTAAAGTACATGGTTCTCGACATCAATATATGAGCGACTTGTCTTAGCGGCAGTGCTGTAACGTCTTTTAAGAATGAGACCGCTCTGGCCTGGTTGGTTAGGAAATCTTTTTCTTATCAGAAGGCAGTGAGTTCAAATCCTGACCCAACCGATGATCCGTCGAGTTCACCAAAGGCGGATAAAACTTGGCGTGGTCGCAATGTCCTCCAAGTGAAATGATACCTCTGGGGTGGCAGTCTAAGTTTTGAGGGTCTTCTGCTTGGTCCCTGCTTCAAAATTACGAAGACTCCACGCTGGCTGCTCCTATCTAGACTGGTAGATCCCAACTCAGGGAAACTATGCTACAAGAAAACATGCTGGTGGTGCAACAACAAAATTTCAGGAATTTTTGGTATATATATATATTGAAAAAGGATGAAGTTCAAACCCAAGACTTTCTGCTCTGAAGAACACTGTCCTACCACAAATCCAATCAAGAGCTGGGGACCATCTACTTTGACACCGCGTAGTGGGCAGTCTAAGAGCCATTGTAAAACATATATATTTCCTCCGCATAAGTTGCTTTCCAGAATTACTTTTTATAGGTAGTAAGCCATATTGACGTATAACAAAGAGCTCCCACGCACTCACCCGACAGATGTGGGCGCAGATTAGGGCTTTCAACATTAAATTAACTGAAAAATCATAAAAATTCTATACTATTTGCATCTATTCCATTTTAAATACATCAAACTCTTCATAAAAATTGTGTAATTAAAAACAAAAAAAGAATTATACTTTTAAAAAATATATTATATAATAAAAGAATATCTAAATTTTGTACATTAATGACAAAATTATACATTCTTTTATAATCAGAAAATTTAGGTTAATTGGAGTATAATAATAATGCATAGAGAGAGAAAAATTTAATAAAAAAAACCCAACTCTCAAATTTTCCCATGGTCTGTCTGACTTCGAATAGTGAAGATCGGTTTTTTGTTCACCATTAAAGCAAAACTATGTTCAACTAATACTCATCATTAAAACAAAAATAGTTATAATCTTAATTAAATTATTTTTTTTAAAAAAAGTAGATTTATAATTTCCAACAATGAGATTACAAATTTATTTAAAAAATAAATCTCCCAGGAAAAATATAGGTATGTAACAAAATATATGCAATTATATTTATTTTAATTCATAGCTAATGAAGCTGAATGAAAGGATTTCAAAAACGCCTTTATAATTTATATAGTAATAATAAATTAAAATTTCTTAGTTAAAAGCTTAAAAGTAGTATTGAAAAAAATTCATTTTATCGTAATAATAACAATCCAGTTTTCGTAATGAGTATCTTTATATATATATATATAAAAGAATTTCAACGGGACTCAGTTTCAAATATTAGGGATGAATTCAACGTCTTTCTCAAGGCATCAACGGAACGAATTAAACATTCTAGAATTCATACTCATTAAATATAATGACTTCCGATGGCTGAGCTTTTTCAGTCATAATAATGATCCCCTGGTGAAAGAGAATTACTTTCATTTGACTAATTTGGTTAATGGGTTACGATTACTTGCTGAGAATGCGAAAGGTCAAATTCTGACTTTTCTCGCGATATCTCCTTTTGTTCGGTCGAGTTTAAAAATATATATTGTTATTTTATTCGTTTTCCATCATGAACTAGAATTTCCACATGAGATTGTGTTTTGAAACTAAGAATTATATATTTAACTATTAACTTTATTATGTTCAATAAGGAAAATATGTGTGGCGTAACAAACACCTGTGAACAGATAGAAGGAAATGAGAATTAATGATCGCGCAAGATTTGTTAATGAATAAATTGTTAGAATCCAAACAAAATATTTGAAGGAAATATTTATTATTTCACCACTATCTTTTTGTGTTTTTTGGTAACTTTTACAATGAAAGTTAAAAGCTTCGTCATAATTCTTTACGCATTTAAGAATATTTCTTTCGTTATAAAAATTAAATTGATTTTTTAAAAGAAATATTAATTAATTATCTATAAAATTCTGTTCATTCATAAGTTACATTTTAGTTTGTGAGCGTTTTCCGTCAGAAAATAAAAGTCTACTTTTATCTATAATAAGTGATAGTAAATACTGCGTTATGTAGCTAATAACGGTTATAAGCATAACAGGTATCTGTAGAGTCACTCGTATGATAGCTGTTCCAGTTATGCTATCTCTTCATTTTACAATAGAAATCAAAGTATGCAAGACACACAAAGATGAATATATCTTGCGATGTAAATCCTGCACTTTCACTGCTTTGCATAGTTGAAGAGGCAATATCAAAGGAAAAAAAATTATTTCCTCCTATTAACTCTTTAATAAAGTACGACATTACTGCTCAAACAACTGAGCAACATTCCACGTTATATTCAAGACAATCTGATAATTTTCACAGGTAATTCAAAAATAGCAAAAGAAGCTGAAGAAATGAAAGGTGTTCCATTTAGAATGTAATTTGTAAAGTACATTGAATGTTGGGTATAACTCAGTGAACACAACGAAATGAAATCTGTGTTTGACAATGCCTCTAACTTAGTTACAAAAATTACTTTAAAAAGAATAATTCTTGTAGAGGAATGGCAGCAACACCACAGAGAATGTACTTCTATCTTATTATGTTCAGTTTTGAAGTTACATCCCAGTCACTTTCATTTCGTAGAAATGCAGGCCCAACAAATATTGAATTGAATTTAATTCACATTAATTTGAATTAATGACATCTTTCTCTCTCTAAGTACTTTAACGTATGACTTGAGTTTTTCTTAGTATTATTAAAAAATACTTCACTTTTACTTTAAACAGTATTCAAAAAGAAAATAATAATAATTGAAATATTCTCTCAAAATTATAAGTCTTTTCTTTTAATTTAAAAATTTCAGTATCGTGTTTTTAGCTATGCATTTTCGACACTTGATGTCTTTTTAGTAGTGTAGTTGAAACAACTTGTATTATAAATTTTTTGAAAGCAATAACAAAAGCATCTGCTAATGTGAATCAAGCATTTAGTTTAGCAGTTGTTTTAAAAGTACATGTCTTGTATGGGCGCATATTTTTCATTTATTAGTTTATTATTATTATTCTGTAAATTTGACTATTTCAAAATATGTTAAAATTTGCGTCAGATTGGTGAGGAATAATAAGAGAAAAATGAAATAGAATTCTACCTCTCATTACATCTATTTTAAGACTCATGCTCAATTATCACAACAGAAATGGGGAAAAAATGCACTAGAGCTGATTATTCTTGAGACATTTATGTAAATCAGATCACATAGGCAGTGAAAAGGTTAACGCGTATGGAATAACAATCTACTGGAACAAAGAGAGAAAAGCACGATCTTTTAAAATAAATCGAGATGTTTGGTGAATTATACAAGATCTCTAACAAACGAGATGATAGCAAAACTTTATCAGTGAATGTTGCATTATTCCATGGCGAAATTGTATCATTCTAACATGTTTTACAATAAGCTACTTCGAATATATTAGCTTGCTATCAAGAAGGTTATTTAAAAATGGCTTAGAATAGTAGATATCAGGGACGAATATTTTAATTCAACTAGACAATGATGTATCAAGATCTTTCGTGTATTATTTAGGTGAAAAATTATATGTATCTGATATTTTCATTTGAATATCTATATAAATAAAACCCTATCATCTATATAAATAAAATCCTTATTCAGTTTATCTGGCGTAGAATTGAGAACAGGAGCAAAGAATAGAATGATAGTTATGTCAGGGATTGATCTCTGTCTAATTTAAAGCATACACTATTTCATTTCAAAAATTTAATTAAGATGTTTGTAGTTAATTTAAATCGTAACTAGCTCTGATTTGAATTTTGTGTAAAGTTGTTTTTGCCACAATGCACATCATATCGGATATCTGCTCTTTTCTAGAAGGGATTCATGATTCTCCCCTTTTAAAGTTTGTGGATTCGAACCCCATCTTGGGCTTGAATGTTTGTAGTGGTTCGGAATCCACTTTAAAATGCAGATCCCGATCTAATTAGCCTTTTTAGGCAAAAAATATTTATTGAGCGACAAGCAAACCAAATCAAATCTCTTTTATTGTCCTATTTAATTGTAACTTATGCATATTGCTATGTATATTGGCGAAATATATGTGCAATCTGACCTTTCTTACTTTTTACCTACCCGTAGTATACTTTTTTAAAAATATATAGCGATATTTTCGATCTTTGGAAAAAGAATTGTTTTTGGGAGCTACGGCATTAGATTTTCTTAATGTGGTCGCAAACATAAATGTGGAACGTGGATAAAAGAAGCTCTGAGTTTAGAAACTTTTAAAATAAACGGAATTTTCAAATGTTTTACAAGTCATTTGATTTGTTTTTAGTTGCTCTATATATCAGAATTCGTGTTCCAGTGACTCAGTAGCTTCACACCGCTTCCAGCTAAGCTCAGCAAAATGAAGCATCATTTGCCGCGGGCAGTGGTTGGGAGGGTGACCACGCACACTCTTCCTCCCTGGGTTGCTGGAGTTCAAGTTTAACAGGTTTGCGCCAACACCTAGTACCTCGTCATTTTGAAACACTGTCAGGTGACGAGGTCACACCTGAGCTGTCACCCTACTCTCCACAGCAACAAAAGGACTTTGGACGTCACAGATTAACGTGGACACGTCCTCAACCAAGGCCTCCTCTTTCTAGGAGGCTTTGCCTCAACCCACGGAGCTCCAGCAACCCAGTGAGAGGGAATGTGGTCACCCTCCCAATCAATGCCCGAGGCAAATGATCAATCAATCAATGCCCGAGGCAAATGACGCTTCACTTTGCTGATCTTAAGAGGAAGCGGTGTAAACCACTGGAGTTCTTCCAATACAATAAAACAAGATAAGTTTTCTAAAACCTTTTCTTATAAATTTGATATTGTTAATGGTTCTTTCAAACAGGTGAACATTTAAAAAATAATGAATTCTTTTTCAGCGAACACTATAAAATGAATAACTATACCTCCCAGTTAATTGGAGGCTAAAAATATATTATTATTTTCTCTGATTCTTAGTAACTTAAGAGTCTGATAACTTTTGTGAAGAAAATATCCTTCATTTTTCCTTTTTAATTATTTTAAAGTAAATTGTGATCAATATCCAAAATCATCTCAGTTTAATTAAGCATATACCATAAATACTACTGAAAAGAAATGAATTATAGAATATTGAAAACGAAGTTGTAGACATAACTTTACTTTAACAAAGCTTTCACTAGTTGATTATTTTTGCGAAACAAAAAATTTAACCATAAAATATTTGTAAATTTCATAGGAGAAATCATACTAGTTCGCCATTACTTTTATTTCCTTTACATTGCTTAAAACAAAAGCAAAATTTCTTAAATTTTACACAGTATGTATTACAATTTGTATTTAAGAATGATGTGCATTTTCATTTTACTGTTTGATTTATCTTTCATAATACTAATAATTTATAAAATGTATTTAATATTTAACGTATTCTCAGGCACCAAATACGTGAAGAATTTAATTAAACTGATATCAGTAATTTTTACTAAACGAATGTCATTGGAGTATTAATTACTTTGGTAAAAATTAGTCCTTAATTATATTATCTATGCAGTTATACTTTACATGACCGATCAATGTTAATGCAATGAATTTAATTTCTACTCTAATATTTAATTATATAAAAACAAATATCTACTCCTATATTTTTAAAATTTTTATTCAAACAATAACTGAATACACAACGTAAACAATACAAACGATACATAATAACAGCTGAAAAACTGCAAAGAGAAATATAAAAATAGTATTATAGTAAAAAGCACAATAATTCTTGTTTATTGCAATTTTAACAAAATATTTTAAGTTATTTATTTTACGAGTATAAAAGTAATTGTTTTTAAAAAACAAGTAATAAAATTTTTCATTTTGGCTTTTACTTATAGATTATATACATTTCAAACTATATTACACTTGGTTATTTCAAGAGAAGAAAACACAAAAAAAACTTGAAACTCTGAACAAATTACATTTTTCGTTACAGTACAAAAGAATGGTACACGAAAAAGATCATTTGTTGACAATTAAAATAACAAATAGGAAATTAGTAGTGCATAAAAACCTTGGTAACAAACCCTGTTTTAATACAAAGTGTCCATAAGATTTCTATTCCTTTTAACAAAATTGCAATATAATTGCAATTCAATTTAAATTGTTAAATTTTAAATAAAAAGATGCTGAAAAACTTTTCAGCAAAAAATATTTGAGAAGTAAGAAATAGTGAAAATTTGACGCCATAAATGTAACATATGATATTTGAAATCGGAAATCTACAAAGATTTTTAAAAGTACATGTAAAATTGTTTTTTACATGTATTTTTAAAAATCTTTGTACACAGTTTCTTTAATTTTTATATTTAGTTAACCAGTGATTATCTTAAATTTTGATCATAAGGAAAAATAGATTTATTTGTATTCAACTAAGGTTGACTGCTGCAGTCACTGAAACTTATATAGAAATTTAAGAAAATGCATTGGTGAATGTGTAAACAATGGGTGTAATCTGTTACAAGACTATATTCGTTATCCGAATTGTTCGTAAACCAATCATCGATTTCCCATAGATTTTTTTGGGAAATCGATTAATTCGTTCTTGAGACCCTAAAAATGAAATTAAAAAAGGATACGTCATACTGTTTTGCATATTAATCGGTTCTTTTCATTTTTTGTTACAGGGCTAGAGCGTGCTCAATTTCGATTGCTTTTCTCTTTTTTCAGGATTTTCTGGATCTGATTAATAACATTATTGTTGTTGCCGTTTGGAATTCGTTATTCAAGACTACGTACGAGGCAGCGTATGAACAAGGGAGGAGAGGGGGTTCAGGCGCCAGAATGAAAATCAAAACCGAAACTCATGTTCTACTCTGGCTATAAATATTCTATTGGGAAAAATATTTTTTTTCCAATATAGAACTTTGAGTTACAGTAGGCAAGCAACATAATTGAAAAGAGATGAAAGACGATTTTTGGACCTTGGGATTCTACACATTATGCTTCGAGAGCCGAGAAATGGTCGTTAGAACTTGTTTTAATTCGTTGTCAGAACACAAAAATATTTCTTGAAAGTGTTCGTTGCCCGATTTGTTCGCATTCCGAACTGTTCTTTTACCGATCGCCCACTGTAATTTATTTTTGCATCTTTATGTAGTTACTTGGATTAAAAATAATATTAATAGTAGTTCACGCTATTTAACAAATAACGATACACTGGTTTCTAAATGTCAAAATCTATCTGCTTCTCTATGTGAATTCATCAGCAGCGAACAGTCATGCGAAAGAAATATTACTGCTTTTTTATTCTAATTATGTTTGTGTCAGCAAGAATTAAGTCCATTATGAATAATTGTTGTGGGTAAGTTTCATTATTGCCGACACAGATCCAACTTGTTCATTGATAAGAGAGATTTTAAAATAAATCAGGTAGTTAATTTTACTGATAAACCTTTATAATTTATCAAACATTCGCAAGCTTTAAATTTAATATTAATGTGCTTAGCAGTCAAGTAGATAAATGGACTTGGGTGTGAGGCAATAGCAGATTTTTCTAAATCATTAAATAAATTTCTCATGAAGCTTCAAAATTATATTTTTATATTAATATTTGAAAATAATTCTATCATAGCTTTGGAGAATATTGATAATTTACGTTTAAAATTATGTTTTTCCAAAATTATGTACTTAAAGTTGATTTCAGAATTCATTTTTTTTCATCAATTGGCATATTTTCTGATTATTGCATAAAATGTACATGGATATTTTAAGAGTAGTTCTTACATTCAAGAAAATTTGGGGTGGATTCTAATTGTAAGAAAAAATTTTAGAAGAAAAAAAATCTTGCCTAATTTTAGTGTGTGAAAAATTAATACAAAATAAAAATTTTGTGTATTTGCATTTCGTAAAACTGAGACATTTGATTTGATCAGGAATATATTATATTATTCCTGCTGAGATAAAATTTAATGAAATGAACGTATTACAATGTTTATTTCATTAAACATGTATCACATTTTATAAATCACTAATTTCGGTAAATTCACGAATCAATAAATAAGTCATTAAATTCTATATATAGTAATTTAATTTCTATAAATTTTGGCCTTATTACAAAAATATATATTTATACTGAAATTTAAATGTAGAAAGTACGACTAAAATAAAATACTTCACACTTTCATATTCTTTCAAGAATCAAATTACTTTTAAAGAATACTAATTGCAATGCAAGAAATATATAATATCAAAAAAACAAGGTTTTTATCAAATAATTTTCCTTTCGTAGCTTCTCACTTTTCTGTCTTAAAAGGAATAGAAGTTTTAGTGTCTTTTAGGTTTCAAACCAACTGATGAAGCTCGTGTTTTACAATGTGAGGAAATTTCAAATAGTGAACAAAAATGCATTGGCTTATAACAATGGAACTTTGAATGTTGCTTTTTTACTCCAGCTATGTGTTACTTTCTTTCTTGAGATTGCTGACTCATTACCTTCCAAAAAGTTCTCTAAGCCTTCGAGCATCCAAGTTGTTGTAGTACCCCTGACTGCAAGAAAACAAATTTAATAAATGTTAAAAGTTATTGAAATAATTACTATAGAATGAGCTCAGTGCATTAAAAAGTTTCATAACAATGAAAAATAAAGTGGTTTTTGCTTTTAGAATATTAAGAGATAAATTTCGTTTAATTAATTTAATTTTAAGTCTTCTTTTTTTGCAAAACGATAGACAGCTTTTTATAAGAACTTGCTTGATAGTTTCCATTTTTATCAGTGGTGCTTTTAATTAGTAACTGATGAATACAATTTGAGAATCTCATTTTGTCAAATTACATAAAATGTGGTTTCAAATTTTCTATCTGTAATATGCTAGTTCATGCGAATCAATAATTAAAATAATGTTAACGTTGTAGACAATTGAATAAAGTTATCAACTTATTCTTTCTACTTGTGTTTGAAAAGGAATTGTTTTCATCTTCTTCTTTGTGAATTTCATCAGTTGTTTCTGTATCATTCTGAATTCTCTGACTGACGTTTTTCTGTATTTGTTACTTTAAGTTGTTTTCTATAAGGCATGGCAGATTTAAATGCATAAGTTTTTCCTATGTTTTAAAATTTGAAACTGGACCTCTCAGTTTGCAATGATTGCATATTTGGAAATATGTATAGCTGGATGGATGTTGCATATTTTAGATTCATGCTGAAACGTTTCTCGAATACACTGTTTGACTTCCTTACTTTAATTATGATTTTATACTAATTTCCAATTTTGAATTACAAAAAGAGGTATTTGCAAGGAAAATTTTAAAAATATGAATTTTTGTAATACAAATAAAACGTATTTTACGTTTAAATTTAAATGTATTTTTGAAATATGAATGGATTGGATTTGTGTGTTAAATTTTCGTACATTTGTTTCAAATAATTCTAATTAAAGTATTCAAAATCAATTCTTTGCATTCACTAAAAGCATATAAAGATACTATAAAATATAAATCCTTCATGCAGCAAATGTATTGAAATATATTTGTGAACAGCATAATATAGTTTTGTGATCGGGTTTGTAAGCCGATAGTTGAAACACATCTGCGTTGAAAGATATATACTATATTATATATATACACACACTACATTGGGTATTATTTGGGCAATTTTTCACTTACCATCCAGAAACATTTTCTGCATCATCGCAAGATCCTGTTTGTGGGTTGAATACTAGTCCTGGATCGCATGCAAGAAGTCTAGGAGCCCTGGTACCGTCTGGAGTCAAAACACAAACATAGAACTTCCTGCAGTCTCCGGAATATGGATATCGAGGATCGTCAAATTCTTGGAGCTCTTGTTCGGTTGGCTGTGGACATCGGAAACTGAGCAGAGCTGAAACAAGAAAATTGAACTCTGTTATACAATTTATTAACTGTTTTTCACTAATGATTGTGAAAGTGCTAAATGGACAAACATTTGATGACTGTTATACGGCTCTTTGGTGGTGCTAAGCCCTTATGCTAAATGGGAGAACATTTTATAGATAGTTTTATAGTAACATGTCATGAAGACCAAAAACCAAGTGATACATTTTCACATATTTTGGTCATCAAGCACAGAAAAGCCCAATCATCGCTGTTCCTCTTTATGGGGGAATTTCATAATTCGAATAAATGAAAGAGTTTAGTTTTAATTTCTTATTTATATGTCAAACATAGCAAACAATATTTTCTGCGCGGTTACAACTTAAAAATAAATACCTATGAACCACACCTGGCGTTAAAATAATAAGGTAAAATCTGCATAAAATGTTTTGTTCCTGTAGTAATTAAAGTCGCCAAGAAACGTACATGGTTAACTAAATTCACAGATAAAGAATGACAGCCTTCTAATCTGAGGGCTGGGGGTGGTTTTAGTGACTAGACTCAAACTTCTGTTGCAAATTAACAATATAAAGTTTCAGTTAAAGAACAATACTTGACTTTGGAGACCTACATTAGCTATTGTGATTATCATTGGTATTTTTCCATTATATCCCCGCATATGATCAGAATGAAACTGGATGTTTCTTACGAAGAAACGAAAATACTATAACTAACGTAGAAAGGATGATTTTATTGACTCAAAATTTTATTTTAAAACTAATATATATCGATGGAATTTTTTTGTGCAAAAATTGGTTAAAAAGTGATAAACAATGGTAAACAAGCTACATGCTGAACAAAACTAAAGCTAGTTAGTGCAAAAGAATGCTTGGTGATAATTTTGCCGGTCAAAAGGAGCATTAGGTCACAAATCACCAAGGACAAAAAACAACTAAATGCAGAAAAATTTAATTTTGTTTCATTGAAAAAAAGTCCTATTACATTATACTCACGCAATGCGATTGCTAAACAATTTCCGCCAGAAAAAAAAGATTGGCGTTTAAATAAGTTTGGTAAATATGTAATAATTATTCACTTTATAAAATGTAAATATAAAATGTTTGTATTATTTTTAGTAGTTTCCAAAAATGTAATCATTTTTAAATAATGCACGATGTATGCCAATGGAATATTTACGACAGTAATTTACGATTTTTTTTATCATTATAGTAATTATCCTATCACTGAATATGGAAATGACATTTATATCATTCATCGAGTACGGTATGTTTCGAAGGGGTTTGCAAAATAAAATATAAGTGCTACATACAGCCCTAGATTAGATAAATTATGAGAGCATAATATCACCCAGAAAATTTTAGATAATGTAGGATTCACTTTAAAAAAACTACACGATGTATTCATCCTTCAGTTAAAATGATAATTAGGTTGATTTGAGTAGGCTTATGTGATTGTGCATAGTATGGGTTACCATATTGGGGCATAATATGTTAAATACGATGTAACCTACCCCTACATTATTATAATCAACTATATTGAGTTCTATTTAATACAATAGTTTATTGCATGAAACGACCGAAAAAAATATTATATAACAAATTTATAGTATTCTTTCGGCGTTCAGATAATAAATGAATTTTTGAATGAATAAATGAAAAACGTTTATACAACGTTTTCAATAGTAATGATATCCATATTTCAATTTCGGCAATCGATTGAAATTAATTTTCTTACAACATCAAAACTAGAAGTTAGCAATGAGTTATCATTTTTTCATTAGAATAAAATGCTTATTTATTGAATGCTAAGTTGGTAGTTGTACAGTCGGCATCATGGGCTTTGTTTAATAGTTTTCGAATTCAATGTTTACCACCAGCTTGGCGGTTTTCAGTTATTTAAATTTAGTTCAAAATTAAGTTCCTACAGAATTATCCTTCGTGTTATGAAAATGTGATCCTAGAATTGCACAAATCAATTCTAGTGACTCCGAAAAATTTTGATAACTCTAATTCTCCAACTCCGTAGAGTTGCGATCTAAGTGCATTGGAGACGAATATTATGAACATTACACATACATATGTTGTGTCAGTACAATTATCTTTGATTATATTAGTTATCATAGAAATGATGGTATGAAAATATGTCAATAAAATAATTAGACTTTCCTATTTGGAATGAGGTATTAATTTTTTATACTGATTATGTGTGCTTTGAATCCATATTACCCTTCTTGTTGAAACTATTGATTCTATATAAACTATAGTCTACACTTTCGCTGATTTTTAAGGTTATTAATTAAATAATAACTAGGTTAATAACAGCATTATAAATGCCATAGTTTCTTGCCGCTTTATTTGTTATTGCAATGGGAGATCCTCATTCTTGTGGTCTAGATTCCACAATATTCTTCTTGTGGAGTTTTATAAACTTAAGAATTTTATAGAATTTTCTTATTTTTTCAGAAACTTAAAATTTAATAGATTACATAGTTTAATCAAATAGTAATACCATGGAAATCTTAAGATAAAAAAGCTTCAAACATTGAGGAAAGAAGATCGAGTTAAGCCGGAGAAATTTGTCAAGATATTTTAACACTAACTTGGAACACATGGTAAAAACTACGATAGGGGCAAAAAACCAAAATAAGCAGAATCGCAATCTAGAAATTCGAATGCATTACGATTGGCTTAATCAAAATGTAATAGGAAACCTTGGAACAGCTTGTTAGCAAATACAATTCAAAATAAAAAGCATTATTTTCATACTGGAAAAAAATGAAGTACAAAATGTTAACTTTTCAGACTTACATAAACTATAATAAATGAGTTACTATAATGTCATAATAAAACATGTACGGAATTCATTAAAAGTAGAGAATAGAATTCATTAAGAAAATGGCGGTACATACATTCCGAGTCACAGTTTTCCACTTGATCCGGCCAATCACAGTGAGCGCTGTACTCGTTGTAAGCCAGGCCTTCTGGACAGTAGAAAGAAAATGCGTGGCCCTCGACACACTGCCAGAATCGAGTGCAGTCCGTCTCGTGGGAGTACAGGCCGTACATCCTAGGGCAGTGCTCTGTGGACCTTGGAGGCTCTGAAAATAGAAAAAATTTCTCTTAAAGAAGACAAACTTAAAACAGCGATAAAAATTACATAATAGTATTGTGACAATTTTAAATGTAGAGTTAAAAAAAAATAAAGAGATTGAATATCACTTGTACATTTGTGGCATAAAATGTTATTGTATATTGTTTATCGATATAAAATACCCTTGGAAATGGTCAAAAAGCAATTTGTGTGTAGAGTCAGATTTCGGTGAACGTTGCTCAACTAGCGAATCATGTAGATTTTTTAACTAAGCTTTGAAAACGGGCTAAGCCACATAATTTGAGCTCTTGAGATATTTTCAAGTATATTCTAACAACTTTGAATAACATATAAACTGAATGATCTCATAGTATAAAAAAAGTCATTTATTCAGCTGATAAAAGTAATTTGGGAATATGAATTAAATTATAACATATTCTAAATGTAATATAATCTTTTAAATATAAGAAATATGTGCATATGGGTAGTGCAACGACTATTTACTTTTAGTAGTGAAACAGCAATAATAATAAATTTTTTTATGGTTATGAACCTTAAAATCTTTGACAGATTGTTAAAGTAAACTGGTATAGACGTAAAGTAAGAAGTATAATAAGAAGTAAAGACGTTATATATAACAATGTTAATGTCCCTTGACTTACATTTAAAACTGTGTATTAGGCCTTTTTTAATTAGCTAATTTGCAGTTTTAGCACAAGTAACCTTCAAAAATGCATAAATAACAATAAATTGACTATTACTACCGTTAAATCATAAAAGTTACTGCAGTTCCTCACAGCAATCTCAAGAGTTGGGCAGTACATGATGAATGAAAACAGTTTTTAAAATCTGAGTAAACGTAATCAAGGAATGAGATAGTATTTATTCAGATTAGTAAAAACAGTCTACTCATGTGACTTATAAATGGAAAATCTAAAATTATTTTGAAATCTGATCGATTTTTGTTCCTTTTACTCCTTGAAAGAGGATATAAATATTTCTTTGGAAACTCACGAATGGAAATTACTCGCATTGATGGTTTGAGAAACAAATAGCACAAACGATCTTCAATTACTTAATTTCAATTAAAGAAATTTATTATTAATGCAAATATATAAATAGAAATTTAAGATATAATCTTATGATATAAAACTAGTATATACTCATTTGAATTTACACTTTTAAATAAGAATTTTCAAATACAATTTTTTTAAAAGAAAATAACCCATTTTTACTACCATTAATAAAAAGATTTTCACTTTAATTTTATTAATAAAAATTATAAATTTCTTTTTTAAATAATGAGGTTTTTCTATAAAAAATTTTGATTATTCTCTTGTCAATTTATTATAACTATTCATATTTTTTCTTTGTTGATTATTAAAATAAACGCAATTTGGTTGGTTTAATTACTTATTACATAGAAATTTTTAGAAGGATGAAGTGCAAAAATGTAAGGAAGTAAATGTTTTCCTTCTTATAAGTATATAAGTCATTCTTGCGGATGATATGATTTTAATATATTTCCTTTAATATTAGCAAGCACAATTTTTAACTTTAGACATAGTTAAATTTGTGTTAATTAAGTCTAAAGTTAAGAATTAACTTAAATTTAAGCGTTATAATTAGAAATTATATAAACACCCATAGATTTTTTAATAGTAAATGGTACATAAACTGTATAAGAATATTAGAAGAGCAAGCAAGAAAGTGAGGCGACCAAATGGTTTCAGACCAATAGTTTAGTTACACGTGAATGAGACAAAAAGTATACTATTTAAAAATTATGCATGGTATTAAAAATGCTATGAGATCTTCTCTATTAGCAAAGACTGCTGCACATCGGCTTGTATGGATACATATCGATAAGAATTTGATGAATTTTGTTACATTTTTGTAGAAGAGTCAACAGAACAAAAGTCTCAAAGAATATAAACTTTGGTTTCACTGCAATGCTTTCGACGTACAGGAAGGCCTGAAACATATTCAATCTGATTTAGATCTGGAAAATAATTTGGTCATTTTATCCACTGAATTATTTCAGCTACAAGCTTGCTTTCCATAAGAGGTTTTGTATGAGGTTTGTCAGGCATGAGAGAAAGGAACCATGAATGACTGTAAAGTAAATTATGACATTACAGTTCAATATTTCATCTGTGTACATTTTTAAGCCATCAAATTATCATTCCAAATAATAGATAGGTCTGTACGTATATCTGTGTTGATTCCAGCCCATATCATCTTATTCTATCTATAGTAAGATATCTATATCTGGAGAAGAACTAACTCTGAACTCTGTAAATATTTTAAAAAACTAGATATAGTAAATTATATAAGAATCCAGAGAATTAAATGGGCAGGACAGGTGTGCAGAATGGATGAAAATCGTGTAACAAGTAAGATCTTCTCGGTCAGACCATTTGGCACCTTAAATAGGTGGCTCGATCTTTTGGAAACAAGCTTAAGAATTTCAAAAATAATTAACTGGTTGTCCATGGGCATGGATAGAAGAGCTTGGAATTCGATACTGAGCACAGTGTTGCCTGTTTTGTCTTGATGAGCTTTTAATAAGATATTGTCATTATTTGCTGTGACAGAACATCGAGACCATGTCTTGGACAGTATCTAACATCCTGTTTATGAAACGAATTCTAAACCCTTGAGATGATTGTCCATATTACTCCGATAGCATTCGTTATATTTCATCGTATTCATTCGGATTCAAGTCTCTGTTAATTATATATTGTATTGTTATATTATAAATCGGATTTGTTAAATTGTTAATCACCTATGACATTTTTAAATTCATACTTTCTAAAATAAAGGTGAACAAAACAAGGAAAAACTGGAAGGAAAAAATTTAAAAATTAAGATTTTTGTGCTGGTTTTCCCACGTTTTTTGACGTCATGAACGTAGATTTGCATATGAATTCTTTTCAGTTTAAGAATTTACAATTATAAAAGATCGTAGACATAATAAGGTCATCCAATAAATTAGTAAAGAACAATTGATAAAATTAAGAAAGTTTAGAAATGAATCGGAAAAAAATCTTATAATTTGAAAAGAAAAATAATTTTAATTTTATAAATCAATAAAATGTTCATTCCACAATGTTTCATATATTTTAATCAAATTTATAAAATTAGAAACATTAATTAATATGTGGAAATCTCTGAAAACCTCTGGATGTTTTCATTGCTATAAATTATGCTGCATAAAATAGATTACATATTTGTTAATATAAGAGAAAAAGTAAACATTCAGCTAAGAATACATTATCCAAAGTTATTTTTTCATTCTTTTGTTTTTCTATTTATTGCAGAGGTAATTGATTGATATGATTGGGCTAAACTTTACGGCGTAAAACTATTTTTAGTGAAAATTCTTTCTATCTAAAAAAATTTTCATAAGATATTTATGTATATGTTGTTATTTATTTTCTAAACTTGATTCGATAAAAATCCCTTAAAATTTATATTCAAGAAATTATGACCAGTGACTGGCATTGTTCGTTTATGATCAGTGACTTATCTTCAAAGGTATTGTTCGTGTAAGAGAAAAAATAAGCAACCAAGAAAAGATTATTCAAAGTTTTTTTTTTTCGATTCTTTTTGTTTTTCTATTTATTGCGGAAGTAATTGATTGACATGATTGGGCTATACCTTACAACTATTTTAAGTTAAAATTCTTCTCATCTAAAAATGTTTTCATAAGATATTTATGTTGTTATTTGTTTTCTAAACTTGATACGATAAAAATACCTCAATATCTACATTCAAGAAATTATGATCAGTGACTTATCTTGAAAGGCATTTTCAGTCAAAATCAAGTGGCGGAAATCCTTGATACAGCTTTTGTTCGACTGTGGGTGAAACAGAAAGAAAACAAGATGAGAAAATGAGGTAATAACACGTGTATTTCTCAGACAGTAAATCCCATAAACGTTATTTGCAAGAACAGAATTCCAGCTCATTTTCGTAACCTTCAGATAAATCTTCTGGGTGACCTTGCCGATAGTCAAATGCAGAACATCTTCATTTTTGCGCAACGACTTTTTTGCATTTGTGTAGTGTTCCACGTATCGCCGTGTGATAAACGTTGGCAGTGATTTTAGTACGCCAAAAAATACCCGCTGCCCCTCCTTCGGTTTTAATTGTTATTCATTTAAAATGAAGAAGCTGAATACATTAAAAGTGCTTTGGTGATTACATGTACTTTTGACCTAACCGTAGCAGGAAGGTCAATGAAGGAGAAATTTAATTTCAACCCTATAGAAAAATATGTTAATAAGAATTTTTACCCTATGAGATGATTAATATGGAAAATATCTGAAATATTCGTAGCAGAGACTCCAAAACTGAATGGAGACAGTTTCTGCACCTTTGTAATTAAGAAGACATTCTCGCTGAACACATGATGTTTTTAAAACAAAACATTTGAATGTAATATTTGGATTCAGTTAACAAATATTTGAACTAGAAATTTAGCAGAGTATTTGTAGTGTTTAATGGTGATAATCTTTTATAGTGATAAAAAATTCATTACTTTATAATGTATATTAGCTTTAATGCGTCATATTATAGTGTGGTAATTTAATATCGTACACGATGAATTTCCTTAAAAAAGCTCGTGGAAAAAGAAAACACATCAATAAAATTTTTTCTTTGCCATAAAAAATTTTGACTATTTTCAACTTTTTTATTTTATTAATTTTTGGAGTGAAATATGACTATGTATCATCATCAGAATTGGTAAGATAAGTTTTTACGGGTCTAAACCTTTCTTATATTTCCCATCCGGCCCTTCTCCAAGCAAATTATTTTTAGTTCTTTACTTTTAAGATTGCAAAGTACTCATGCCCATTATCTTTCCATCTCTTTTTGGGCCTTTCTCTTGGTCCTTTATTGAAGGGGATTGCATTAAAAACTCTTAATGCTGATCATTCTGGGCGAATTCTTACTACATTCCTTGCCTATCTCATTCTGTTTGGTTTTATGGACGTCATAATATTATTGATATTAAAATCTAATATATTTTAAAATTATATCTTTTTCTCCAAATGTTACTATCGAGAACAGCGCTAGATGGTTCGCACGACCTCCCTTTCGAAGGTCGCTAAAACTGTCTCTTCTTTTTTGTTAAGGTCCATGTCTCTGAGGGATAAATCAAAACTAACTACATAAATATGCCTACATATAAATTTTTGTGTCAAAATTTCTCAGCATGCATACATAAATTTTCATTTCAATGACGCAAAAATCTTGTTACATGTACATTCTAAGGAAATATAGGTTAGTTTTACAAACATTAACTATAAAGTCAGTTGAATACCAAGTGTTGATGATGCTATTGGCAATGTCATAATTTCTTAGTAGGAAATTTTAATGTTACAAAAGAAAATTACTGAAAGCTCTTT
This sequence comes from Latrodectus hesperus, assembly GCA_037975125.1. NCBI lineage: Eukaryota > Metazoa > Arthropoda > Arachnida > Araneae > Theridiidae > Latrodectus > Latrodectus hesperus. The sequence continues at coordinate 22,948,508 of CM075853.1, read as the reverse complement.
CTTTATATTTGATTATATGGCATATTAGTTCGCTCATCGTTCTTTGGCCGTATTTTGCACACATGGCTGTATTCTACAACCCGTGTGGTGACCGGGTTTGAAAGAATAGTCCCAATGTAACTTACGCATGTCATAAGAGCCTACAGTTTAATGTAAATTGTTAACAGTTATAAACATCCCTTCCCGGAAAAGAAATCAAGTCTACGAACTGTTGAATTATTAACTAGAGCTGATCAATTGCCAATCTAATGAGCAACAAAAGAAGTCATACCTACGTCTTGTAAACTGTCTATAAAATAAAAAAATTCGAATATTAGAGCAATTTTTCAAAATCGGAAAATATGTTGAGTCCTTTGAGTTATAATTCGATACTAATTTCAGATCAAAATTTTATCGAAAATTATTTTAGTTTGGATAACAAATAATTGTTGGATAAACATCCAATTTAACGCTTTTATTTAAAGAAAAGTATTTATTTATAACTAAACAGTAAAATATTAATTTTAAATTGATTCTAAAATTAATATTTTACCGTTTAATTATAGATCAGCATCATCACACAGATTCTGCATGTTTTGATAATATGCTATAATTTAGTAGTTGTATTATTTCCAGATTTTCGCATTTATAAATAAAACTATTTTAGGCCTAAAATACTATCTTTGGAAATGTTTTTCAAATAAAATTAAATAATATCTATCATAAAATAAATAATAATATAATGTTGTTGTTGTTTCTTATCCCCGAGATCAGCATTGCTAAATCGGGCCCATGAGTTCATTCAAACTGCTGAAAGTGGCTGCAAACTATTTTTTAAATATCCCCATATGATTGTTCTGCGGAAGGAATTATTATGAATACCGGGCCATATTCATGTTTTAGAAAAGCAAAAATCTGTAAAACTACCAAAGCCAAAAATTTGAAGTCTAACGGTTTTTTTTTTTTTCAATTTCAACTTCTACACTAAATTCCATGAGTGTTATCTTTTTTTTTAAAAAAAATTTATGCTAGATATTTCTATAAAGTGCTATCTTGTATCAAATTTTCATTTTGTACAGATTTGTTAACTCTATTACCTGATTTTTCAATACATTATAACCGATTTGAGGTCATGCTCGTCCCAATCCACTGGCAACATCTGTAGACCCATTCTGCCAAAGAATTATTCTTTTAAGTAAAGTGCTTGGATACGTTCTAACTTTTTTTAATCTTCTAATTGATCCTCCTCGTTTCTTATTTCCCATTTGATTGGTAAAAGTGAGCTTTTAGAATGTTTTGCATCATATCTTTGAACAAAATTCCTAACCACTTTATTCTATGATTTTTCAATAACTGTTATAGCTCCTAAAATTCATTATAGATTTCAAAATTAAATATTAATCTCCATACATCATTAGCCCTACTAGTACTAAATTGTTTTTAATATTTTGCACTTGAAAATCGTTAACTTGTTTTCCACTGTTTTTGTGATGGTTCAGCTATTATAATTTTATATTATATTGGTCGTAGTATTGTCTAAAAATAATAATTTTAGTAATTAATTGAGATTTTTAATGCCATAACATCTATTCTACTTTAATTATTAAAAGATATCGTAATCTTAAGCAAATGTTTTGGAAAATTACATTTAAAGAATTCTAGGTACTTTCATTTGAGAAAATTTATCCTAATTTTACTTACAAATGAATTTTTAATTAGAAATTAAATTGCTGTAAGTCAGATACTTTCATAACTGATTATAAATTAATTTTTATCATGTTGCCCTGATTCTCAAAGTAGTGACCATGATTTACCTCTATCTACCTGAAAAGGAAAATCGTGTTTAGTGTAGAATCGGGTACCCCTTGGTTTGGCGAAAAATTTGGCGATACATCTTGTTGATAAAATTTAATTTCTGGTAACCCTGGTAATCTTATCTTTGCATAGCTTTTGTGTAAGGGCCATTTTGTTAATCACAGCTTGGCGCCAAAAAATAAGGGGTACTCAATTGTAAACTTTTACCGGAAAATCTAAAAGGAAATACGGTGGCGTCAAATTTACCCGTTATTGGATCACGAAAAGTTTGCTTTAACCATAATAAAAGATTATTTAATTCAAAAATTTGCATTGTTGATACTAACAATTAAAAACCTTTCATTCGAAATGAGACACGATTTTAAACTATTTAAAATTTCTTTCTTTTTTTATTTGATAGTATAGAAGTTTTAGTTTTGCTTAATTTATTTTAAATGGTTCAGATTATTGAAATAAAATTTAAGGCTATTTTTCTAAAGAAAATATGTAAGGGAAAATTTGAATTACAGCTGTATTTTAAGTGGCATGTCTGTCTCCAAAAGTTAATGAAAACCTTTATTTCGGATTCTAAAATATATATGAATTTCAACCATATAAAATACACTACCAAAATTGTTATCTTGGTTGTGTATTTGGTAAACCTACCAGTTGTGTGTGTGTGCATTTTCGAGGCCTTGACGCTGTTGTTTCCTTGTGATTATTTTTATTTTTCATAAATCTATTTTTCAGGAAAGTGGGATTCAAGGCTAAACATATAAATGGATTATTAAATTTGAATACTCTTTCGTTGTCCATAAAAATAATCATTATTAATATAGATTTGAATGGTAGATAAATATTACCATAAAAACATCGCAAATGCATTTGATGCTTATTGGTTCATTATTTTAAAAACCAGAAAGCTTTCGTTTCTCAATCGAGTCAACTTTTTATTGTTGTTGCTTTCTGATTTTTTTGTATAAATAATGTAAATTTTAATGAGATCGTGTTTGCATAATATTAAATTAAGAGAAGGAAATTATACATTATGTAGTTGTTTTACACTAAAACTAACTCGCTAGATTATTGTTATGAATAATAATAGACATAATAATGAATTCTAGGATATTTTATGTAAATTGGTATTCGATCAACTATTTCTATATACTTAATATGAATATAACAACACTAATATAAATTATTGAGTTGTTTCATTTAAATAATGTAATTATAATTTGCATTATCATTTTCTTGGTTTAAGCAGTTGCTTTATCTGAAACGGCTAATAGTTTATTGATAGGATTATAACAATAGTGTCTAGTAAAATCTAATGTGCCTTGACATTAAATTAAACCAATTCAATTAAACACTTATATTTTATTAATATGGGCTGCATTAATGTAAATTTTGTGAAGCAATACTTCATTAAAGAGATATGAAATAAAAATTGAACATTATTAATTAATCGAATAGAATATTTTCTTGGTTTGATGGTAATTCATCGATTTTTTTTGTCGTTCTATAGTCGATCTTTGCAAACGAGGAATAGTTCTACCGGGGTTTACAAGCTAAAACAAATTCACAAGACCACTACAAACTTTCAAGTTCTTAGAATATTACTTCTGCAATATGTTTATGAAAGAAAAATATTATATCGCTTTATGTTTTTCATAGAAATTAAATTATGTCTTCATAAATCAGCAATTATTCTGTGAGAAGCCACAACGTCTCATATAAGATATTATTCTTAAAATACTCGAATACATAACATCCATCCGTATTTTGAATGGATGGAAACCTAATTCAAGAGAAAACTGTAGCTTTGTAATTTCTAGCGACTAAACACATTGTTGTCAAAAAAAGAATGCTACTCAAAGAATGACCAGCTAATACATAAATCAGTCATGTAACAATATGGAAAAAAACATGTCTTAAGCTTGAGATCATGAATACCAATAAGTTTCATTTCAGCATTAATATGAAATTTATCATCAGTTAACAATTATATTTGTAGCTGAAAATAAATATACCAATAAAAATTCAATAAGAACTATAAATTTACTTTGAAACACATTCAGAGACAATGTATGACTGCAATTTTAAATCACACTGAAAAGTGACGAAGGTCAATATATGAGCATATCCTTGAAGATTATACAAGCTCTAGATCATGTTTTAATCAGCAGAACTTGAAATTGAATCCTTTAAACAAGTTGATTTATTTTTCTTTTTTTACAGGCGATAAGTAAACTTCTTAAATTAAAATAAATTTCTGCAAATTTCTGATTGTATTGTCATCTGTTAAAAAGTAGTTATACTAGAAACGTAAAAAATTTCTGCTCATAAATTATCAAAGAAATAACAAAAAATATACACAATAAACCACCAAAAACTCTTCACAAATTTGATGAGGTAAGTAGATTCGCAATCGTCCATAGAAATCTTGTTAGAATTCACTACTCATTTGCAATGGTAGGGAAGGGAATACATGATAAACCGATTAATCACTTCGATATTAAAAGTAACCTTGAGGATGACATTTTGCTTGTAGTTTCAGCCACTAGACAAGATTGTTTGAAAATACAATTTCAACTGATAAATCACTTCGAACATTTTTTGGCAAGCAAATGAGCTTATTTTGCGAATTTCATATGAATATGTGGTATTTTTGCGTAAAATTTTTCCTTGAACTTTGTGCAGTTTTATCCGCTTCTCATTGTAGGCCAAGCTCTAAAAAATGTCTCTAATATTTTAAATCCATTTAATTTCAGGAAAATCAAAATATGTGAACTTTAGTAATAATATAAGAGATTTTTATCGAACACTTTTTTAAATTCATAGATAAATTAGAACTAATGAATTGTGTGTTATGTGATTTAAAAAATTCAGCATCTAATATTTAGAATCAGCAGTTTTCATTTCTAATAAATACATTTACACTAAAAAAAATACCAAAATAAAACTCTATAGAAGATTCTCAAATCTTTTCGATTTTATAATTTCTTCTTGAATTCGAATTTAAAACATTTATCATCCAGTAGGTTAGAATTATGACGTATATATTTTAGTCTTTTAAAAATTGTTTTTCCAAAATAATAAAAACTTTTTCTCTTAATAATAGCCATCAGATCTAGAGCTTTATATATGACAAATTTGACTTTTACGCTAAATAATTCAAATTTTTCTCTGAAATTGATCTTTCGACTCAAAATCAAGTACAAAAATGTTTAAATAACTATGTGGGATTTAAAATAGTTTAAATTTAATTTAGGAATTTAAACTAACTTACTTGAATGAACTAATATCTGATGCTAATGTTTAATGTATCTAATTTATTAGCAATGATGATCTTATGGATGTTTATAATTTCAGTTTCGTTTAACTTTAATTTAAATTTAGATCTCTTTTTACCTAAATGTAAGATAAATTGATAAAAAAAATTGTATCATACAATGTGTTTCTTGAAATGGTGTCTGCAGTTGCAATGAAGTATTGCATGTTTCAGCGCTGAAAGTAGACCACAATTAAGAGAACCACTTACTTCTTGACGTAAGATTTTGTTTTGAATTATCATGTGGCAAAATTTGAAGGAACAAAATTATGGATTATCGTCTGTTTAATAAAAATTCGGAGAGTGGATTAACATATATATATATATAATCATCTACCACAATTATTTTCAACATAAGCTTATATTTGGGAGAATCATAGCAGAATGCACTAAACTGTTATTCATCAATGAAGATAGTAAGATTCTAGCTATCTCCAACAACGATATTTCTAACTCTACAAGCACTGCATTCTATTCAATAGTTTGAGGAAATAAAATTGAGCGTAATGTCTCATGGTTGATTGGATAGTTGGTTGGTGTCGTGTCCATTTGAAGTCAAGTCAAATTACTCCATGTGCCAAAATCACGGTCTCAGCTTTAATTAAAATGCTTATAGAATACTTGTTATAAATTCAGGATCCTGATCTCTAAGCAGTTTTTTAATGATTCATCCATTCTGAACATTACATTTAATGCTAAATACTCATCCAAAGTAGGTATTTTTGCTCTTTCCTGTTTTTGGATGGACATTTAAATGATGATACTTACTGTCTGAAGCTGTTTTCATGTCAGGAGACTATTATCCCAGATACATTTAACCATTTACTGATTCCATTTGAAAAATTCAAACAGCTCTTTATCTCAATCCATCCGTCCCCGATTTCAAGATTTCATTTTACACGTAACTGAATTTTCACGCTCCTTTTCTTCTTATTTAGGTGTAATAGTTTCTGTTTTTATTTCTTTTACAGAAGCAGCTAATAAAACAGAAAATCGGTCATTCTAATTGGAAATAACTGATTTTCTGATATATATTTTTTAATTTTTATATGGCTAATATATTATGCATTAATAAAGTAAATTTTCCGGAAAGCATGATACCCATTTATTAGTAATTGTGAAAATCTGTTGTCACAAAAAAACTGTATTCTGGCAGTCATTTACACACTTCTGACTCAGTCACAAGAGTGCTTGTGAAGTTGGATTATTCTAAGTTGAAATCATAAAGATGTTACAAATTATTCCGGTTACAATTTCATGGTTGAAACAGGACTTAAATCAGACCATGCCAGAAAAATAACAGAAGCTTGGTTTAGATGTGCATTGACATGAGACAGCTGTTATTGAGTTTTATTGAGTAAGAGACTCTGGATATCTACTCCCACGCAACTGCTTTTACTGCTATTCACAACCTCAGAAGAAGGACATAGAAGGACAAAGGACAGAGGAAGGGACAAAGGACAGAGGAAGGTTAACCTATATGCAAGAGACTTGCCTTGTTGACAATTGAATGGTTAATACTCTAGCCTTTCGTTAACTAGCCTTTGATTAATGCTCTAGCCTTTGGTACGTTCGATTCTAACCTTAGGAGTGTGGATATTTTTAATGGCTCTGAGTCTACTTTAAATTGAACGTTCCGATAAAACTAGTCCTCGTCCATAAAACGAAACCTTAGATAACCACAAACAAATTAAACAAACTTGCATTTTGTCTTCATCAAACCTGTGTTATTGAGTAATTTGTCAAAATTTCTACTAATAGCATGATTCATAACGAACGCCATTTCACGCAATAAATTAGAGTTAGATTTCTGTAGTGATTGTAATTTACTACTTAGCAGGACATAATGATCTAAGAACGTGCCCTTTTGCATATGTTTCTGAAACATGTATGGACTGCTGTACATCACAGAGATGTAATCTTGATATCCAGCTTTTCCAGCTATAAATTGTTGATCATAACTTCCATCTAATATTCAGTCTCTACAAGAATGACATCATCAAAAACTTCCTTAGGAAAAATATTCTTTAAATGGACAGAGTATAAGATCTTTTAGTTTAAAACCAGTACAAAATGTAGGGATCTACCTTGTATATATGATGTCAGACATATTGCGAACTGTAGGTTGAGATGATTGAATAACAATGCTATTATTGATCTGATTACTAGTTTATTTTATTGTTATCCTTTTTATCGATTCTTGTTTGATTATATTATTTCATAATAAATGTAATCGTGATATGTACAGACGTTTTCTGAATTTACTATTTTTTCTACGTTTCATATAGTAAGTAATTGTAAAATATTTTTCACGTAATCATTGAATCTGTTCAATACACATTGTCATTATTAAATAGTGCTGCATATGAGGATTGCAAAACTAACCCATGATGACTTTCATCATTTGGCAAAATTTCTTTATCTATAGATTTATCTATAGACTATAAAGAGACTTTTAAACATGTGAGCAGTTATTCATATGGTGAGTTGTAATTTTAAAAAAAATCAGTCAAAATATCTATACTTTGCGTGTGGTTGATTCCCATTTAAGGATAACACAAATCAATGTCCTGTTTCGGAGTTTAATACAAGAGGATCGAAGATGACATTGGGGACATAAAAAAACATTTTTAAAATTCAAGTCAGGTGATAAAAATACTTTAACTTGGTTAATCAAAATTATTGAAAACAAATCAGATTTAAATAATTACTGCCCGGAGGGGCTAAGCTTTAGATTTCCCTTTTCCAGTTTTCATGGAAACACTGTAGAGAGAAAGCCTTTGACTGTATTGAGGAAAAGGGACTTACGCAAAGCGGATCTGTAGCTGCAGTCGATGTCAAAGGGGAGATCGCATCGCAGGACGTCCGGACTTTGCTTGTCGTCGAACACCAGACCGTCCGGACAAATGCCTTCCATCAGGGTGCCGTTCACGCACTGGTAGTACATGTCGCAGTTGCGCTCGTGAGGGTAGTACAAGTTGGAAGCGCCTCTGGGACACTCCCTCTGAAGCCGCTGGGCAGCACCTGCAAAATGCATAATGGACATTCGTAAAATTCTGCAGGCTGGTTTTAATAAGCTGATTTTGCACAGTGCATTCTCATTACAAGCAAATCGAGTAAGCGAGTTACATTCCAAACAGTGTTATTTTGCGAAACAATATAGGAGCCAAGGAAATAATCTTTAACTAGATGACCAAAGCATGCCATTACAAGCTATTGGCGAATCTTGTAGAAAAGACAAACTGAAAATCTAATTATTTTCAGTTAAAAAATTTTTTGGCCTAGATATTGATGCCGATATTGTTTATTTACTTTAGATATTTATATTTTGCGGCAAGATTAGTATCTGAAAGTAAATTACCGGATAATCTAATGGTTCATTTTCTATAAGTCCTAAATTTATTAACATGTTGTGGACTGGGTTTAAAGATTTGTAATAATTTATTTACTCTCCGGAAACTTATATTTAAGTATACTTTAGGTATTGTGTAATTACATTCAGTTAAACAGCATGATAATTTCATAAATTAGAATGATCAGCCTTAATTAAATGAAAGTCTAAAATTGTCTTAAGCATCAATTATTACTTAGAAACCAAATCTACAGGAATAAAAGATTTATAGTTCACAGAAATAATCATAGCATTAATTTCGAATGTGTGTAAAAAATATAGAATGCATATATAGATTTAAATTGTAGTCTGTGTAACAACAAGGAAGATTTCCAATTAATTATTAACAGTGACAAACTCTTATTAATATGGAAATTTTGTCACATATGTTATATTTTTATGGTACAGAATTGTCAAAACTGTAAGTATTGGTATTGAAACATATGAATTTTTCTATTGAAACACAAAACTGTATTATAAATGTTTATAAATTATTATATAAGATGTATGTATGTATATAAATAATAATATAATATATTCTCAATACAATTAGATCATTTCTATGATACAAGTACTTTTTGTATTTATTAATATATTGCACATTGTATTTCAATGCATAGTTAATTTGCCTATGAAATCTATTTTTTTATAGAAACCTTTTACCTAATATTTATGTGATTAATATAAATACTAAGCGAATGTACTATTATTTATGTGAATAACATGAATAATAATATTTAATCAAAATACTTTATGTGTGTTTTCATTATTTCGGTTATCAATCGAGAAAAAGACTTTTCGTCCAATGCTTGCGCAGAAACAATTTAAACAACAAGATATGAAAAGCCAGCTAATTTCTTTAGATGTTTATTTTTAAATTATAATTTTTATAATATTTTATTATAAAACTTGAAAAATTATCAGACTACATAATTTCTTTGAGTTGAAAAGAAATATTTAAAAAATGTGGGAGGAAATGATAGAGAAAATGGAACTTATTAAATTTAATTATTTTTAAAAGATGCAATTAATTCATGCCACATATTTATAAAGTATGCGAAATTAAAGAAGACATTTGCAAACATTATCTTCAAAATATTAATTTGTATGAAAATTATCGAAATCCGTGTATTATTATGTGTATGAGGGAGAAAAATAAATTTATTTAACTCGTCAAATTATTTCATTCATGCAATATAAAATCTTAAAAATTTTCTCTAAAGAAGCCGAGTAAAAAAGCAAGTTTAACAAGTAAAAATAGATAATATAGCAACAATATCATGAAACAACTTCGTTATATTAGATTGCAAACAGATGAAATATTTCAATGTTTTCTTGTGTTTTTTTAATTAACTTTAATACTTTGAACATAAATTACATTTCAACTGCGCAATTTATGGAATACAGAATGGAAAAACTAAGAATATCATCTATTACATCTAAAACATAAAACTTAATATATATATATACATACAGCCCTCTCCTGGTGCTTGAGTTTACTGGGGTGCATGGAATCATGGATTTGATCTAGCTGCCGCTAGATCCTGAAGGATTGGACACAACAACAACAACAACACACACACACACACACACACACACACACACACACACACACACACACACACATATATATATATATATATATATATATATATATATAATTTATTTGATCCCAGTAATTTTAGAATATGTGATGTTCTTATAATTCTTGAAAAACTGTAACTGTGTGCTCTCATTTCAGGTTTTCTGAGAGAATGACTTTCAAATGATACACATTTAAGACATAAAATATAAATGTTACCTTTCCTAGAGTTTTCTACTTTTCAAAGATATTATTCAGGAAATCTATTATGTGAAATTACAAAAAATTGTTGGGACTGCGAAAATGAAAATTATATTTTCTCATATCAGACATTTATAAATTCGAATTGGCTGGACTGTGCACTGGACATTTAAAAACACTTCGATTTTCCAATGGCTCCGAGACCTGAGGGATTAGTAAGAAGAAGAATTTCGAACGAATATGGACAAATAAGCCTTAGTTGTTATTCAATTATCGAAATCTTAATGCTTCTCAAAAGATAAAAAGCAAAAAAGAAAAATTTTTTTTAACTCGCTTATATAATCTCAACCTTCTCATTAATTAAAGCATAAATTTAAATCATATTTGGTTAATGAATTTACATTTATTTTAGAAGCATTTAACCCTTTAACGGAGTATATATTTCTGGTAATAGAAAATAAAAATAATTTTGGAATTGATGTTGATTTAATAAAAGAAATTCATTTTGCTTTTTAAATAAATTTATTCGATCTTTAACACCATTTTTTAACAAGTATGCTTACCACTGCCCACTGGAGATTATTAAAAAGTAGAAAATGATTATATATATATATATATATATATATATATACACACACACACATATATATATATATGTATATATATATATATATATATATATATATATATATATATATATATATATATATATATATATATATATATATATATATGAGACATAGTGGGACAACGCCAGTTATGCATATATGTTTTCTTTTGAATTTTCTGTGTTGAATTTGCAGCACATATGAATGTGATGATAGGTTACCATATCATCACTGATTACCATAGACTACCATAGACATTTAAAAAATTGATGAAATTGGTGGTTAGTATACCACGGCCTTAGAAAGGGTTAAGAGAGAATATATCCATACCATTTTATATATTTATTTCAGGAAAAATAATATATATATATATATATATATATATATATATATATATATATATATATATATATATATATAAACAAACTACTGTTTAACATTATGTCTTAAATAAATAAGTATTTGTAAAATATTTATTTGACCTCATTTTTCAATCGCTATAATTTAGGATATTTTATTTCATTCTTTATAAATTTCATTGAATGATAATTTTATATAAAAACAAGTTGCAAGATATTAAATGCTAATAATCTATTTATAAGGCAGTATATATGCTTAGTAATCACGTTTCACGCCAATTTGAATTCTCATAAATAAATATCAATTTACTTAATAATATGTGCAGGATGACATTAATTGCAATGAATTCAAAAATGTCTGACCATCTGTTAAAGAGCCAATTGAGGGGAAGAAATTGAAAGGTTATATTTTGGAAAAATCACTATCATTAAAGGGACTGCAAGCAATTTGAATATCTCGTTGTGAATCTGAACTAGGTCATAATGAAGTTTGATAGATATGTCTCTCAAAACTTAATGCATTTTACATCAAAAGGGGAAATTATTCAGGAAATAAAAAAGAAATAAATATGAAATGGAAGAAAGCGTATATCTGGCTTTTTAAATGAAATGAATAGCACTCGTTTTGAAGTCTATATAGGTGAAGATAAAGTTTTCTCATCAAATCTGAATAAAATCTGTTATGTATTCCGTTAAAAATAAAGTTTAGTAAAGAGAGCATATTTCCTAACTTAAAATGTTTTTGTAAGAAACATGTCTGTAACTATAATTTCAAAACGAACATTTATTTTGTAATTATAGAAACAAAGGTAAATGAATTACTAAAACCGATAAGGCTGAAAGAAAGAGACACAAAAGGCATTAAAATTTCGCCTTCTTAAATAAATAAGGAATTAATGACTGAATGACCCTAATAAACTAAATTAATTAACTTTTGTTGTTTCATGAAAGAATATTTAAGGAATTAAAACAATTTTTTAATCAGAGTAGTTGCTCTGGAGGCTCCTTGGTTCGAGGCAGCAGTAGACGAGATCAAACTGCTCTTACCCGTTTCATTAGTGGTCACCTGTCATCAGTGACTTTTGTTAGAGGTAATAGACACTTCTGCACAAGCCTCTCCTGGTCACATTTTACCTTGTCTGGGACTTACCAGGCAAGGCCTAGTTCAAGGCCCCCTATTAGTACTGGATTTCTTCAGGGTGAATGAACTCATGGACCTGATTTAGCAATGCTGGGATGAGAAAAAACAAGAACAACACAGTTAAGGATATTTTCTAGACTTGTTCTTATAATTACGAACTATTTGAAGAATTATTTCAAGGTTAAATCGTAGTCACTAAAGAACCTAAATGCGCATTTATTGTCAAATTAATATTAATAGGAAAAATTACTGACAGCAATGACTGCAAAAAATATCAACAGGTGCTTATAAAGCACGGAGAACAATGGAATTAGACGATCCATGTTATCCGTAAGAATTAACCGAACTATTTACTGTACTTTAGAGTAGCCATGAACATGATATGCATTCACATTATCGCTTATAATGTTTATCATAAAGCAAACGTCCTATATAAATGCAGCTGTAATGGTGTTACATACAAAAGCATAAGATTACATTTTCATTCAAGTAAAGTCAGATTGAGTGATGAAGCACGACTCAGTTTTGACGCAGTAGATAATGTAATCTTCGTCTAGAAAGGACCTAAAGGTCATTTCAATGTCATTGATGCTATCCAGCATTGCGTAGCTTTACATTCATCAGATCAGTAAAAGAACAATTTCATCAACTTTGTTATTTAATAACAAAGTCAAGTTGTCAAGCACTTTTAAAGTGCTTGACAACTCTCTCCAATCAAATGCTTACCATTTTGTTAGATACGCTTAGCTGAGTTTTGATGCAGTGGACAATACACTAGTTGTTTGGAGAAGACGCAGAGGTCATTTTAATGACACTGATGTTATCTAATATAACTTAGCATTACACTAGTCAAATCAGTAAGAAAAGCAATTTTACCAACTGCAACTTTGTTTTTCGAATGGTTTGACAGGTGTTTATTCATTGAATGAAACTTTTCTTACATGCATAAAACTAATATACAATGTTAGCAATATTTATTACTAAAGTAATGGATATAACAAGGTAAAAATTTAATATTTAGAATTCCATATTTTTTCTTTAAAGTTTATTATAATTTGTATGTCACATTTATTAATTAGTATCTCTACTGAAAATAAATTTCTGCAAATGTAGATTTCTTTTAATAATTCCTTTGCTTTATATTTTAACTTCAAATTCATATTAATTAATTAAATCAGTTTTATACTAAATGCTTTGAATCGCATTCTTTATGTGTTTGTTTCCTAAGAGCAGTTATTTTTTATAAAATGTGTAAAATGTTTTCAAACAGCTTAGTCAAATTATTATACATCAGGTAAATTTTTGTTGTTTATTTAAATATAATTTCCAGATTAGAATGGATAGCAAAATGAATTTTATCCATTAAAATGTGAACTATTGCAAATAGCCACCTTCTTATAGAGTGATAGCAGTTAATGTGCATACGTTACGATAAAATGGATGGAAACAAGAAATGCAGCAGTATCTGTTTTAATATCGTCAGCATTACTGAAAGACATCGTTTGTATTGACTGTGCAGAATAAAAAATAATAATCACTTGCGAAAAATATTTGGGGAGATTAGGAAAGATGAGGAAGAAATTCCCATTGTAACAAAATTATCGTATTTCGAGTCAAATTTATTTGTCTACACGCAACAATTTGAATGCGTTCTTTTAAAAACGCTTTCCTTGTGTATTTGTTTATACTTTTCTTATTTTTTCATCCTATTTTCCTAAATTTTATTAGCATTAAATGTACTTTCAAATGATTTTTTTAGTTCCTTCATTTCTTTCTGTACACATTTAGGAGGTTTTGTAATTTTGTAAAAATTTTTCAAAGTTGTTTTTCACTGTAGTAAAGCCTCGAAATGGAAATAAGCAAATTTATGGGAAATATAATCTATGTAGAAGCACACACATTAATGACTATAAAATAACGATCTTACGAGGGATAATATTAATATCTATTGCTTTATTACTCTTTCATCCCCTCAGTGGGTCGATAAACTGAGTACCAAGCATGCTTGGGGTTTTCGTGTTAGGCTGACCACCTAATCGGAACATATGCTTTGCACCCCAGGGCCTCTCGGTCAAGAAAACAGAGATGGGTACTGTAGGCCTTGGCCCACTTGGGCTGTCGTGCCACAGAGTTTAGTTTAGCTACATTATTACTACATTTATTTGTGTATTTTCTGATTAAGTATAAGGAAAATGAGTGTAAAAATGAATGAGTTAATTAATAAAAACTATTGTTATGTATATAAAATATATGAAGGTTATGGAAATAAAAACTTATTATTGGCTGTTTTTAGTTGAAAAGAAGCAAATCCATTTAATAACTGTTATAGATAATTGAAAAAGTAGTATTTTACCCTATTACACAAATAATCTAATACTACTCTGATAGCAATACAATTGATTACTTTGAATGGAGAGCTAGAAAGCTCTGGTTAAGAGAAAAAAATTAATTTTTTTTTATTTTCATCATTTGGATTCACGTTAATTTATGTTAGTACATACTATTGCTAATTTGACAATGCAATGACGACAAATCTAAATAAAAGAAAATCGTTCTATGAATATCTTTTGAATATTTTTATTTTATTTCATCAATTTTTAGAGAGCAGGTAGTTGGAGTTTCTCTGAGCTTAATGTCGGGTCTTGAACTGCACAGTGCCATCTTTGGCACTGAAAAGTGCATTGGGACTTGTTACATTATTTAGTGTTTAAGTCTTAGGTACTTCTTTCGTCATGCCTTGAAAACTACGAAAGCATCTCTGGAACCTCCTCGATTTTATCAACAAATATAATCATATCATAAATCTCCCTTCACCTTAAACATGCTTACCTAATATTCAAACGTACTTCTATAAATACCATGCATATTTTTTGAATGTTTGTAATAAGCTTGTGACCAGCTTATATTCGAATATCAAACTTGTAGTAATAGCTTTTTCTTCTTTATGAATATTAATAAGTATTTTTAGGATTCAAAGTCCAAATCAGAATCCATAAATCTTTCTAACGTATAAGACGCGTATAAATAAATATATATCTATAAAATATGTTGTTTCTCATCTCCCATCTGTTCTGACGGAGTCAAACCAGACCAATAAAATCATAGACATTAATGAAGTTTGATTCAAGAGGTGAATAATTATGTATCCTCCCAGTGCTGTCCAAGATGTGCTGAGATGATGTCTGTCCTTGCAGGCATTTAGGGCAAAGAGGAAACCACTTGCTAACCCCAGAATCTTTTCAAGTGCCCATTTGCAAGTCGGGATGGACACTTGGTGTTTTGACTTTCACAAGAGAGAGAGAAGAAGAGTCAGAGGTAACACTTCACATGGTGGATATTTCGACCAAGACATATTTAACGTGCCCCAGAAGCCATTGGCAAACGCAATGGAGAAGGTGGTTTTAAGCATGTGGAAAAGGATTATGTATGTAAAAGAAAACAATTAAATTACTCCCATGATTCTTTCTAATAACTATTGAAGAAATGATGTTATTTACTGTAAACTGTGTTTCTAAGCACTTGTATTCATGTATGTCACAATAAATTATACTTTTATAAAAACAACACCATACGAGAACTGCCATTAAGTTCTTTATGAACAACAAAGATTTCTGAGTAATAAAATAAAGGATTAATATAATTTAGTGACTAAAATGTTTTCAGAAAATAAAAAATGATTTGGTAATTGCATTTATTGTTGGACAAGTACCATACTGTTGTTTTGATATAAGACTAAATCGCTCGATCCATAAATAAACTTCGGAAATTGGGAAATTTATTTTATTTTGAGATTTACAAACGGTAAAATAAAGTATGAATAATACTCTTAAATGGAATAAAGTAAGCCACGCGATAAGGGATTTTTCCTTATTTTGAAAGAAATTGTGGCCACCGTTGCAGACGTAACTTTTTTATTTACTTAACAAATAATACGAAACTGAAAAGCGAAACAAATGATGCATTATCACAGTTTCCGCAGTTGACAGAATTTCGAAACTTTTCTCGAATTTGTTGACAGTTATTCTTCTCTGTGACCCCGTGACACGTTCCGAAGCTATTATACTATCTTCGCTCGAGGTTAATCCAAACGATAACAAAGAGGTTACCTTTACTAGGTTATGTACACAATTTAGAAACAAAGTTTCGAAAGGATGATAGTGGGAAAGTTGCAGAATGTCTGCAAAATAATTTTAGTGAACATTATGAGATACTTGAGTTCCTGAGAGATAAATAGGAAAAATAGAATATACGTTTTTACAAATTCTGTCTAGAAGGAAAGGCTTAAGAAACTCAAGTTTTGAGAAATATAACTCAGCTAGCAATTTTTTTATATAATAAATATTACGGAAACTTTTTCTTTCTCAAATATAAGACAGATATAAATTTAAAATTACATAAATAAATTAATTAATCATTCTTTCGGTACTTCTTAAGACAAATCACCTCAATTTATTTACAGATATTTTTGAAGTAATTGATTGAGTATTTGAAGGTATGCGGAAATACTGTTATAATTAGGGAAAATAAAGTGATAGGAAAAATTTTGGAGTCAAAATTCGGTTCATATATTTGAGAAATAAGTTTTGCTAAAAATGAACAAAAGTAATTTGTGTAATCGGTAATCACCGGATAATTAGCTCTAAAAACACTCTGACGAAACTAAATTAATAGGAAGAGCATTAATTAAAAATTGTTTGGGTAAGGCACTTAATAAAGAAGCATCTCTCACACAAAATGACATAGTATTAACAGAAAATAATTTATGTGTGAGATAAATAAAACATATATAAAAATAAGCTCTAATGGAATGCATTGCCAATCCCATGAAATTAATGATGTTCATTATCAATCTAATTCTGTAAATCTCAAGTAACTCCAAAGATTAAGTAAAACTTTATGATGTATAATAAAGTATACTTCGTATGCTTTTCAAAGAAAAAACAGAATAAAAAATATAAAGGAAGATTCAAGTTCGAAATCTTAAGGAACAATATTGATTATTACGGGTTTAAATAGATAAAACTTCTACATATATCCTCAAAATTTATTTTCATTTTTTAAATGTAATTTCACAGTGAAAAGAACAGTCAAAATGAATGTTATAATTTTAGGGAGAATTCTCTTTCCAGAAGTAAATTTACGGATTAAATTTGAATTAGTTTGTTTATCGCTCAACAGTCATTTTTTGCACACGAGGGCTAATTAATTAAATTTGAAACAATAACAAATAATCTCATAATGGTCAGTACCAACGAGATTTGATTCTTGTGATGGAAATCTCAAAAACTAAATTTTTAAGTAAATTCATATTAAACGATGATTTTAATCGATGATGTTTTAATAGAATCACAAAAAATATTCAAGTCCAATTGATCCATACGAACATTTTCAAAATGTAATGAATCGCTAATAAATTTAATCCTATCAATTTGGCAATATAACAGTTGAAATCTTTTGTAAGGATTTACTTTTTAAATATATATTGGATATTATTGTTTTAAAGAGTATTTTTAATAGGTAATCGGCCATCATAAGTAATCGTATCGCATGAGAGAAAATCCAGAAAACTTCAAAATTGTGCATACCATCTGTATACTGGAACATGTATGCTGGAATTGGAACATGTATACTGGAATTAGAACATGTATACTGAAATTGGAATATGTATACTGACAACTGGAACATGTATGCTGGAACTGGGAACATGTACACTGAAATTGGAACATGTATACTGAAATTGGAACATGTATACTGAAATTGGAACATGTATACTGAAATTGGAACATGTATACTGGAACTGGAACATGTGTACTGGAACTGGGACATGTATACTAGATCTTTAGAACGTACTCAGAAACAGTACGTTCTAAAGTTTCAGTATACATGCAGGAGGCAACTGACAGCTGCATCCCAATAAAGAGACACTTAGAAACGTATTAAAGTCTCCTGATGATTTTCCAATAAAATTTGTATAAAGTATTTGGTAATTATTATTAAATGTTTTTATTATAGGTCTTCAGAAATTTTATTAATTCCACTTTATAAATTGCATAAAGCAAAGTTAATTCCCTACTTTATACATCTCCTTTGCGGTAGAACATGAAAGCAGTTAGAAAATTTTACTAATAGAAATATAAAAGTAGGCTATAAGTGTGAAAAAGTATACTATCGCTAGTTAGATAATATTCTAATAATACCTCCTTTAAATTTTCAGGAAAATATTATTTAAAAATTCTTTAAATATTAATTATATAATGATTATTTTCTAATAAAATTTGGCATAAAGTATTTGATAGTTACTATGAAATGTTTTTATCTGCTTCATAAATTTTATGAAGCAAAGTTATTTCCTTTCTTTATCACCTCTGCTTTAGAACTAGTAAATTGTTACAAAATTTTACTACTAACAGAAATCCCAAAAAATGTGCGGTAGATGAGAATATTAACTATCCCTAGATAGGTCTCTAAGATGTCTAAATAACTTTTTATAAGTGAAATTTTTAAGATACTGAATCGATTAATTGATTAATGTTGATGTGAAAATCACCTAATACAATTTAAGAAGGAGGAAACTACCAATGATGAGTCTTAAAACCATAACACAAGCATCATAAATCAAAAAAGAGATCATAAAATAAAACCTGATCGGGAAAAATGACGGTGTTCTTAGGAGTATATATATATATATATATATATATATATATATATATATATATATATATATATATATATATATATATATATATATATATATATATATATATATATATATATATATGTATATATATATCACTGAAATGTGGGATAGATGCTATCTTTACGAAGGTGGAAGACGTTAATAAATTACCTGCTAATAAAAAATTTCTTTACAATTGATTTTTAATGAAAAGGAAATTGAATAAAATGTTGAGGTCAAAAACTAAGACTCTTTGGATTTATTCTTAACTAGAGCAATTTTAATTCTTGCATATTCTCTTTGAGATGTGTATTCTTTCTATTTTAGTGAGATATTTTATAAGTTATATAGAGAAAAGTCAACTCATAAACTAACTCTAGCTTTAGATTGGACAGACAGTCTAATGGTAGTATCGTGCTTTTTGAATTGGAACTTTCCATATTAGACCTTGTTTGAATTGAATTGAGAAAATTGAATTGAATTGAGAAAATCGTTGTTGAATTGAGAAAAATTAGTGTTACGGTCCTGTATTGTCTATTCGTTTCTTGTGAAACAGTGACTGGAAGACTTTCAGATTCCTGCTCTTATCACACTATCCAGTACACATGTAAATTTCGCATGGAATACATGAATTGACGTTTAAAAGAATCCTACTACTTTCTCAAGTAATGTTATCTATTATACATTATGTCAAATACTTATAGTCATTACTTGAAACTAACAATTACAGAGCGAGAGAATATTTCACGTTACTTTCTTATGAATAAGCAAACACTTAAAGAAATTGGCAAAGTCAATTTTAGGAGCAGAATGGCAAATTGCAATCCGTCGTTCTGCTTTTGTTCTATTTGTGCCGTTGTTTTATTTTTTATTTATTTTCGGGGGAGAGGTTCTGGACAAATTTGTAAGCACATAATGTGGTAGAAACGGAGAATTAAAAAAACGAATGATGAAATTTATTTTTTTTCATTCTTTTGCAAAAAAAAGAAAGAAATTGCTTCTGAATTATTCCTTAAAGTCGCGAAATCGATAGCCACAGGAGACTTCAATTTTATTATCACATTGTAAGGAATTATTACCATTATCACATTGTAAGGAATTATTACCGCTACAACTATGCTTTTTGAAATATATCAATTTTTCAATATATATATTCCCCCAATTTCTTTCTCTCTCTCTCTCTCTTTTGACACAAGTTTATTAAATTCTATTAAAATGTATAGGTGTTATTCAATTGATAACCATTTTCTTAAAATTAATTGAATCTTGAAGATTTGATGTTCATATATTTCAATATTTTTTTTCTCGTCTTTAGGAGTTAATGGGAAATACACCATAGGAATATCACTGACTTTCTTTGGAAGTTTAGCTCGTTTGATCACTATATATTTTAATATGTTGACTTTTTTTGGAACCACAAACTACAAATTACTCACGAGGCAAGACTCAAATAATGAAGAATAAAGACATTTAGCAGTAAAAAGTGTTATTATTGACGTTCCTCAAGTCTTGTTTTGTTCATTGTGCATTTATTGTTCATTGAGAAACTGAAATAGCAAATCTCAAAAGCTATTTCATGTTAAAACATTGTCCTTAATGTCTTTAGAACAGCATTCTAAGCAACGGCACAATTTTTGTTTTAATTCATACATCCTTCGATCCTACATACACTGATACATCCTTCATTTTGATAACTAATAAACTCATTTAGTATAGATTTCATTAAAAAAACCACTTACAATTGTTATTTTATTGGTATTTTAACACTCGATAGTGGTATCAAAATGTCACAAATGTAATTTTTAAAATTAAAATTTCTGCGATGAAAAAGGATGGATGTTGAGGGATTTACACACTTTTTTGCTAACTCTATCATTTTTAATGAGACAATTAGAATGACGTTATGTGAATAGCAATAAGTAAACATTTTGTGTCTAGATTCAAAGCTATATTTTAAAAAATGAAGGTTTTGAAGTATTCAAACAAAACATTTGAAGGTTAGGTGATATTTAAACAAAAAAAAACGGTTTAAAAAATTCATATAATAAAGTCTTACTGAAAAATGGAATTGCAACAAAATTAATTGACGAATTAATTAAAAATGTATAAGAATTTTCTCAAGAGTTCATATACTTGGATAAGAAAAACATCAATTACGTTACACGTCATGGGCCTTTGCTTTTTGATTTCATTACAAAGTTACGAAACCTATGTTATCTGTTGCTGTGTTTACATCGTTAAAGTAAAAAATTAACTTTTCTCAATGACAGAAAGTGATTAATTCCTTGATTTCAGCCGGGTAGTCACAGGAAATGTTCGATTTCATCGAACCACCTGCAGGTGCATGATCACATCTCGGCACAACGACCTAATGCCAGGAGGCGAAGATTTCTCTCGACCTACTTCTCTTGTCAGTCAGGGTCGATAGGTCGAACACGATGGCCGTCGAACCAAGAAATCGAATTTGGCGGGTCTTTTTCCACCAAGACTTTCGGCTTTTATGTTAGGACATCGGAAGAGATAATTTTGACAAGTGGGAGTCTTCGTTGGAGATCTAGGGCCATGGGCAATGAGAACTACCTTGAAGACGTAGCTTTTATCACATTCAGTAAATATTGCCTCATATTCTCTTTATTAAATTTGTCTTCTTCCTCTTACTTTGAATGATGTTCTGGCTTATCAGTTGGGGAAGAACAAATTGTGAACGAGAATTCGTTTGCAGAATAATAACATTAGAATGCGTTTTTAATCGTTCTTTTGTTGTAACGTTCTCGTAAGAACAAAATTATAAACATGCAGATGGTGACGGTTATAGAATGTGTTTTTTTAAGTAACTAAATACAATTTATAAAAAATAAAATTGTTAAATATTTATGTATTATTACATGGTAAATAAAATTTGCAATTATTTTGTAATAACAAATTGCATTCGTAATTTGATTGAAAACGTTTTTTTTAAAAAGAAGTACATTAAAATTAAATAAGATAAAAAAAGTAATTTTAATATTCTATACCTCTTGAATGAATGATGACCATATTTGATTTATAACAAAAATAGATTAAAAGTTTTAATTAAGTCGTTGCTTTTTCAAGCTTAAATTATTTCAACCGTAAAAAATCAATTCTAGAATTTTCAAATAATTATTATATTTACAGAATTTTGTGTCATATTTTTAAATAATAAATACAGATGAAATACTTAGAACATTTATTTTATAAATGAATCTAAAAAAAGATAAATAAATTGGCTCATACAAGCCCTATATCAAAAAGAGAGGAATCTTCACTTTCTTACTTAGAACATACTTAGAACATTAATTTTATAAATGAATCTAAAAAAAGATAAATAAATTGGCTCATGTAAGCCCTATATTAAAAAGAGAGGAATCTTAACTTTCTCTGTTTTATATCAATGTAGTCACATGGTTTTCAATCGTCAAAATTTCTTTAATATTCAGCATCAATTGCAAGAAAGCACTCAGACACTCGTGAAAAGCAAAGAAAACCACAGTATGTAAATCCTCAACAGCTATTTATTTACAACGTGATATAAATGAACATTAAAAAAACGAGTTCATTGATATTTTAATTTAATGCAAGATTTAATTTGATTTGAAATGAAAGAAATTTCTGCATGTAAAATAATTTCCCTTTCTATAATTAATCAATTTTTTAATGAAATGAAGTGTGATTTAATAATAATCTTGTAAACGGAAAAATTATTATCCAAATATCATAAATATATAAGCATACTTCTCACGAAATGACTTTGACCAATTTTACGTGAGTTCTAAAATAAGTTTCGAAATATTACAAACACAGACACATTCCAAAACCATTCCCCAACTCTTGTTTATTTTACACTCAAAAACAGATAAGAACTTGTAATCTCAAATGCTAACGTGACTAAAATGGAAGATTACTTGAATATTTTGTAAAATCGAGATTCTTCAAATGGAGGAAAAGTAATTATGATTTTGTTGCCAATAAACTCACAAATCTTACAATATCGTTTTTTTCAAGCCCGGAAACAGGAAGAATTCAAAAATAAACGAAGATGTATATAGGTCATTGAAAAAAATTGAGTTTAAGAGTCTAATTATGGAAATTAACAATATTAGTATTTCAAACGAGTTTTGCCTTTTAAATAGAAGCACAGTTTACAACCCGAAATATACACTACTAAATACGTTTTTCAAATTAACGGTCCAATAAATGTAAAATAAACACACTGAAAGTTAATGATGAATTGTTTTGCAATGTTTAAAATCTCATTAAATAAATTTAATGTCATTTTAAATCTGTTCTGCAAAAATAATTACTATAAAATGTTGCAATACTTACATTACTAAAAGAAATTAATTATTTGTTAAAAAAATGACTAGTTCTAAAAAATTATGAAATAGAATTTCAAATATCAGATGTTTAAATAACCTATTTGATCTAGAATTGCTGTTTAAATTTCCTGTATACAATTTGACAAAAATTGTTTCGTTTTGTTAAATTAATAAACTTCAATAATTCGAGAAATCTGTTCTTATTCAAAATATGGTTCTTATCAAATTATGTAGCTTTTTAAAGAAATTTCTATGAGTTTATTAACTATAATTTTAAAATATTAATAAATCAGGGTTATAATAAAACCTATGCATTAAGTAATAAAATTCTTTTTTTTCAACTTTTCTCAATTTTTGAATTTGTATTTTACATTAAAAGAAAATATAAATAACACTACAGTTAATTAATTTTTTAAAAAATAACTATTTCAAAAGAAATATTCATTTATTAAATAGCATAGTGAAGAGAGTGTAAGAGAATATCTCGTAATCCATGTACTTATAAAATCCAAATTTATTATAGTTAACTGATATATCCATTTATTTTACAAAAGTCTATATTCAACTAATTATAAGTATTTAAATATTTAGCATGTTTTGCTGAAAATTTTCTATATATCTCAATGTATTCTGTAGATTTAACCAAGACGTCTAAGATTTAAAGGGAGCCTTCAATAAAAATGTGAAGCTCCCGCATATTAGAATACTACTTGCTTATATATATATATATATATATATATATATATATATATATATATATATATATATATATATATATATATATATATATATATAAAGTTAGAGATAGTCAATTAGTCAGTAAGTTATAGGATCCCTAAAAAACATAGAAGTTTATATTTCTCTTCTCATATGTAAAATATGGGTGAAAAATAAATTTTACATTTATTTACAGCTTAGGAAACACTTGGCAAAAATCATAAATGTAGAAACGTCTCCATTGTAAGGAGACTTAACTTTATCTTGTACTCAATATTTTTTTTAACTTTGAGTAAAAAAAATATTAAGGAGAATTTGTAAGGCAAAAAAATGTAGGCAATCCATATTTAACCTAAATAGTAAATATGGATCCCTTATATTTTTTCCCTTATAATAAATTCTTGAAACAAATGATGATAACATTTTCTAAATATTAACTCTGTTGTTGTATAATGAACGACTACTGGGGTTTCCTCTTTTCAACACTACAAGGTGCGGAAGTGATGGCATCGAGCATCCAGTGTGCACTGCGCCTGAGGTTGTGCGTCATCAAAGCTCCGAAATTGGTTTTTATAATTTAGAAGCAGTGACCAAGCGGAAGACCAAGCAGAAGCCCAGAGGTATCATTTCATATGGGGGGACATTGATACCGCAACATATTTAACGTGCCCAATCGCCATTAGGGAACACGACGGATCTTCAATTGGATCAGGATTCGACCCCACTACCTTCGGCCTTCAAACGCCTTAACCAACCGATAGTTTGACATAAATTTTTATCGCCATGTCACAAATATTTCAAATCTAAATTTGAATTAAATTCGTTACTTCTATTTCGGAAAGAATTATATCTGTAAAAGAGTACATTTTTATCTGAACTTACAATTTATTCATTTTCATATATTTTTCGAAATTTTTTTTGTTTGATCTTGATTGTCGTACAGTTCAACTTATATCGGAGTTATGTAAAAATATTAAATATAATTTATCTGATCTTGAATGTCTACAGTTTAAAAATGCTTTTATGTTTACAGAATTTAAATACAAAAGAAAGGAAATTTCGAAATGCCTTAATGCTCCTGATTTATTGAAAAGAATTTCAACAAGCATTCAAATGAAAATTATACAGAAAGCAATGACAATCTACATAAAAAGAGAGGATGATATTCTATGAACCAAATATAATCAACAAAACGTAATAAGAAGGCTTATAATTAAACTTCAGATTAGTCTTACATTTACAAACGTGAACAATGTCAAGTGGAAAAAATAAATTATTTGAAAAACAAAATGGCTACTTTTGATTTCATGATGAAAGTAATACACGAAAATTTTTTTATTTCAAATCATTTATTTCGCAAACAGTTATTTCTATGAAAGTTTTGAATACAGAATATTTATATTTGGGAAGTACTTTGAGAATGGGAAAATAATATAAAAGGAAAATATAAAATATGACATAAGAAAAGATTTGTGCATAATATTATCAACTTTACATTTAAAGAGTGGATTCGAGGGCATTTTTAGCATCATAATTATTCTATATATATCTTAATTGAAGACTAATTCTATACTTAATTCAATAATTTTAAAATTTGATATTTCTTTAGAATTATGAGTAAATTATCTCCATCCGCAATTTGAAGCCAGAACAAAGGTGTTCAACCTCGATTTATGTCACCTAAGTGGTCAATTTGGATTCAGATGACACAAACGCTTGAATGAACCAAAATAAATCTGGTAAGAGGAAAGAAGAAATTAGTTTGCTTTACAGTGCCTCTTATAGACAGTTACAGTTGCAAATCCAATGTGAAATTACCATTTAATCGTAAAGGAACTGAAATCAGATATTTCAAATGTCATGTGTTCCATTTTAGAATAGTTCTCTCTAATTTTAAAAGAAAAATTTTCTTAAAATAAATTAAGTTAAAAAAAATTAAACTTGTGGCAGGACAACAGCCCTTCTAGGTCAGAGTCTACAGAACCCATATCTGTTTTCCTGATCGAGGGTCCCTGACTGATATAAAATTATAATGTCGAAATAAATTTTACAGTGACATTAGTAAAAATTTAGTGTGACTTTTCACAATGTAACTAATTGCTTATAATTTCGGTAATAAATTTCGATAATCGTGGGAAACTTCACATCAAGAATGTTCTAAACATAAAATTATTTCACGGGTAGACAGTTGCGCAATCATCATGCATACCCATTCAAGAGCTTGATCTAGTCTAATGGCGACTCAGAGCCGGTATTTAAGTTAATGAAATATCGCATAAAGAAAATACCACCCATTAGAGATCTTATCATTTAACTGTTACAATACATGAAGTAATTACACGTTCCGAGTAACGGTGATCATCACACTGACAGGTGCTCATATCTCTCCTAGGATATAATGGTATGTTATCAATTGGTAAAAAGAACCGCTCCTAGAAGCATCATTAATTTCATATACCATCTGTAACACCAGAGAAATCAGAAACTATGATCGATAAATCTGTTTTATGACTTAAAGACTTTTCCTTGTATTTTACAGCAACGACATTAGCGCTTGAAATTTTTTAACATTTTAGTTTTTCTGTAGATACTTTTTTGCCACTTATCATGAAATACACCAATGACTTCCCCTCAGAAATCAAACTGATTACTTATTCGAAGAAATTATGTATTTTATTTATTTTTATGAGAGGTCAAATTATAAAAAAATGTTCATGTATCAATTCAGCTTTAAAAATAGTTAAAAGTAAAACTTGTATTTTCAATCATAAATGTTTGGGAACTAGAAAAAGGAGTAGGCCTAAGTTCAGATGGATGGACTGCATAGAGGGGGATTTTAAGATCTTTAGACTAGCTAATTGGAAATCAATTGCAAAAAGTGGATCAGAATAGAAGAAAGTTCGGGCTCAGTAAAAGAAGAAGAAAACAGTAAAAGTTGCTATATAATTTAAAAGTGAATTTCAAATAGCTTTCCATTCTAGTTAACAATTGTGATTCCAACAAACTATATTATAAATCTTCAGTTGATTTTTCAATTTTTATTCTGTGATCTCCTCTCTATCCTTTCATTATGTTATTATCCTTTATTTCGTTATCTTTACCACCTCAAACTAAGGCAATAAGTTTAGATTAAGTAAAAATTTTAACGATCTTGTTGTTATGCTATAAAATTCTAATCGATCAACAATTAATACATATTTCTCTCGGAAAAGATTATATTTTAATGTAATTATTGTCTTTATACGAGCATTTAACATGTAAGAATTACTTACAAAGAGAGCTAACAAATGATTTATTGAAAAACAAATTACATACAATGGTTCTAAGGATTTTTTCCACAAGTTCAATGTAATTTTAAATATGATTGCATAACTGCATTGCAATAAATTGGGTAAATATTTTTTGCCATCTGACATGGTCGAAATTTCTTAAAATCTTTCAATATCAGAATCATCAAAAAACACTTTCTTACCATCCACCTCTCTTAGCTAAGGGAATGTATAAAAGGAATTGAAATTGTCAATGATTTTTATTCGTATCTTTTCTTGGTTCCTTCACTAGCCACAAATTTTCCTTCGTTGATAGAAATGCTCCAGTATTGGAGCTTTATAAAAGATAATTTTCTGATTCTGATTACAATAAATGACGCAAAGTAACTGTTATTCCAAGTCTGGTTTTTAATAATGCAACTTTCTAATTCACAAATGATGCCACAAACAGTAAATTTGGTAACAGAAAAATTGTCAAAAAAAAGCTGTTTGAATTGATTAATATCTAAGAAATCTTTAACATATTTTAAGTCTGAAATCATCAATGTTTTACCAAAAATTTTTTACAAATCTTTTGCTCTTTTGAAATTTTTAAGTACTAAAACCCCACAAACATAAATTTATTAATAAAAAATTTCAGTTTCCCACTGAAGTCCTTATATATTTCTAATTATTAAATAAATAAAAATGTTATTTAAGATTTTAATTGCTTACATAATTAATTCATATAGATAAAATAATACTAGCAACAACTTTCCTACATCAAAGATTAAATTTTTAAATGATATTTATCATTCAAATAACTTACAAAGAAAATATACCTATTTACGAGAAATTTTTTTATGAGAAAAATTTCGTAAGAAACATTTAAAATATAACAAATAGAGAAGATACTTCCTTCAATTCTTTACATTGTCTCATTTTTTCTCTGTATAACCGAGTCAACATTAGAAATCCAAATATTTAGCAATGAAGGAACTACAAAAATAAAAACAAATTATAATCAATTATATTGAATAATTAATTTGAACAATTATTATTGTAAATTTTTTCTTTAAATCAGAGAAAAGTAAAAAAGAAAAATCAATACTGTTTCAGAATTCTTATTCAATTATAAATCTATCTATGTATGTATGTATATATGTATATATGCATGCAATGAATCCAGTGATTCAACATAATGTATTAATTTTGAAAACTTAATTCAAAACGCCAGTAAACTGGTCATGTACAAAATATTTTCTCACTTTTCATTTCCGAAAACAATTAAATATTTTGTCCGCCGGTTTATATACTCTGATGCAAAATTAAATTAATATTACAAATAAAATGCATTACATCATTACAAAAAATACTTACATTAATTGTCTTAAGAAACTCAAAGAATTAATAAAATAGATCATTCTAAAAATGTTACATTTATTATTTATGATAATTCCTTTAAAGTAATTATTGAGATCAGTTTTATAATTCTTTATTTATAATAATTTTAGTGACAAATTATATTCGAAATTTCTGTACTTTTGCGAAAAGTTATTTCTGTAATTTAAGCTATGAGAATAACGTGACAGGAAAAGACAATGCTAAAAAGCGATGGAAATCTGATCTAAGAGTGGGGGTGTTTTAGAAAGTCGAGGGTTTTTTGCAAATGATAAATACTATCAAAAAGAGTAAGGAAAAGAAGGGAAAAAATAGAGAATCCTCTTTGATAATCCTTAAAGAGCAGTCAATTTTTTTAATCTATTCCCCTACGAGTGTACTCAGTTATGCCAAGATTAAAATCCGAAAGTTTTATTGATTTTATTATTAAAAACAAGCTGTGTGATATAAGTTTAAATTTTGATCAATAATAGTTTAATTTATACTTTTGATTTTGTTAGTTCATACACGAATTCAGTTAATTAAATCAAGAAAATGTACATATAAATTTTCTTTCATCTTCTCTCATTAATTTATTAACTGTTAAATATTTTTCAGAAATAAAGACATTAAGGAATACAATTAAGTCATTTATGCAGATTTCTTAACAAAATGTATAATTTTGCATCCATAAAATACCAGCATCATCTTAAAATAGAGTCGTTAAACAAATTTATATTAAAAGCTATTCAATTTTACGAGGAAATATATCTTTCTTTATATATGTATAAGTAATTGATGAACAAGATTTCCCTAATTGTCTAATAGATATAATATAAATAGGATATATCAGGTGAAATAGATTATAAAAGTAATATAACTCTTTCTCTCTCTCTAAAGCTATAACTTCTGTATTCACTTTTTTGTCATATAAACAAAAATAAAATTTTATTTATGAAAGACATTAAATAAAATTTTATTTATGAAAGACATTTTATTTAAAAGACAATGTCATTTCACAATATGACGTTAAAAGTGTTTCACGGATATAGGATTTGGTAAGCAATAAACAAGAATTTACATTTCATATTTCTCTTACTTATCTTCCAACCACACAATATGCCAAACATATTTTCCTCATAAGCAGACAAATAATAATATAAATCCGTATATTTATTACAATATCTACAACTCAGAAATAATTCGGGGCAACAAAATATTCGCCTGTTTGTCTCCGGTGTGTACTTAATGAGGGAGTCACTGCGACTGAATGAGGTCACAATTTAACCAACAAGAACTCATTTTCATGCTCGTTTTGTGGGTGTCATGATCTATTGCGTTTTTTCTTAGAATTCCATTTTTGGAATAAAGATATGAACGATTTTTTTATTCTTTATACTTGTTAAAGGTGAAGCAAAGGGTGTGGGTTTGATTCCTCTGCAGCCTCATCAAGAAGTTTCTGGAACGGATTTTTTTAAAACCCTTCCTCTTTGCTTCAGATATTTCCAAACTTATGATTTTCAAGTCATATTTAGTTTATGACTTGATTTGCAAATTTTTGTGCTAGGCTTAAAGGAAATGTTGTTTGACATAAAACAAAAAATAGTTGCAGAATATGATCTTAAGATTATTTCACGCTATGCATTTATAATTGTTAAGAAAAATATCTATGGAAACAATTTAGATATTGTTAGACAGGAATTAATATTGAAATATATTTTTTTCTTATTGATTATAATTTAAAGTTTTAGATTCAAAATAATTTATGCTAGCTTTTAAATTAGAATTATTAAAATATTCGAATAATGTAATTATGTTTTTAATTTTTAACCCGATTTTGCTTAGATGCAGATTTTGAAATAAAACTATGGGAATATTTAATCAATTGATTGAAACTAAACTAAATTCAGTGATACAACAGTCCATATGTGGGCCAAGGCCTACAGTGCTCATACCAGTTTTAACGACCGATGGTTCTAGTGTGCGATGCATATGTCCCGATTAGATGGTCAGCTTTTACGAGAAACCTCCAATGTTTAGTTCCGAAACAAGGTTCGCACACAACTTTAATTATCTGATTTAGTCAGGCTATATAGCTCTGAATTAATGACAAGATGTTTCTTTAATTAGGAATATATCTAAAAATTATATTTGTGATCACTACTGTAGATTTAAATTTCTCTTCATAAAGTAATTCATTAATATACGAAACCGTCATTAAATTTATATACATTTAAAAATTGTTTTCATATATTTAAGGTCAACAAAGAAATGAATGATTACGATATATATATATATATATATATATATATATATATATATATATATATATATATATATATATATATATATATATATATATATATATATGTATATGTATATATATTACTTTTTAATTTTAATTCTGAAATCAATCTGATTCTATTTCCATTGGTTAAAGCATTTAAAAGTCACCTTTCTTTGTTTATCAGATTCAGAAAAACATATTAGGAAAGTCAAATATTTATCAGTAATAAATATTTATAGAATGATCGTGAGCTTAAAGTAGAATATTAAAATTCCACAACACACATAATTTATCTTTATTATTTAAACTATTACAAAGTAAAATGATAGAAATTACGAAACATTGTACATTTTACTTCCTCATATGCCAAACGAAGTTGTCGAAAATACCATTTCCCTCAACTTCAAAACAAGTCGAGTTATTTTGATTCCACTCGATACAGGTGCAAGTGAAATTTCAACTGCGTAGATGGCAACATCTCTGGAGGCCAAATTTGTGGTATTCCCGTAAATCACGAAGATTACCTCTTCCTTTGTAGAACTAGCATAATGAGACCTAACGGAAACTTTTTAATATGCACGAGGTCACTTGTACCTCTGATTTCAAAAGAAGATCGTCTCGACTTTAACTTTCTCTAAAAGTAAATATTTGTCATCCAAATGCCATGGATAAGAAGTGTCACATGGCTGAACATTAAAAAAATGTCACTTTTTGACACAAGGACAAGAGTGCGATAAATTGCGGTCTGGAAAATCATCTCTTTGAAGATCACACATGCGTGAAGAACTATTTTGCTGTCTTGTGGCCGTCTCCTTCCGCGCTGCCCACACAAATGGACTTGACTGTAAATCATCGAAAGAAAAAAAAAAAAAGACACATTTCGCTTTTTCGAAAACAATAGATACCAAATTTCGAAATTAATAACCTTATCGTTTTCCACTCATAAGGATGTATTGAAGTTTCAACCTTTTTGTTACAGACACCATGGAACAGAAAAAACAAAAGTCGATAGACTTATCCCAAATTCAAGATTTATTTACTTATAAATAGGGTTATTAAATATTATTATTTTAAAACCATAAATATTCTGTATCCGTATTAAAATTATGTAAAATAAACACATAACTTCAATAATTATTATTCAATTACATTTTATATTTATTCGAAAATTGAATAAAAATAAGGAACTAGGAAAATTATTGTCTATTTTATATACATCAGTAAAGAATTTTATTTTAATTTCAAAACTGGTTGAATTACGTGTATATTCCTTCCATATCATTAACTTGGATGATTGATCATAGAACATTACCTAAACATCATTTAACACATCAGGTTTATAATATAACAAATATTTTATATCAATACCATAATTTCGCTTAAAAAAAATCAAATCTATCCAATGAAATATTAAAGAATAATGGATTGCTTAGCCAAACACAAAAATCTAATTTCATCTTCTAATGAAGAGTGCGAAAGAAACAATAAACATTTCAGACCACACGCATAAGCATAATATGATAAAATAGCCACTTATGTTTAAATTAAATAATATCATAAATAATCGTATTAAATTTACCACTCAACATGAAAATCCCACAAGCTGATGGCTTACGCATACTAGAGCATGACCTGCAAGGTGTTGCCAAACCAACACAGAAATGATGATTATTTTAATGTTGAATTGCTGGAAACACCTTTGTTATTTTTAAAAGATAAAAAAACTTGTAAAAAATAGAACACTTTTATTTATCACTGAATAATATTTTCATATTTATCTATTCTGAAAAACAAACTTCTGTAATATTTAAAAATGTTAGTTTTACGTTAATATTTGTATTTAATTTTTAGCTTTGAATTCATACACAAATACTTGTTAAAAATTTATTTTCTTCAGAGATTACATAATTTGTATAACTTTTTACTAATTTAACTTTAAGACTTCTCTGACTGTTCTAAAAATTGAAATTACTTAGTTGTAACATCTATAATGTTTTCTTGATGTGAAAAAAGCTATATTTTCCATTAAAATTAAGTATTACATCACAATCAATATATTCGATTATTAATAAATACTATGAAGTAAATTGATTAATAATACATTTTAGAAAATCTCATCAAAACTCTTAAAATTTCCAGCAAATATGCATAAAATATACTTTTGTACTATAATAATTTATTTTATATATATATATTGACACAAATATATTTATTCGGAAATAAATACTTTACATTGATTGCCTATCATAAGCTAATAAATGTATTGCATCAAAAGTTATCAAACGTCATATAAGCTATTATTTAAAATCGAAATAAAATGATTTTAGTATTATAACTAAGCACACATATCCCATAAGAAAACACGAAATGGCGAAATATTATTGAATAAAGACAATTGGCAACGATTACATTGTTAATTTTTTAAACTGTAGTCATTTTTTAAAGCTTTAAAATATTTCAGATTTAGAAATTTTTAATTTTAAAATTTGATTGAATA
Organism: Latrodectus hesperus; assembly: GCA_037975125.1. NCBI lineage: Eukaryota > Metazoa > Arthropoda > Arachnida > Araneae > Theridiidae > Latrodectus > Latrodectus hesperus. Next base: position 22,914,980 of record CM075853.1, on the reverse strand, counting down.
AAAAATTCAAATTTAGAAAAGAAAATATACAAGTTTTTATTTTTTGTAAAAGGATTCGTTCCCTTTCCCAAATATTGTTCTTTGCTGAGCTGTCGAAATCGACAAAATTCACCCTCATTCAGAAATGTGTATTTTCCCTTAAACCTCATTTCTTTTTCGATTTAATCAAACGCATATTATATAATAAAATTTTCTTATTATATATTTATTTAGTATTTAAAAAATTATCAGGGGTTCTTCCATATTTCAAATTTTCAAGCTATCAAAAGTATAAGCCACTATCTAACGATACAATTCCTAAAACTCCGGTTTTTGGCATGACCAAGACGGCAAATAAAGTGCTTGTACTGCGGCTTTCTGTTCAAATGTTCTTGGGTTCAATTCCCATTTCACTTATGGATATTTTTCATGGATTGGCAATCACATTAAACCATATGTCCGAGTTGAATAATCCCTCGTATGCACAAAGTTATCATCAAATTAATTTCAGAGGTTTATCATAATATGAAAGAGGGTATACTGTCTTGACACTATGTATTTATATATAATTACATATTAAATCTCATCTTTAACTTAACATTTATTCTATTTAATTGCACAGCCACCATAAAATTTTTCTAATTGAATTTTATGTAAAATATGTTAACATTTATGTTCTATTTTGTCTTCTGTATTGAAACTTCTTTCCTTTTATATTTTGAAAGAGATCGATAATAAAGGCTGTTTTCCTCATTTTCTCCTGAATCAAAGAGTTTAAAGATCTAATTATTCAGTTTTGCTGTCTTAATTCTCGTTCATTTATGTGCATTGTACTAACAAAATATTTTCCTGTATAATCTTGAGATTTCAAGAACTATTTAGCCGTTATAAGTCATATAATAAAAGAATAAAAAATCGCTTAATTATTAAAATTAATATTCTTAATAAAATTTTAATTCAACAAATATTATGGAAAATAGCAATTGTTTTCGAATCACGTTTCCATGATTGTTTTGTAACAGAATCATGAAAATTGGAATGATAGGTAGTTTCCATATTTAAAAAAATGAGTAAAAGGCATGCATTAGGAAATCAAATGTAATAAAAAATTAGCTTATTTAATTTATATTTCCTGATTTATGAAGGATACAATTTCTTGATTTGCACTTAGAACTAAGATTCCATTTTGCAAAATAAAGACCTAGTTTCTGGCTTATACAGAATAGGAATTTTCGAATTAGGAACAAGACATCAAGAATTTTAAAGAACTAGCTATTGTGTGTACCGAGAATAGTTATAAGATAGATTCAAAAGACACATTAAGTCATCATTAATTTTCAGTGTTTTGGGTGGAAGTTTCAGTTTTGTTTTCGGATAAAATGATAATTGCTAATGCCCCCAATTGATGTTACAGTGAAAAAAACAATTTAGTTACAATTTCAAAGCATCAAAACATGAATTTTCTTGATGTCATGATTTGGTTCGCTATCAGCTGTTTTATCAAATTTTATTTCCTTTATTGTTGTAAGACAATGATTATCCTTTTGCATATCAACGGAATAACTACATCCTCAAAGCTTATTTTCAAGATTACCATAAAAAAAGACTTCTTCTGTAGAAAACTACATATGTTCCAATGCATCGTTATGAGAAATATGTTAAATTATCAGTGGGTGATGGGTTTACGAACATAATCCTTTACAAGACAATGTTCGCTATCCGAACTGTTGGTTAACCAATCATCAATTTACGATAAATTTTTTTCAGTGAAATCCATTAATTCGTTATGGAGACACTAAAAAAGAAATTTTAAAAAAGTAAAAAAGTTTTAAAATATAATGTGTTAGTAAGTTTATTAAAAAATAATACATTCATATACTCTTGCGTATTAATCAGTCCTTTTCATTTTTTGTTTATGGGGCGTTAAAGAACATGTCCAATATCGACTGTTTTTCTTTCTTTTTAAGACTTTCCGGAAGTGATTAATAGCATTGTTGTTGTAAAGATCCCTAACTTTACTGACATCAGCTTGGTTTGGGTGCCATTCTAAGACCCTTGCTCTGACAACTTCCCACTTCTTCAACGAATGGACGAGAGGGCGCTCAAAAGGAAATCAGTTTCGATTTTGAATGAAATCAAAACCCAAACAGACAGTCTATTTTGGCTATAAATATTCTATTGGAAAATTTTTTTCTACTATTGAACCATCAAGTTTAATAGACAAGCAGCATAATTCAAGAGAGATAGAAAACGATTTTTGATCCGCTTGGTTTGGCAACACTGCACATCATGCTCCGAGAGCTGAGAAGCGTTTGTTCGAATTCGTTTTAATTCGTTATTCGAATAAGTGTTCGTTGTCCGATTTGTTCGCAGTTTGAACTGTTCATTAACCGATCATCCACCGTACTTGACACATTATAAGATCTTTCTTACATGATGAACAAGAAAGATTTACAACGTTTCACTACCAACGATAGATCCAGTATATCTATCGTTTATTCCAAAATAAACATTTCTAATACACTATTAGGATCATGTCATTTTAACTGACTGAACTGAAAATACACGTTTCCAGAAACACCCGGAGGTCAGGTGTATGGGAACATACGAGTTTAATGCTTGTAATATTTCATTAAATTTTAAGATTCACTCAATTTCCTGTTTATCCCTAAATGAACTTATTTCACGTACTATTGGAAGAGATTCTATACCATTCAACAAATATATTACTCTAACTGATTGAAGAAGGTACGTTAGCTTGGGAAGCGCATTGAAGCGAAGTATGTGAACATTTATGAGTTTAATGCCTGTAAGACTACAATAATGTATTGGCTAAGAATACGTATAATTTTTACTGAAACAAGCCACTGTGATAAATTTAACTCCATTAAATTCCTTTTATTACAGTTTATCATAGAAGCACTTGTATATTTATCTTCTGCGTATGACACCCTTTCAATACCATTTAATTTTCAGTTTCGATCACTATATATATATATATATATATATATATATATATATATATATATATATATATATATATATATATTTATATATATATATATATATATATATATATATATATATATTATTATTATTATTATTATTATTATTATTATCATATTATTAAAAATATGTGATAAAAGTACCATAAATACATTATAAGAAATTAATGACTTCTTCTAAGCAAATGCTAATAATAATTAGAAAGCAATTAAAAATTGTATGTTTTTAAGGTAGCTGAAATATATTGTTTAAGAAAACAGAAAAATTATCTAACGGCTGTAATGACTTAATAACTTTAACCAACGCAATGTTTCTACTTGAGACTCTCCCAAGAATATTGACGTTGTATTGTTTGTTATTCACGTTTGCTTTACGCCCATTCGTGAGAAAAACTGATTCCCACGAGTAACTGATTGAACTACCCTTCATGAAAATTACTTTTCCTCACATAATTACCATTCTATCATTGCGTCATTACAATTTCACATGTAATGCATAGTTTGCTACTTAATGCATAATTATGAATAGAAAACATGAAAACTCATTGTTTTATATGAATATTAATTGCAAATTATATCATACATTTTTAATAAGTAATTATGATTTACCCTAAATGAACTTAATTTGTTTTATTATATTATTAATATGCATTGTATAAATTTTATTTTAGTATGTTTAGAATTCACTGAAATTTCAATTTTACAGAGAAATTATTCATTGCGATTGATTTATCAACAATTAGCTTCGATTTCTTTTGAAATTTCATGACATTTTTAAGATGATATGAAATTTTGTCTCAGATTGATCAACTCACTGGATTGGATTAAACGATCGCGAATATTTTAAATATTTTAATTAATTAAATAATGAATTTTAAATATTTTAATTAATTTAATAATTAAATATTGAATATTTAAATATTTAAAATAATTTTGAATCTATCAGTCTCTCTTATATATAATTGGATAAAAATAACACAGAATTTCCCAGATTTTTTAAGGATTTTATATAAATGTTAAATATACACGTTTTGTTTGCGCTTAATGCCTAGTGAGGGGAAAGAGATTAGCGTTCCTTGCTTCGAAGCAGTAAGTCCCGAGTTCGAGTCCTGGTTCAGATATGGATGTTTCTTTCCTTCTTTGTGTTTGTCTTTCTTTATCACTTTACCTTCGGGGCGAAGATGGCACACCCACTGGGTGTCCCACTGTATAAGATGCCATTACTTGGCCCATTATAGAGCTGAAAAGGGCAAAAGCCTAAAAGCAGCCGGGCATTAGAAAAAATGTTTTTTCTCAATTTAAATTATTTTATATCTTGTTCAAAGAATTTATAATTAGCACCTAATATACCACATATGTTATACCAAGGATTAAACAAGGGGGAAAAATCCCTGTATTTGGGGAATCCCATCTTTTCTTGGAGATAATGTTTTTTAATAGATAAATAACTTAATTAGATATCTTCACGTACACTGAAAATAAGCAAAACCCCAAAGAATTTTGACGGAAGCTTTTAGTGTAAATATAAATTCTACAACTTAACACATATTCCCGATTTAGTTAGGAACTGAAAAGAAAAACATTAAATTAATTTAATAAAGACAAAAGCAGAATATAAAATTGAAAACACGGTGTTTTAAAGTTTAACACACTGAAGCGTATCTATTGAAAATAACATAACTAACAACATCACAAAAAGATATTACACATGACGAAATAAAATCTTACCTATGGATTAGCTAAAAACAAATCCAATGATGTGTAGAACGTTTGAAAACTTTCTTTGGTAATGAAGTTATTAAATATTGAAATTGGGACTCTTTAATACACATTCCAATAAATTTGCGAGTGGTGATATATAGGGAAAGACGAAATCGCATTCGCTCCATTAGGTAAAAACTATACTTTTTTAAAAATCGAAAAGAAATATTAAATGTTGTTATTTTTAATAAGAAGTGAAACTGTGGGAATGTGGAAAGGAAACGGGATCTCTGATGCCGTAAGTATATGTTTCTACACTCCCTACTGTTAAGCATAGAGGGCAATTTTGAAGGGAAATAAAGAATCATGCGCTTCTTTCTTGAAGCGAGAATATTTCCTGAGTGAAAATTTACGTTGCTCAAGTTTATTACATCGCAGAACAATCAACTCTACAAGGAACTGAACTGAGCATTAATTATGTTTAAAATTTTTTGCAAATGATGTGCTCAAAATTTTGAAACAGTAAAATAGTTTTTATTTTACATTAATCTGCGAAGGATATCCTAATATGAATTTCCCACCCATGCAGCTACTTTCATATAATTGCAGAATAATAATTCATGGACAAAAAGAATAACAATTTTATTTACGTATATTTGTATATATAATTATTATATTATAATAATAATTATATATGTAATATTATTTATATTATTGTAATTATTATATATAATTATATTTACTAGAATTGCTTAAGTTCGTATTTATAAGTATTCTCATTTCTTTGCACTGTCACGGGGTATCTCATATTTAATGAAACTTCTTTTTTTTAATTTAATAACTTTAATTTCCTAATTTTAATGAAAACTCCACATCGTATATAACAACAATAGACTTATGTAACATGATTTTTTTACCCTAATTTTAAAACTGAATAAAAATTAAATTGAATGAATGAAATCTTAATGATGGAACAGTTCTATACTTCACTAATGATTTGAAACGATTTACCTAATTTGTTTCATATTTCGCTTTTGATTTTAGGATATACTGAAATAGCTGTTTATTCTATAAGTATTCTTTTAATTTTAAGGATACTAAATTATTAGAGCTCTTCTAAAAATTTCAAGTTTTTAATTATAACATCTATTAATGTTGTGCCGTTATAATAAAAGCTATTACTTAGATAATAAACTTCTTGAAAGAATAGACACCACAAAAATTTTGCAAAGTTTTTGTGACGTCTATTCTTTTATGCTTATTAAAGCATTTTCTATAGATAGCAAGCCCCATTTTAAAAACTATGACAGGTGAAACCTATTTTTAAATAATCTTTCTCATGGAACTAAATTCAAAAATAGAGTGAGAATCACTGCAATGTTAAACAACAATTTTCTTCCGAAAATAGAATTTAATATAAAATTAATAAGGAAGAGATGCTTTATTTAATAGAAAAATATATTAGTTTTATTCAAATAAGATTAATTGATTCATTTTAATTGAAATACAAACAAAGAAAAATTCAAGTAATGTTAATTGATACAACAGACTTTTTTTACATAAGCACATTGCTAAAGGGTAAAATTGCACAAAGAAGGTTTATAATAATTGCACAAGCATTCACATGTGTGAGGATAATGTCGACATAATGAAGTAATTAAAAATTCGAAACAAAATAATGATTTATGTCTGAAGAATTCACAATTGAAATAGAAACTCTAGAATTCTACGTCAACAACTCAATGAGAAGCACGTTTAATCACTGAAAATAAAAAAGCAACTCAAACTCAATTTAAATTACGTTCTTAACTCAACCAACTCAATTAAAAGCCCTCTGTCTATAATAAATGCTGGAGCATTTCTAACACAATAAGATCAGCAGATCTATTGATCACGGAAGATCTTTAACGGCAATAGACCCTCTGGTTTTCCGATGAAAGACCAGAATGTCCAATTTAAACTGTTTCAAGTAGTCGATTAAGTTAAGTCATAATTTGGCTACCATGGAGAACTACAATTATTGCAGACATTTTTATGGTGCATCTACTAAGAAAATAGCAATTTTAGGAAATAGAGCTGGAAGCTCATTTCAGGAAACGCTAAAGAATGTTCTTACTGACTCAATGAACTTAATCTTCCTCCTAACCATTACGGGATGGAATTAGACACTCCCACAAAGACTAGAAGATATTACTTTGGCAGGGGAGAATCTATATATCAGCCTGCATGAAAAGAAGGATAGAAGCAATTGTTTCAATTATATATTACCACTGTCAGAATTTAATTTAAAGCTACATCCATCGTTATAACGATGGCAAATAATGTCTAGTCAACCACTGTCTAATTTTTGAGAATGATCATTTTTAACCCTGCGTTGAGGATTGCCAGACAGCCAAAAGCTGTTACAAAACAATGATAATAAGAAACATGTGCAAAATTCTAGGAACTGGTCCCATTCATATACCAGATAGAAAAAGTTCAAATACCATTTCCCGTAGTTTAACAGTAGCTGGAAATGAATTCAAAATTTTCCTTTCCATAGAGTTCTTTTCTAGCGAGCATAAAGAAGGCCTATTTTGTGGTTTGAAATACTTAAGGATTCCCGGGCTACAATTAGTCAACAATATTACATGGATTTCCTACAACATTTAATTTGGAATGGATCTAACACTTTTCTATGACATGATGACATGATTTTTCCATTGCATGATTTCATGACGCATAAGGAATTGCCTGGTATCCAGAAGCTAAAGTACTCAGTGTTAGATATTTTCAATTTGCCCCAAAAAACAAAACAAAATAGGAATTTATGTGAAAAGAGGGTTTTCACTAAATTTAATCTATAATTAATTCATAAATGAATCACGATATAATGTGAACAGAAAAACTAAAATAATATTATAAGAAATTAAAAGAATTATTAATAGTGAATAAAAAGAATTATTGATAAAGAATGAAGAAAAGTACATATTAGAAGAGAAAAAGTTTCATGGATATATAAACATATTTTCTTCAAACTTGTTTTTAACTGTATGTGCTAGTACGAAGAAAGCTGATGAGAAACAAATTCATAAAAATAGAAAAATATTTAACTAATAATTATTTCCCCTTTTTTTAAACAAGAAATCACGACACAATTTTTATTCACATAAACCAATAAATATAATAATCAATAAACAATGAAACTAACCCTATATTTCTCATCTTTCAAAATAAGAAAGATTTATCCATTTCAAAGAGAAATCCATATTAAAAAGTTCTGTAATCAGAGGAACAATCTGCACATATATACCATGCACACATTTTTCTACACATTATATTATTGTTTATATTAGAAAGTAACTTAAATTGCAATATTTTAGATTAAAAAGAATTTCAGAAATGAATGTTTTCATGAAAAATTCTGCTCTATTATAGTTTAATGAATATCATCAGTTATATGGAGAAAAAATGTAAATGAATAAATCACACATTCCATGCACTTAACTCACCTGGTGTCACAAAGCAGATGAAAAGCAGGAAAAGAAAAGCGAGGAGAGACTTCATTTTTCCGGAGTGAGTGAGACAGGATCCTCTTCGTCTTCCCTTCAGAAGGAATAGTGATGGCCGGAAGATGCAGAACTCTCACTTCTAATCTGAGAAAAACCACTTTTTCTTCTTCTTCTTCCCGAGAGGACTGGTTTGGCGGCGGAGGTCAGAGGTGAAGCAGCGAGGTCATCTCTGATGATGCGCCAAATGTGCACCAAAACGGAAAGGTGCCGCAAGAGATGGACAGGCTGCTACTCAGTTATTCCGATAGCGGTTTTCCCATCATGCGTTTACCGCTATTCGAAATGCGATGTTTGCATCCTGGCTTTTGGCAACTTAAATTTAAAACATTGATTCTAAAAGGCTCCAGAAGGATATTGTCAGAAAAATATCACGTTATGGTGTTTTCTTTTATCTTATGTTTGATGATTTTTTTTTTAGTAACGATTTTAAATTTTTTGGATTTCAAATGAATAAAAGTTGAATAATATTAACTAAAAAAAAATTGAATTTATTGTCAAATCTCTTAAATTCATATTTAATAGAATTATTCCTACAGCAGCGAATTTCATGCACGAAGGAAGGAAAATATTAAGAAATCAATGCGTAGTGATTTTTTTATTGTTTTAAATATATATATTCTAAAAAACTACGATCGTAAAAACATCAAATAGAATTCCACTAAAACGGGCCGAGCTGGCAGCCGAATGGTTAGCGCTCTTGCCTTCGGTTCAACAGTTCGTGGGTTCGAATCCCACCTTAGGCATGGATGTTTGTAGTGGTTCGGAATCCACTTTAAGCCGTAGGTCCCGGTCTAATTAGCCCTCGTGTGCAAAAAATGACCGTCGAGCGATAAACAAACAAACAAATCCACTAAAACGGAGTGAATTTCCTTTATTTTACTTAGTAAAACTCAACCAATCTTAAAACTGACATTCTTAAAAGTTCTTTTTTCTAATGCTCGGCAGCTACAGAATTTCCCTCCCTTTTTTTTTACAAAAAGTAGAAGTGATGGCAACATATAGAGCGGGGTACGCAGTGGGTGTGCTATCGGGCTTTTTTCATAATATAGTAGGAGGGACTAAGTTGAAGACCCCAGACTCGGCGTGCGACACCCAGAGATATCATTTCACATGGAGAACATTGCCACCACGACATATTGGGATTCGAACTCGCTACCTCCCGATTGAGTGAACGAACACCCTAAAGAAACAGGCCCCACCATGACTGACTCTTAAATACAAGAAGAAAATTCTTTAAGTTCTGAAATTACTAGTTAGTAATACAATTATTCTATAACAATAAGTTTCCAGCATAAGGGGAAAAAAATGAAAAATCAATAAATACAGATTTTTATCCTTTTAAATATTATTTAACTACATTTTTGAATATATTACGAGGAAATCTCTTCAAATAGACTGAGTTTTCATTTCTTTCTTATTAATTTTAATTAATTAATTTTTTTACTTCTTTAGACTTAGCTAGACTTAGCCAATCTTAAAGGATCAAAATTAACTATAAAGTAAGATTGGAGTGGACCCATCTAATCGAAATCGAATCCTTTTCTCTCCCCAGTGAATATTTAACTGTGAAAGATTAATTTATAATCTTAAGTGATCATGATTCTGATTAACACGATATTATATAAATAAATCTGATCTTTTTAAATAAATTCAAATATGATCTAAACATCAAATTCGAATTTATTTTAAAAAAAATCAGATTTATTTAATATCGTAAATGATTTAATCAGATTTGTCTAGTTCGCTAAAGATTTTTAATTAATATAATAAAACACTCGATTATTTTTAATAGCTTAAACAATTTAATCTTTCATTTATTCGTATTCAAAAAAAGTACTATCAAAGCAATAACTCATTTCATAGCAATGATTTGTGATTTATTGTTATACAAAGAATCACATATACAATGATAATATTCTGACGAATCATGCTTTAAATGGCAAATTTTTATTTTAAAAATTTTGAACTGTGATTGATATTTTATTATTTTAAAAAGTAATCTATTAAAAAAATTTTTTGTATTGTAAAATATGTAGACAGTATTTTTATAGCCTATAAATATCTTTCTGTAATTCAATATTTGATGCACAAACTCATCACGAAAACGTTAAACTTTAAATCTCTAGTTTAAAAAGTCTGATTTTAAATCTATAAATTTTGTATTTTAAGTAGTATTTAAAATTATTTTTAGAAAGCTTTGTGACTGAAAAAGTATTGCCTTTAAAATAATTTTTCTGGAATTGTTTGAAAATTCATAAATATCTGTGTGTGTGAACTTGCTGAAAAAGTGGATTTTTGGTTGATGTAATTTTTCGTACGTAGCCGAAAGCCATTACATGTTTTGGCAGTGATTTTTCAGATCACATTCATGCGTTTGTGAGACGGTGATTCAGAGAAGGGAACTTAATGATAGTGGCATTATATATCCTGAGATGCACCTTTGTGAGAAATCAGTTCATGAAAATTTGTACATTCTATAAAAATCTACTGTGAGTGATATAATTGCGAAGGGGGATATCGAGCAATATAAAACTGAAGATAAACAGGCCAAAAAAAATTGAATGAACGCTGCTTTACAATTCTAATAAAGGTAGTGACACAAAGGAATTCCAAAGTTCCTTAAGCATTACAGATTCCTGCAGGACAGTTCATGGAAAGTTAAGAAATCGAATAGTTCCATTGTCGTGCTGCCATTCGCAAGCTGAACATCATTCTTATGAATGCGAAGCGTCTGTTATTATAGTCCGAAATCCACCGCTATTGGACTATGGATACATGTGGAGAAAGTTCTTTGTTGCAATAAATCTATCTTTACTATCTGGCTCTTGGCAGTTTCCGTTCAGGTTACTAGGTCCCTCAGTAGTGTGAGACATGACCTGAAAAACACCTGATGTGAAAAACACCTATGGCAGTCCCGTTAGGACCAAACGATTCCTGGTCCAGGTAGTTTTACACATACTTTAGTACCGAATGGGAGTGTTAAGAGGAAGTAGTCCATCTTCTCACAAATCATGACCATTTTTCCTACTTACTTTTGGAGATTTCTAAACAGAGCTGTTATTTGTGCCTGTGATAAGTTTGAGGCGGATAGTTTACATCACTTTTATAGGTGTCCATTGGTTTTGGACCTCAGACGATATCTTCCTCATAATCTTCGGGAAATTGATGTTTATAAACTACTTCCGAATCCAACATTTCGTGCACTAATAACGAAACTTTTTTGCTGTATCTCCCAGAATGAGGACAAAATTGTGTTGTTTAGGTAACTTATGGTTCCCACTGTTACCTAAGTTTGGAGCCTTTGAACTCAATTTCTGAGGCTATGTTTGGTCTGGTTCTCTTCCGGTTTGATCCTGCTCTATTGAACTCTTTAACTTATCATATCGTTATTTTAAGTTATTTATATAGTCATAGGGACAAGTTTTTCATGATCATTAATGTATTAGAGTGAATTACTCCTATCCTCGATTTGTGTAACAAGTTGTTATACATCAACTCTTACGTTGTCCTCACGAGGGGAATGGATTTCCCCTTATTTTTGATTTTAGGATAAGATTTTTTGCTATGCCCCTTGTTGGAGCCGATACCAAAGTAAAATCTTATTATCTGGCAGCCCAATCGACGCTTTTGACGAAGGCGAATACCTGGCTTGAGGACTTTCAGTGATTGCATTGTGCCGATTGTAAAGTTTGTGACATCAGCATCATGAGGAGAGGATGTATTAATGATTGGTCTGAATATCTTAACTTCTAATGTTGAAAACAAAATCTAAGATGCAGGTGTGCATTCGGGAAGATGTTATTCTTCCTCAACTCAATGGCAATATTTCGGAGAAAGCCTATTTCTTTTCCAGCAGGATAATTTCTCGACTCACATTTCAAGACGTACGCAGCCATGTTTAATGAAATTATAAATAAAAACTGAACAGACTTTTTCAGACCCCCGATTTAAATTTTAGAGAACACACTTGGATTAAACTTGAATGAAGATTAATTAGTCGGAAAAATCAACCATCCTTATATTCAGATGTGATAAACACCTGAAAGTCGAGGCCGCTGTGGCCTCGTTGGATTCTCAAGAGGTAGTGAGTGCAAATACCGGCTTAACTTAAGATCCGTCATGTTCGCTAAAATTGGCTGGGGAACGTTAAAACTGTGCTTAATCGCAATGTCCTCTTAGTGAAATGATACCTCTGAGGGTGGTAGGCCAAGTATTGGAGGTTTTCTGCTTGGTTCTTGCTTCAAAATCACGAAGACTCCATTCGGCTGCTTCTATCTATCTATCTGGTGGAGCTTAACTCAGGACTAGATACAGGGAAGCATGTTGGTGAAACAACAACACCTGAAAGTTAAATCCAACAGTTGGTTGGGTTTTATGGTGACAAGGTCCAAGAGTGGACATGCTGCGAAATCCAACAGCCACTTATCATAAACTGTTGGAAATTCTTCTCAAACTTGTGCCGTCTTTCATTGATGCAAAAGAAGGGCAAACATTATATTAATAAACCCCTTTATACTCTCTGAGTTTGTACCATTAGGTAACAGTTTTGGTCAGATAGAGTATATAAAATATTAATATCTAAAGGATAATTTAGTGTTGAAAAATTCACGGACATTGATTCAATGTTATTACAATGTAGAAAGCGATATGTTAGCTATTATAGTAAAATACACACTCTATTAAATCATAAATAATTTTTAATCATAAATGGCGAGAATGAGATTTTAAATTGGTCAAACAATCTTTATTTTTAAGTAGTTTTTTAAATGTTTGATAAGGACAGAATTTATAAGCTATTTATGATAACATATTTCATCATTTCAAATCATTCTATTATGTATATATATATATATATATATATATATATATATATATATATATATATATATATATATATATATATATATATATATATATATATATATATATTGTGTTTTGTATAATTTATATTGTGTTTTTAAAGCATATACTTCTACAAAATGCAATCAACTCACCAAATTTTAAGGTTTTTATTGAAATTAAAAATAAAATACTCATTTAATATAAAATGAATAAAACTATGAAGTTATAAAATCTATTAAAAGTAAATAATGGAAAATATATGCTATAATCTGTAATAGGAGAAACATGATTAGAGCAGCAATCCAAGTTTGAATACATTTATGGAAAAAATGGTTAAGTTTCCTAATCACGGCTTAAAGTAAATTCTGCTTTGAATTCATCGAATAATCAGGTCTTTTTCATTGTCACTTAGTGGTATTGTCACACTATTCAAGATGGTAGGTCTTTGTCTTAATCCCAGATATTGCTGAGCAATGTTGAAATGGGTACCTCGTTTTTGCAGTGTATCTATCGGACAGGTGATTGAAAAATTTCCAAATTCCTTGCACCTGAGCATTGGAGTATGACCCATTATCTATCGAAAATGCTCCAAAAAGAAGAAAACATGAATGATGTCATAAAAAAACATTGCAACTGCTTTCAGCAATAGAGGGGATTTGTTGCTGTATATAACAGTTAATCAAGATATCACCGTTCCTAATGCGAAGGCTCTTCAACTCGGATAAGAAAGTTCAATATGCTGCCATATTTCTCTCCAATGATTTTTGCTTTCAACGTCACGATTCTACCAAAAGTATAGAAAACCAGGGTATGGTGACTTACCAAGACAGATCGGTCACCATGTTTGTCAATTGCAAAATTAAGCAATCATGGTAATAAAGTAGTGGAGGTGTCTTCCAAATATGCATCCCTACTCTCATGGAAAAAGTGTAGTAGATATATATAGTTCCTCTTATAAATAATTTTTTTACCACTTATCAACTGACTAAATATTGTGATTGAGGCAGCCATAATTATAGAAGTTGTTTCTTATTAGCATGTGATACAAATAGTTTAAAAAGTGTCACTTTACAGTAAATTTTCTGCTTGAGAAAGTGACTTCTAATTGCTATTATTCATTCTGGAGAATTTAGATTCTGATTAAGCATTGTGGTTATTTTAGCTTCAATTCTGTCTTCTTCTAAGACATTGACTTCTCTTTCCATTCACTATTTAGCTTTGGACAGCTGATTTTTCCATGCTGTGTATATTTGCCGTCATAATTTTAAATACCTTAGTTTTAGAAATGATAGAAAAAAAGTTTGTGAGTTTTTTCTCAATTATTCCAGTTTGTCGGATTCTTAAGATTTGTCTTTTTTGAAAGTTTGTGAAGTGTCTGCGATTTTATGCTTTTAACAAAAATTCAAGATATACATAACTTTTCAAAGCTGTCTCATACCTTATTGATGTATACTTTTCTATATTAAAAAGCTGCAAACTCAGATTACATTTCGATGCAATCGAAAAATATTTTAAAATATTATTATGCTTTTCTGCTCGTACTTTGTTTGCTGATATATTGTTTGTTACTTATTAAACAAAGTACTTTGTTTATTAAGATACTGATCGTTGAGAGGCCAAACATATCATTTACGAATGTAAGGCCCTTGCCCTCCCTAGATTAACTTCTTTAGGCATCATCCATACTAGAGAGTTACACCTAGACTCCATTAATAGGTTATCGGACTTTATTAATAAAGTGGGTGACCTGAGCAACTAGAACTAGGAAACATTGGGTTTGGAGTTAATAGTAGAAAATGCTGATAAAAGCAGAAGTACCCAATGATATACAAACCTAACTCTAAGAAGAAGAAGATACTGATGTTAAAGAAAAACGTTTTAAGTACTGCTAAAAGCTATAGAAATATACTAATGTTTGTATTGAAAGGATTGTACATACTGTTGCTGCAAAATGATACCAACAAGACTATTTGACACTATTGTAAAATTATCCCTCAACGCACTTATTGATCTTAGTCTTTAAGGCAACGGTATTCCTTCTATGAATTTCTTGCGGAAAATGCAACTAATTGTTCGTATGAACAGTTAACATCAAGCATTCCGACTATGCCAGCATGTTTGATATCACGATGTTGACTGTGAGATATTTATATTATTATGGAATTATTATGATCTCTATCTATAACTACACACTGATATCTGAAAAAAGTAATAATAAAGTTATAAATAAGCCTTTGTATGAAGCTGGAAGTTGCTTTAAACAAAGGTACATTAAGGATTATTAAAATTACTACACCAGGAAAAAGTGTAAATAACATAATATTTACAGGTTAAATATATCATACAGGAGAAAACAAATGATTAAATTCACAAAAAATTTGGAACTATAAATCCTCTAAAATCAGAACTAGATTAACCATTTCTATCAGCAATAATGCCATTTATACTCCCAAGCCTTCAGTAAAGCGAAGATTGGATGGAATGCACATATAGCTGCAAAACGATGCCTTAGTTCATTGATCCTAATGATTAAAATATGATGAGGTGATATTTGCTCGGCAACAATTGACCAAATGTTTACAATTTATGAGATATCCAAAGAACTTGCTGGCCAATGCAAGCAACCTAACATTTTTTTTTATCAAGAAGATCCGTACAAAAACTGGCAACATATAGTCGTGTAATATCCTACTGTAAAGTAGTATATTTCGCAGAATAATAAATGATTTTCTAAACCAACGCAAAACCGATGTGATTATCATGTGATGCTTCAAACAAAATCTACATTTGTCTGAAAATACTACATAATGCTATTCTTGCTTCTAGAGTAGTATTTGTACATACCAATGAAGGCGCTAGTATCTGTGATGTTGTATAAAAGGGGAAATGAAATTCTGCTTGCTGAGCTAACTGTCGATGTAGCTACAAATTTCGTTGACTTGTTCTGCAGATGCTTTTTATCTTGCAAATGATCCCATTTCTTGATTCAGGCTCGTGACGTGGCTGTACTGTTCATCCAGGCCATCTGAGTAACATGTCTGTCCCATCGGCTTTTAGAGATGGATTAAAGTGGCCCCTAAAATTCAATATTTTGTTTCATATAACCATCCTGAATTCATCGATTATACATTTTGCAGACAGTTCTCAACGGACACGAACAGCAGCACTTCTATGCAATGAACAGCAATCATGTTAGGTAGCAATTCAACCATTATCGGAATCGAGTTGATAAGCATTTCTTCTTCTTACTTGAGACACTAGAACAGCTTTCTACCAGGTAACAACATATAAACGTTTGTGAAAGAGAAACTTTTACATAGTAGAAATTCCCGTACAATCTCTTAGTATATACACATTATAGAAGTCACTACCGTTAGCTTATTTTACTTGAATGAGTTTCACAGCACGCTGTCTTTTTTCCATGTTTGTATCGTGTCATGTTCTTAATATAGCATTTTTAATGATCAACAATATAGCTCTGCTTTAGAAATATTCACTACCATTTTCTTGCGATAACTGCATCATGGTTATACTTGAGGCTACAGGTAAGCAATTAGAAAAGGTAAACCATTTGCAAATAATGTTACCTGTTTCATACGAACCCAGCTGTGTATAAGAAAGATTCTCTCAGAAATCGGTGGATAATTTTCTGTTTAAATAATCATATTCATTACAATATCCATTTCTATTTAGCACATGGAAATATTTCGCAAGGCATTCATCTTCCATTTCGTTTCATAAATGTGTGTGTTCTCCTTCCTCATTATTTTCTAAACTGTGTTTGAAAATATAATTACCATAGCAATAGAGCACCAATAATTGCTAAATGTAGTTCAAAATGTAATCTAAAATTCAAAGCAAAAATGTAAATAAATAAATGTAATGAGTTTAATAAGAAATCATGAACTTTCGTGAGGTGAAAGTGTAATTAACTCATTAAATTGAAAAAAATAAAGAATTTTTCTCCTCCCATAAAATCAGCCCTTAATCATTACCTAATTTCTCAGTGATTTAGAAGTTTCGTTTAAGCAATACACAAGACAGAATTTTTTTTTCCATGATTGAACGAGAATGGTCCCGATCCCACGACCTTACGACCTTGAAGATCAGCCGTTATGTCTTTGTTGTTTCTACCTACGAAACGGTAGGAGGAAAACATTTCTCTTTAAGAACGTTTTTTTCGTTACTTTTTCTCGCATTTCTGGAGATTGTATTATGGCTCCAATGTCAACTGTGATTAACATATGAAAGAACGTAATGTTATAAATAAAGGATGGGAGTGAATAAGGTATGTTGGTCAGCTAATAACAAGCAAACACACATAATGAAATGGGCTGTGCTACATAATTTGAAGGGATGTAAAACAAGTATTTAACACCATATATCATTGGTTTCACTGAACATCTGCATATACTATAATTACGGTATTTAATTGAGTTAGTTGCATCGCATTTTCCTGAATATTATAACTCATTAAACATGTTAATAGTTGTTTTAGAAGGATGATCTCACAGTAATTAAGTATATATATATATATATATATATATATATATATATATATATATATATATATATATATATATATATATATATATATATATATATATATATATATATATACATACTTAATTTCAGCTAAATTTGGGAACTAAATACTGGGAGTTTCGCGTAAGGCTGACCACCTAATCGGGACATATGCTTCGTATCCCTAGGCCCCTCGGTCATTAAAACAGAAATGGGCACTGTAGGCCTTGGCACACATGGACTGTCGTGCCACAGAGTTCAATAGTTTTATATATACTTGGTTACTGATATATATATATATATATATATATATATATATATATATATATATATATATATATATATATATATATATATATATATATATATATATATATATATACATATATATATATATATATATATATATATATATATATATATATATATATATATATATATATATATATATATATATATATATATATATATATATATATATATATATATATATATATATATATATATATATATATATATATATATATATATACATATATACATATATATATATATATATATATATATATATATATATATATATATATATATATATATATATATATATATATATATATATACATATATACATATATATATATATATATATATATTATATATATATATATATATATATATATATATATATATATATATATATATATATATATATATACTTAAGCGATACAAAACATTTTAACATATAAGTTTCCACTCTAAAGAAATGTTTAAGTATTTTGACATACAGTGGTATGTAGCCACATAACCATTATTGATGATTACACCAATGACTATGGGATATGGTTCCCATAATGATGAATATTGAAGTGGTTAGTCATTATATGCTTATATATAGGCAATGATATTATTAGGACAAATTAAATATGAAAGTTTTAAAAATTTCAGAGACTGATAGTTAATTGATTCCAATGAATCAAGGTTTTGAGACATGACTTTAGTATTCAATTTATAGCATTATTTCTTTGTACAAAAATGTACGTTTTAAGAGTATAAATTTATCTCTATTATACTTCTTAGTGAAATAAACTGTATATATATTTTTTGATTCGTAGTATACTTCACTCTAAAAATGTATTTATTTTGATCGCTTAAATAAATGTTGAATTAATGTATCGCTTAAATAAATGTTAACTCTATGCATTTCTTTGTATAAATACATCGTATACATTTTTTTAGAGTTCTTTTACTATTTGAATTTTAAGTCACAGATTATTTTAAAGTAATTTTTGGAAATATTACAAAAAAGGAAAAATAGACTGCTTCGTCTATAAAACTTAAATTGTACGCTTCGCTGTAAATTTTGCATGGAAACTCATTGAATTATACGTACGGAAAAATAAAAATAGCAAAAACTGAATAACTGAATTTAAAACAAGTTTCTGAATTTGAGTTCATCAAAAACATAAAAATTTTCTTCTCATCATACACATTTTCAACAAAGTATCGATATTTACCGATATTTCTTTAAAGAACCCAGTTTATATTTTATGCATTTGATATTTTGTTGAAATTAAAAAGAAAAATATGTCGAAAAATGCGTCAGTTAACAGCTACAAATAACGTTTTCTTTCCAAAGCAAATTGCTAAAAAACAATTGTAATTCTGTTAATTGAAAATTATTTGTTTTAAATCCGTCTCTAATTTTATTAATTATTTATTTTAATTAATGGCTAAATTTTTTTCTGCGGAAGGATGATTGTTACTAGACTATTTTCACTTTCTTTTGAAAATAGGGTATAGGGTTAAATTTACCAACTGCTGTCAGAGAACAAATATACATCGCATCCTTTTTTTTTCATTCCCCTAGAGCAATTTTTTTAAAGAACTACTTTTTTATTATTTTCTTTCGAGTTTTAGAAACGTTTAGTAAATATTATTATTTTTCTTAACGTTCTTTACTAAAATCTTCTAAATGCGAATAATAATGATTATTTATTTATTAAAATTCGTTATTTTTTCTATGGAGCGAATTTTGTTTTTGCCTTCTGCAACGAGCGTGATTTCTTCTTTCCCAATAACCCGCGAGTAGAAAGGGCATTGCATCGCAAATAAATAGAACCCCGAATTCAATTCCTTATGACTACGTAACTAAGGAAATTTTCAATCGTTTTACGCTTCATTTGAATTCTTTCCCTCTGTTTTATAAGTGAGACGTCATTTCGTATTGTAAAAAATTGCCTTGAACAAAACAAATGACTCAACAATTTAGAAAATATTGTTAAAAAATAGTAAATATCGTTATTTTTCCAAATCCCAATATTTTCCAAACTCTATGAGCATATTTTCCATTGAAAACTGATGAGGATTACTCGTTAATAATTATATAGTTGCTAACATTTATGGCCAAAAAATTAGTAAAGCATATTTTTCTAATTTTTCTCTAGTATGTAGATAAATTTTCAAAACACAAAAATTTGTTTTGGAACTTTAAGTGAAATGTGTATGTTAAGACAGTTTTTTGAATATTTCTAACAACTTGTTAAAATTTTTAAAAAATTATTTTATAAAAAGTTTCAAAACACTAAAGAATATAGTACTATTATTATGAAAATTATATCCCCATATATTATCATTGTAAAAATTATTGAAATATTTTAACACTAATTAAAATTCAATATTTTAGTTTTTTTGAGGTAAAACCTGCAAAAAAAGAAAGTTGTACAAAATGTTATCTATGTGGAACTCTGGAAATGCTGCCAATTTATGTCACATTTTTCTTAACAAAAGAAATATATTAAATGAGGAGAAATTTTTAAAAAAATCAAAAAATAAGTCACGAGCAGCATGGCTGAATCTGTCTGAAACAACTGTCTGGCGATCTGACTTGAATAAAAATGCTGTGTTGTGTTGACATTTTTAGGCTTCTTGAGTTAAGGAATGGCATTCCAAGATCACATTTCGGAGACAATGAAATTCCATTCTTCTTATCCGATGGTCCGTCTTATCACATCACTCATTCCCTTCTGGTCATTTCTTGAACTGACTCGTATTTATTGCTTTTGCTGCGATACACTCAGGCGAACATTGTTGACATTTCTGCTTAACAGCGTAACAGTTAGCCACGGTGATAAAGTAAGATTAGTTCAAGGTTCTTAAAATATTTTACTGTAACTGCCAAACCTAATGTGCAAGAGGTACTCAGTAACCAAATCAAAAGACCTTCCTTACTTCAGAAGCATCATGCTATAAATAATATATAAATAAATCTTTGCACTTTGAGCATATCTGCTTATGTTTAACTAAATACTGAAGGTAGAAGAAAATGACACTTTTAATAGAAAATAGGAGTAATTAGAGTGGTCTTTGGCAACCTATGGCACGCGCGCCAGATTCGGCACGTGGTAAAATTCTTATTAGTATTCTACAAACTTATCAGATAAGATAAACAGCCTGGTTTTCCTTCACTCAAACTTATTTATTTATCAAAATATTTCTTTAATAGTGTTTGACCAGGGAAAGATGTGTTTATAATACGGCATTTTGAATCATATTCTTAAAATCGTTAAGCACGTCCGAGCTATAAAAAATCGCCAACATCGTATTTTCAATTTAAAAATTAAAAAAAAATTATTAATTAAATCAAATACATTAATGAGTTTCGTGTTTGAAATTTACGTTTTCTAAATAAAATGAAATCCTTTTGAAACTATTAAATTTTTAATAATTCAGATTTTCCATTAAAAAAATACGTGTCAAGTACATCAAAAAACAAAACACATATCCTTCAAATTTTTGGAGGATAATTGATTATATTTTAATATATTATTATATTGGTGTCTTCATATTCAATTATTAGGCTGTGATTTTTATTTTGTGAAGGAAAATAAGGTCATTTTGGGAATCTTTGATATCTGTTATCTTAGTTTTATAGGCTTCACATTAAAAGCTCATGTGATTATAAAATTAAACAAAAAATGTAGGCTTGCTGTCTGTTTAAATTTATTAGTTTTATTCAAAAAGTCATTTTTATAATTGCTAATTCTCTTTTATAGAATATGATGCGTGGGTGTGATTACTTAAATTTTTATTAAGATTCAGTTCCCTACCAATTGTAAACAAAAAAGAAATATTTTAATTAACGATGGGGAATATTATTTATTTGTTTTCTTTTCAAGAAAGAGCTATTTTAAGTACACGCACTCGGTAGACTCCTAAGTTAACATTTCAAAAAATAATGTTTAGTTTTTATTTTCAATAAATTCAAAATTGGTCTTATTATTTAAAGTGTAAAATGTAATAAATTTAATCTCAAAATTGTTCTAAGTAAAATGATTTCAGTGTTTCAATACTCTCACAATTTCATAGCAGAAGAAATTCCACTTTTATATAAGGTATGCTGTAGCATTTTGAAACATTTATCAAGAGGTCCTGGTGGGAAAAACATTGCATTCGTTACAGTAGAAGCTTCTATCTCCGTCTCAGCTGCAGATTCATCGTGTTCATTAACAGCGCTTGAGACACACAAAATATGTCTTGATTGCATGCCTTCGAAGTAAAATGATACATATGAGAAAGACAGTCCAAATTTTTGGGTTTTTTTTATGGAGATCATAGGCTTTACGAATGTCTTCTGTTCTTGCTACTAAATTACATACATACACAGTGGTGCATGCGAGCCCCGGTTACCTTAAGGTTAACGGGTTTGGAATACCCGCCCATCAACAAGGACTTCGTACTTTTGAACCACGCTCAGCTCACCTGAACTGGCACCTTCCTTTCCACATCCACGCCACACCAGCGGAAGGACTTTGTAAGTCACAGATTAATGTGGACACTTTCTTAACCCACGGTTTTCCAGCAACCGAGTGAGGGAGAATGTGATCATCCTCCCAATCACCGCCTTCGACAAATGATGCTTCCCCTTGCTGATCTTAACGGGAAGCGGTGTGAAGCTACTGAGCCACAGGAGGTCGCTTCTCAATTACAGAATTCACCCACTTTGGAAGCTATGAAGACACAGTCTCATGGGAGCATCACTATATAAGATGCCGTCAGTTCTGCTCCTTGTAGAGCCTAAAGGGGGGGGGAATAACCCTAGTGGCCGGACTGCAGGACCATTTAATGAGAACACTTGCTTCTGAATCACATAAACTCAAAAGCGTATAAATTAATAAAAATTTTTAATATATTTTATTTGAAAAATATTTTAAGGATTCATTTATCAATTCTAAAGAAATCACATTGAGTTTAAATTTTAAATCTATATATTTAGCAAACAAAGAAACTTAAAATCATTGAATTGGAGAGAGCAATTGGCTATTTTGTTTATTCACGCCACAAACAATCCGAACCAATTAAAAATGATCATTAAAATTCAAAATTTACTATATTTTCCTTAATCAGAGTAGGTCGTAAAATCAGTTGAGAAAAAAATTTTTACATGGTATTTTGTGACTTTACATCGCACTATAAAGCTACACAATAACCTATTGACAATCGCCTAATATGCACCTAAAAAACGCCTGAAGACAGTCCCTTGTAAATTTGAACAACTATCAACTAAAAAGATTGGCTGCGTTTATAAATGAAATTTTTTTTTCTCAAACCCACAAGAGAAAATAAATCATCTACCATCTATGCGTATATACTATCAACACTAAAATCATTTATTGAATCAGAGATTTAAAACTGGTCTTATAAGCACATATAAGACAGACCGGTATTAATTTAAATATATTTGGTACTTTACAGGAAATCAGAAAATTAGCTTACAGAATACAATTAGGAAGAAGAATAGAATATATTTGCCTCACAAAAATGTGAAAATGTTTTGTTTTTTGATCATGATATACCATAATGAAAACATATTTTCATTTTTTTTGATGATCACTATTATTGTTAGTATAACTTGAATTGCAGTTCTTGTATGGGACTGTTCTCGTACAAAACGCTTCGCTAATCTGCATATAGTTGTGGCTGCAATTTCCATTTAAAAATTTCAGATATTTTCAAGTCCACTGTTTGATCTCTCCTTATAATTCTTGGTTTTTTTTGGCTCTAGATGCACTAAGAATTTATTTAAGGAGTATTCTAAATTTTCTAGTTACTTCTAGGAGGTATAGAATTTTTAAAAGAATATAATCTAGTTATAAAAAAATGAAATAATGTATATGTTTACAAAATTTTAATTAAAAATATTAATGAAATTTAATTTTTATCATAGATGAATTTAGGTAGTTCCACAAAAAATGGGATTGCTCTGGAGTATCTTGTGCTCCAGCAAATATACCGCAAGTAATGTGGGAATAAATATCATCATGAAGATAGCGGGTACATTTTTATTGCTCTAACTGAGCTTTTTAAGTTGAAATAAATAATTTACGATCCAATATAACACTACAAAAGCATTTTGTACAATTAACCGATTATTTCAATGCGTCAAAGCTGTTAAAATAGTTGATAGCGATTATTGGATCAGGCTGATTGTCGCTGTTGTACCAACGTACTTCCCTGTACCTACCCCAGAATTGGACTCTAACAGTTTGTAAAAGTTAGAAATCTTCGTTATTTAGAAATGGGGATCAAACAGAAGACCCCCTAAATACTTAACCTGCCTCACTCAGAAGTATCATTTCACTTGGACGACATTGCTACCAAGACTTATTTAACATGATTCTGGCGCCTTTAGCAAACACGATGGATTTTCGGTAAAGCTCGGATTTGTAGTCAATACCTTTTGATAATGATAGCGACACCCTAACCAACCATGATACAGCGACTGATTGTCAAAACCAAAATCATCGAAAAAAATTTCATTTATTAAGATTAAATATTGTTTGTATATTTTATTAAAAATGTTTGGTAGAACGGTCTCCCACCGTTTGTTTTACTTTCAATTTAAATATTCCATGTATATTCAAATTAAAACGCACACATTTATATTTCAATTTAAAATACATAAATTTATAAAATGCTTTTTTATCATAGTATTAAAATATGTTTTTATAAACATTATGTGCTTAAAATTATATGAAACGAGATAAATTATTGAAACTCATTTTAACTTCCATTTCTTTATTTAAGTTCATCCGACTGTATTTAATATAATTTTAGGGGTAAGTACTTGTGTTTTCTTATTTTGAACCAGACTGTAAGTACTGTACCGAGCTCCACGGGTTCGTGTTGATTGAGAGTTGAATAAAGCAACCACTTAATGAACACTAGACTTTAATTCGTAAAAATCTTCACTAGATAAACGAAATTCCCGCTGTAACAATCATAATTATACAGCTACAATTCGTCAGATATAATAAGAAACAGCTTCTAATCACAGGTCTCAAATACCTCAGACAGAGAACAACTAGCAGTCACAACTAATCTTCTTCACTCACTGACTGTCTTCACAAAACTGACTCTTCCATGTCGGGCTGCGGTATTTATACCTGACTTGGCGGAGAAATCTACCTATTTCGCCAAGGTTCTGGAAGCTTCTAGGCTATCTTGAAAAATATTGGTCCTAGAGCTTAGGTGATGGATGTTTCTAGAAGTATCGATTTTTCGCCAAGTCGCCAAAAATCTCGTCAACCGTCGCCAAGAATCTCGCCAACTGTCGCAAGTCACCATATTATTAGGAAATCCGTTTTTAAACTACAACACGTCTAAATACCGCAATTTTTGCCCAAAATGTGAGAATTTCCGATCTGTCTGAGATATTTTAAGACAAATATAATCATTATTTATAAATTTGTAACAGTACACTTCATTTCTTAGTCACTGTAAATGAAAAAATAACTTTAATTATTAAATTGCCGCCCACCCTGTCTAGGAATCCTGGCTGCGGATAAGAGGTCATGGGTTCGAATCCCAATTCGGGCATGGATGCTCTTTCTCTCTTTGTCTAACCTGTCTTTGCCCTCTCCTTGTAGGAATGGGTTGTGAATGGTTAATAAACGGGTACCTATAACATGCGTGTATTGAGGAAATCGGACTCCACACCAAATTACGGTTCAGTTGGAAAAGTGGAGCAGCGCATCCTATAATGGCATCCTAGCAGGCGCAAAACGACAACTACAATTATTAAATTATATTGTGTTTTCCAAATGCTTAAATTTTTTAATAAAAATCTGATATTTTTTAATTTTTTCTCATTCAGTTTTTTGCATTTTACGCATAATTTTGTTAAATGTCTTAGGATTTTTTTTTCACTTTCTAAAGAATTATATTGGGGTCTTGACACAAGAATGTGATCATATAAGCAAATGAAAATATATGAACTTATTTTAAAAGTTCTTTTTTTCCTTTACAAAATGTATAAAGTGGCATTCTTCTCAAAGTGGATAGGAATTTATCTTTGAGCAGCAATTTACTTAAAATTACATTTAAATTACAAACGCATTTTATCCCTTAGTAGCCCACCATTTTTGAATGGTTTAATGTCTCGAACTAAAGCCATATTTGTGATATGTTTACGTGCATCGAACCTAATTTGATGACGGACATTTTGGATTGTTTCGCTTGATATTATCTTCTCTGAGAACGAAAAATATTTATTATTGCAACCAAATAGAACTGTCTTTTCCCTCTCAATTCGGTGTTAACTGTAGAAAATGATTATCTTCACTATGAACTGAATGGCGCTATTATAGCGCCAGAATGATTGCGTTCCGATTGATATAAAAATGTTTTTTAATTGTTTAGGAACAAATCTGACCGCCTGTTGAATAGAAGGCTAACCGTTAGGCTGCCATTTCGGCCTTACGACTCAGAAGTACAATAAATAAACTATAAAAAATCCATTTATCTATAAAATGCCTACTTCCAGTGAAAATCTGTTTAATGGAAGGCAAGACTGTGGTAGTTCGAAAGCCTGATGATATTCTTTGTTTGTTTGACTGGTTCTACAAAGAGCCGAATGTCATTAAATATATTTCTAAATCTGTCAGTTTCGATAAGTTCCATTCGAATTTCGGGGTTTGTTTTGTTTTTACCTCCTATTCCCTTGAAATAATCAAGAAATTTAGAGAAATTGTATCAACGAATAAAAGAAATAATTTTCAATAAATTGGAGTGTTATCATCTATCGAAAATATTAGTAATTATTTCTGACTAAAATTTGTGATGTTGTTTCTAATCCCAGATGGTGTAGCCAAGCTAAACCATCTCCCTAAAACCACAAATCATTAAAAAGTCTAAAAATAAAATAGGATTCTCCAAAACCTCGTTCACAGTAAAATTCAGACAGTCAAGAATATGTCTCGGGGAGGCCTGATCAGCCTTGCACCAGTGACACTCCAGAAAGACTTTCTGGCCCTGTTGAAAAGAAAGGGACCTAATGTGGTCACTCAAAAAACGTGAATGAGCAGTCTGCTGTATCCTAGGGATACTGAGCTGCTGTCACTAACTAGGTTTTTTCCCCAAGTACCAAGAGTTGGCAGGCAGATTTCTCCATCTTTTTAATAGTGGAGATTTCAGAAAACGTTAAATAGCGTTGCCCTGCAACGTGTCAGCAGTAGCAGACTTGGCCAAGCTATCTGCAATTTCGTAACCATTCAATCCAACAAGAGAAAGAACACATTGAAAATGTATAGAGTGTTTAGTAAAAAGTCGTGTCACAAGGTCTAAAATCTGTAAAGTACGAATTACTTTACGCTCAAATCTATTAAAAAATTTTCTAAATTTAATAGAATAGAAACCTATTCAATATTATTTTTCCTTCAAAAATGATCTCAACATTTTCCAAAAAGTTTTAAAAACATACCATTATAATGTAATATGGATAATGACATATTATTTAGAAGAAATCAAATGTGTTTGATCTTTTATATAACTCAAACTTTTAAGAATTATTGAGAAATTTTTAATACTTGTAAGTAAAGGAGAATATTCAGTTCCGATTTATCATAATAAAATATGAATAAGTATAATGTTATAGGTGAATCAAGAACAAATTCTAAATCTGAAATGAAGACAGCAGACTTCAAATTTATTTTTATTGTACAAAAATTAAGGTTTAATTTAAAAATGGTATTGAAAATAAAAAAGCATTAAAAATATAAGGGCTTATAAAGTAAAACATTGAAATAAAAATTTTATAAAAATATTTTCAAAATTTTATTCTTAAAAAAAACTTTTTTTAAATTTACATTAAAGTCTAAAAATAATTAAACATATAATAATCATTTTTTCATATTTATAAAAATTTTAACTTAATATTGTATTAATAAAAAGAGCAATTTATTCTATATAAGTTATGCTTTAAAAACGAGATAAAACGAGACTTATAAAGAAATGCAATATAGGTAAATGTTTTAAGACTACTGAAAAAAAATTTAAAGTAATAAAAAAAATAAACCTAATGCAAGAAGATCATTATTTTTTAATTTACATAATTTTCAAAATAATTTTAAGCATTTAAAATTAATTACTTATATATAAAAAATACAATAACTTTAAGTTTTTTCTATACTTCTAAGAATTACTCTATCAATGATTCTCTCACTCTAAGAATCAGCAATTTGTAAAAATGCTGTAAAAATAAATTAGAGTAGTTAAAATAAGTGATTCTTTTCATTAAGTTATTTCTAAATTATTGTATGAGGGGAAAAAATCAACAAAAATCTTGTATTAATTTCAAGTGTAATAAAACTATTGAAGCTTCTGAAAAGGTAAAAAGGAAAAATCTAAGTTGAATCGCAATTTTATAACATGATAAGAAATTTTCTTATGCATTTTATCCCAATTCAATGTGAATAATTATTTAAAAGAATAATTGAACGAAATGTCAGAATTTCGTATTAAAATTGTTTTAACAGAAACATTTGAAAAATTAATCTTTGAATTTGGGAGGATTAAATTGTGAAAATTTTTATGCTTTTAATTTATTTCTCTGCGACTTTAATGTAATACCCCGTTCGTACTGCACTTTTTAAATCAATTTAAAATTAAATCTGATTTAACTTAAACATCATGCTGAAAACAGCGTTTGCACTGCCGAAACTGATTTAAGAAATATTGGTTTTTGTTCAAAACCATTATTTGGTTTATTTGGTTTTTGTTCAAAACCATATTTATCGTTTGTTATTACAAACAATGTGATATTTTCGAATTTTTCTTATAGTTGAGCACGTTTATTAAGTAATTACAGACCAAAATGGCATTAATTAAGATCATGATATTTCATATGAGAAATACGAAACAAAAGAATGTCGTTGACAAACCTATTTCTTCCCAAACTTAATATAATATTTTTGATGTTTATTTGTTACTTATGTTAATATTTCTGTGTTATTATTTTTTAAATTTTGCTTCCCTTGCATTTATTTTGATGAGATTCAGATATTTCAACAAACACTGACAACAAGATAGCAGAAAACAAGATTACGCTATATCAGTTGAAACGTATTTAAGTCAGTTCCTCAAACTCCAAAAACTAGCTTAATATTAGCATCATGACAATATTCTTGCAACTTGAAGCATATCTGTCAGTCTAATAACTCATTTAGAAATTTCTTAATAATAAAAAATTAATATATTATTAACAAGAAATATATATTTAATAATGAATTTAAGAACAATAAAATCTTTTTTGGAGTAACTCAGAAGGAAATTATCGCACTAATTATATTTCGGTATGGCTCATATGAAAATACCTCTTGTGGTTTAAAAATATTTGTATTGATTTTAATTCTATTCAGTATAATTGATCGAAGTATATCTTATACTTTTAGAGTCTTTGATTGAGTTAATTATGTTTGAGTCATTTTATAATATAGTTTTTATTAGTTCGAATACTTGATAGCAAAAGTATCTGAATTGAAATTGATAAGCCTAATTTGTATTTTAATAGGTGGCAGCACCATACAAAAGTAAAAGTTATGTGTCTGTAAACTGAAGGAAAAAAATAATTTTGTTAATTTATGTTTTAGAAACTGGCAATGTCTGATTCTGTCACCTGAGCAGAAAATGAAAACAAACACAGAACATCCCCTCTGTTAGTTTTATTTAGTTTTATATTCTATACAATTTTTTCCTTATCAAGTATCATAATTAAATTTTATAAAAGAATCATTAGCTGGCTCTCTCATGTCTTATTGCATTTAACTGTAGTAATTATAGGTAAAACATAGCTATAATTTTGTTGCTTAAACTAATCTTATTCCTATAATTAAGATGATAATTATCAAGTTAAAGTGCTGCAACAGAGAAAAAAATGAATGAACTTCATGAGGAATATCACATTTTTATGATCTAGATATCTCTTACATTTTTTTGTTTATGTAAAAACAAAATTGTCTCGTTGTTTGCAGCGTATTTTGAAATTTTAACTTAAAAATTAATAAACGTAAGAAAGTATGCAATTACTTCAAATTTGAGAGCCATAATTCGATCACTTAAATCATAATAACAAATAAGATGGGACTAAATAAAATTGAAAATTCAACATAAAATATCTTTGATTATAAATCATAGATTTTATAATTTAAATATTTTTAATTTTTAAATATACATAATTTTTTATACATTGTATGTTATGTGTTAATTCGTTAATCACTCTTTACAGAGGGATTTTTTTATCAATATATTTGAAATATTTTATACATTGAGTTCTGAATTATTTTAATTTTAAAAAATCGACAATACAAATGTATTCAAAATTAAAAATAATATGAAATACTTGTATTGCAAGCGTTTCTTTTAAATTGGCATTTATTATTCTGAAATGAATTATACTTTTTCACACAATTTTTTTTAGTTGATAATTTTCCGATTAATTTTTATTTGGGGAAAATAAGATACTTACAGTTTATATACATTTCTTGTATTTGAATAAAATGTTAATCACAAAAATTGTTGATACTAAAATTAGCCAAAATTGTTTCAATGAAAATAATATACTCATGTATTTGTTTCTATTTTTTTTGACTTATTGTATATATTTTACATTATAGAGAATTGCCTAGTTATTTTCAACTATGCAGTTTCCAAATCTTGATGATGAAGATGGAGATTTTGGTTTAAGTTCAACTTCAAGGTGTAGTCTTAAAAATAATAATTTTTTTATTTAAATATATGTAGTAAATTAATTCATATGACTTTTACCATTGCTTTTATCTATTATCTTGATACATTAGTTTTGTCATTATATTACATTAATTTTATAATTTGTTCAGCTATTCTTTAAAGCTTCACAGTAAATGATTTTAATAACTTTATACATAGATAATGCAGTTTACTGTAAAATTTTATAATTACAAGTTTTAACTGTAGAAGACTAATTATATTAAGCACTGGCACTCAATATAACATATATTTGTTACAAAATGTCATATTAAATATCTAATATGTTAACCTGCTAACATAAAAGACAATTAAGTATGAGATTTTATTAATTTTGTTGCTAATTTATTAAAATTTATAATAATGTACTGAATAATTTTATTTTTTAATGAGTTAATAGATATAGTTTTGACTTAACACACAACACATAATTTCATTTTCTGTTCTGTAAAACTTACTATTTTTTTTTTTTTACTAAACACTTACCTTATCTATATAATTGTTTGTAATTTTATATGTGTTTATTTTTATTTTGCTTCATACATTTTTATTTTGATTCATTTAAATATGTTGCCAGTGATTTTTTGTCTATGTTTGTTGCTAAAAATATTAAAAAAAAGTTTATAATTGAATGTTGAAATGTATGTTTTTGATTTATCATTTTCTCAGATTATTTTTAATGATCATATTGAAATAAATATAAAGGTATTAGAATTGTTAAAAAAAAAGGAGATAATAATCCCTAAGCAAGATAGGAATAGTAATAAGAGATAAAATCCTAAGAACATGCTGAATGAATGCTTTTAATTTCATTAACTGGTTATAGTTTCAGTCCAAGAACATCTATTGATGTCAATCTATTGAGATATGTATAAATGTTCATTCATATATTCAATGTAAGAAAAAACTATCTTGTTTTCAAATTTATTAATAACTTACTATGAGTGAATTATATATAGCAAAATAATGCACAAAACTGCAGCTCTAACCTGTTGCTTTAGCTGACAGCCAGATTATTTGTGCTCTCACCTTCAGTTCAACTGTTAGTTTATTCGAGTTTATGGGCTTAAATCCAACTTTTAGCATGGATATTTATATTAATTTGGAATTCAATTTACCACTGTAGGTACCAGTCTAATTAACCTTGCTTGCAGAAATGACCATTGAATGATAAACCAAAAGCCCAATCTGTTTCTTTTTTATTAAGTAACATTTGAAATGTTGTTGTTGCATGCTTCCGAAGTCAGTAGTGCTGGACCAGGTCCATCAGCACATACACATTTAAAAAGACCAGTACCATAAGTGGATTCTCCATCAGATCTCTCCCGGAAAGGCCTGTTCATTTAAGCACTTGGAGCAAATTTCTTCATACCCTTGACGAATTTCAAGTTACTAAGATGGCCACTTCTGAAATGGGCAATAGCCATTTGTTCTTGTCTATTAAGATCAACAGCCAATGAAGCGCCTGGACACGGGCAACGGTACCAATGATGCTCAGGAGGAACAATCCAAGTGATTTTATTCTCATGTTAAATCTTTGAATGAATCTCCTGAAATATGAGAGGTGCCGACTGCACATCATCCTCAGATACACCAGCTTTGGCCAAAGTGTCCGCAATCTCATTCCCCTCGAGATTCACGTGGGAAGGAATCCGCTGTAGATGAATATGATGCGATACGGACATCGGTTTTAACATTTGTAGTATTGAAACCCCAACCCTGTCTCTCACTTGTTGCCATCTGGCCAAATGCTGTATTGCACTTTTACTATCAGATAAAATCCAAATGTCAGCTCCATGTGGAAGTAAATTCAGGGAGTTCAGGGCTTCCTCTATGGCAATAAGCTCACTTAGGAAACATTTGAAATAATAAGTCACAAGTAAAAGTTTTGTCTTATAGAAGTTTATTTGGTTACTTTTGCTTTTAATCGGGCTGGTGCTTAAAATTATAATATTTATTAAATATTAATAGTTCAGTTGGAAAAGTAGAGCAGCACATCTCATAATGCCAACCTAGCTGCCACAAGACAACAACAATAATATTTATTAAGCATTAACATATTTATGATGAAAATATCAATTTTAAAATAGAAGTGAATATTTGAAATAACAAATTTTTTTTAACAATGGCAGACACTTGAATGACTAACTCTTCACCAGAATAAGGTCGGAAATTTCTACTTGTTTATCATTACCCTGTGGGCACCTGTGAATCAAGTCACGGAGGCAAGTAGCATTACCCATGCCATACCACCTTAAAGCTATTTACAGAAGGGCCATATTCATAGATCATCTCAGAAAAATACAAAGAAACCTCCATGCCCGATCCAGGATTCGAACCTGGGATCTACAGCCTAAGAGTCAAGAACACTAATTACTTGGCTATTATTCAGCCAAATAACTAATATTTGTAATCATTATTATATTATTTATGTTTTTAGTAAAAATATCTTCTTTGAAAAATATTTCTAAATTTCTAACAATTTTATTTAGCAGAGTTACATCAAAATCACATAAAATTAATTGTATTAAATTATTCTCTTTATTTTCATAACTAGAATTTATTTTAATATGATTATTTTTTTAGGTCTAGACTATCTAGTTTATTCCAAACAGAAAGAAGTAGTGGTGATGTTAATCAAGCATTAACTTTTACAGCTCCTAAACAACCAAAAAAAACTGGTGAGAATTATTTTTTAATTTTCTTTCAAAAATTATGTAATGTTTCACTTCAGTTTTTGATAAAATCTTACCTATTATTGTGGGCTTGGAAAAATTTCTAAATATTTTACTAACCCAAATTGCATGATTTTAAACAACTTCAGAGTTTGAATATTTTGATTCTTTATTTTTCCTCTAATTTTCCATGATTTAAGCTTCAAGAGATTATGTTAGAAAATTATTTTCATGTAATTTATCAAAAATTTGCTTAATCCTAGTGTCCATAACGTAAGGCATTTGGTGATAAAAGCTATGTTTGATAACATTTGTGAGGGAGATAAAGTTTGTGATGCGTAATTGTTGATTTGGTGAGATTCAGTTGTGGTATGTTTATGTCTTGCTATTCTGAGATTCGCAATTTTCTTGATTATGAATCACTCATACATGCTGATGATCATGAATTGTGCATTATTCGCTTGCAAATTCTATGCAAATGGGCTTGTATCCCAAACAATTACCATGTCCTACAAATAGAGAAAACATGTGGATAGGAGTTAGTAATGATGAAGTGTGATGATGGATATAGCTGGATGTGTTATCAATTGATCTGTTAAAGAAACATTGCATTCTGCAAGGGAACTTGGTTTAAAAGTTCAAACCTTGACATAACAATCACACAGATATCTGTAGAATGGATTTACAGTGCAAGTCACAATTAAATTCTGGAAGATCTCTCTGCATTGTGAGACAAATGACAACAGACTGGATGTTTTGGAGTTGTGTGTTGAATGGGTAATGATGACTTCTACCTCTCTTGGCAGCAAATCTGTCACTGTGAAAATTGAGGAATTCAAACTTTTGAAACAAAAATTTAACCACAGCAACTGTGTGGAGGGCTAGAGGGTTGTTGGTGCCATCAAAAACAGCAACAATAGTATTGTAAGTATTTACGGTTGTTGTGGAAGACAGGTCCTGTGAAATGCTATTGGGTGTACTGAAAAAGTATGTTTGCCCTGCCAATATCATTGTGTCAGATTTCTTGAAAACTTATGATTGTTATAAAGACAAGGGTTCTAACACTTCACAATTGATCTGCATTACTTTTAGAGATCAAATTATCAGCATGCATACTAGTTCTATTGAAGGAACTTGGTCTGTAGTAAAGTATGGTATGAAGGGTACAAAAAATTCCTGCAAGAATTTAATTCACATTTAATAGAGTACATGTGCTGGTGTATTCATAGTGATGAAACATCACATCAGAGAAAATTAAAGAATTTATTACTGCGATGAAGTGTGTTTCCCTCTGTACAGTAACTGGTATAGAAAAGAAAAATTTAAATAAGTACAGATTTGGAAATTTTTTATTTGGACTTAGTTCAAAATAATAAGTTTACTAAAGAAAATAATGATTTGTATAATTTTACTATTATAGAAATTTATAGTTTCTTACTTTAATTATGTTTATTCATGATTTCTATGCTTTTTTCATGGTATATTTATGTATTGGTTATTTTGATATTTCCATTTTCTTTATTATTTCTTTTGCAATAAAGCATAATTTCTTTGTTGGCAACAATTGTCAACACCTCATTTCTGCATTTAAATATTTTTTTTAAAATTGCAATAATTATTTTCGTCGTTTATGGCATACTTTGTCATTGGCGACATTTTTTAAAATCACTCCAAACGCGTTATGTATACTAGGATTTTACCATTTTAGCTCACACACAACTTATGTAATGATAGATATTTAAGTATATAATGAATTTTTTGACGTATCTTTAAATAATATTCAAAGTATATAAATTTTTTCATAAAATAGAAAATGTTTTTACTGTAAGTGAACATGGTTATATAATAGATATGAATGATGAGTACACAGAATCTTTAAAAATATAGTGTAATCTGCCAGCAATCCATGTGAAAGATATTTTAATCATTAATAAAGGGATGCTTCTATCTTAATAATTGGTTAATAGTTATTTAGCATTTTTATTTTATATTTTAAATAATGCTAAAATATCGTTCTATTGGACAAATTGTGTTTTTTCTAGGAACAAATTTATTTTAAAATGTATTTTTAACAAAATGCATATTGGCAGTTTCTTATACAAAGACAGAGAAATTATTGCGTGTTATCTTATTAATCTACATTACATGAAAGTTAAGAACTGTTTTATCATATTATAAGCTGCACTTGTGATGTTGAAAAAAAATACATTCAATCAAAAGAAAAAAATTAGTTAATAAATACACTTAAAAATTAAGAAAGTTTGTTAAATATTTTAAAATATAGAATAATATAAAAAACAAAATGCCACAGTAGTGTTATTTCCTGATTTTTTATTATGCATTTTAATTCCTTCTTTATGTACTTGGTGAAGCATGTCCATTTTGGACCTTGCAACATAAAACCCAACCAACCAACCAACCTTCTTTACATACACTTTATAAAACCAAATTTGTAATATAAGGTTGTCATACTGAAAAGAAATTGAAAAATAATTTGTATAAAATCTTATATTTTAAACTTAATGGTCACAAATAAAAATTGCTCATGTCTGATTATTAGTATTTTTGTTATTTAGTTTTCTTTTAAATGATCTTAAAATGTATTTAATTTTGTCAATTTTTTGTATTTATCTTAAATTATGTTAGATGGAAGTCAACAAAGTCAAGGAACTTTAAAATTGATTCATGCATCAGCTGTTCAAGCTTATAAATTGTGAGTATCTTTAACATATCCATTTATTTGGGATTTAAAGAATATATATTATTGATTTTTTTCTAATAAAATTAAATAACTGAAAGTTTTTGTAGAAAAAATTACAAATTTTAAATTAAATCTATTACTTACATTAAATAACAATTAAAGATAATTAATGTTAAATAAATATTAATATAATGTTATTAAATATTATTTGTATTAAATAAATACATAGGAAATGAGAACCACAAATAAATATATTAAAATTAATTTAATCTTTGAATGTTTGAAAAATAACAAATCAGAAGAATCAGCAAAAATGCAATGATGAACAATATTCTTTACATTTTGCATGACTTGATTTAAAATTTAAAATTTCTTCCAATGTTTTTTTAGTATAATTTATTTACTTTTTATAAAAACTCACATTATCAAAACCTTGTCTTAATTGCATTATGTTGCAAAATATTCATAGTTAATATTAGGAAATAAAATGAGTCCTTTTTTTCTAAAAACTATTTTTAATTTCTTACTGGCGTTCATGGCTACAGAATCCAAAATCTTTTTTTTTTATAAACTAATTATTTATCTCCGAAATATGAACTTTTATGTGTACATTTGAGAATTTTTTTAATTAAATTTTTTTTATATTTTAAAAAATTTTGCCTGATTTTTAACAGATTTTATAGAATATTTTTTTTTCAGTGATTTTGTGTGAATTTCTTGTCCGGACTTTTTTTTTCTTTTTTTAACATAGATTTTTTTTGTCTATTAATAATATATTTTTTTCTTTATTTTCAATAATTATATTTTTTAAGCATATGTGATATTTTAAGTGCTGTGTAATTTGTTTATATGATCATAAAAAATGGTAATATATGTTTCGAATTATCTGTAAGTATACTGTATTTTTTCCGTATTTACTTTTCTTTAATTTCCCCATTGTTTTTAATACATTTTTGTTTTATATGCTAGTTACATTCATACATATATATGTTATCTTAATGCACACTTTTTATTTTTTGTCAATTGCTAAAAGTTATTTTTGTATTTCTAAGTTTAAAATAAGATTTTTCAATTTTTGTTTTAGAATCGATGGAAATTACACTAATCTAGGAAAATTAGGCTGTGCAATATTAGGATTACATGAAACTAGCAGCGTATGTATTTTAATTGAATTTGATAATTTTGAAAGATATTTAATAAAGTTTGATGTTAAGTGATAATGGAGTAAGCATTATGATTTTTAATGATTAATTTTGAGGTTATTCTGTTAAATATTTTTAAATGAATGATATTAATCAAATGTATATAAATCTACCTTTTTATATGTTTTCTATATATTCATAATATATAATATGAAATATATTAATAATAATGGCAAATAATAATGCCAAATAAGCTAAGTTTTGTTTTCTAAAATTGGAGTCTTATTGAAGTAAACCTATAGGCCTTAGCATAAAACTGGTTATATTGTAATCAAGACTTATTTAAAGTGTTTTATTAAATTAAATATTTATTATAAATATGTTTATATACTATATTCTATATTTTTCTCTAAATGTTTTTGTGTCAAATGATTATCACTCTTGTCTTTTCAATTCAACAGTTTGTGAGTTTGAATCCTACCTTGAGCTTGGTTGTTCATATGGGTTTGGAATCCACTTTAAACCACAGGTCCCAGTTTAATTAACTTCTGTGTGCAAAAATTGACTGTTGAGTGACAAACAAACCAAAGTTAAATATCTTTGGATAATATGGTCCAAATATTATGTATTTAGACCACTTGCTTTGTTAAATTTTTTTATGTTATTTCGCATTTACTGTTAAAATTATAAAAAAAAATTTAATAAAATATAATTAAAATTTTATTCCTTGATATTGTTGCTTAGCAAGAAGTATTACAAAAGTTCTCCTTACATATATGTAACTAAAATAGATATTTAGGCAAATATTGAACTCATTTATTAGATCAGATTTTATAAATAGTGTATATTAATTTTATGATGTATATTATGTATTGGTACGTATTTAATACATAAATTTTTTTTGGCTGATAAGTGCTTTGTTTTATTTACATTTAAGTATACAATATGAGAAATGCATATATTGTATCATATTAACCTGATTCTTTCGATTTTCTGGAAGACTTCTGAAGAAACAGCAATGCATCTAATCTTGTTGATGAGAAAAACATTTCTATCCATCACTTTTTATGCATTCAATTTTATATTGATTCTGTGAAAATTTTCTAGTGTCTTTGCTGAAATAAATGTCAAGTAGGGTAGTAGTTTTATTTATAAAGAAAGAGCTCAGTAAATATTAATTTAATGAATAGTTTGAAATCATAAAAATTTTTTAAATCAATAGAAATTACTGATTTATTAAAAGGTATTTTTGACAGTTAAAAATTTAATAAAATGATTTTAATAGAAGAATCAATATATACACTATATTTAGAATGTATATGGATAGTTTATTTTTTCCAATTTTAAATAGAACAATAAAATGAAATATTATTTAAATTTATTAAGTTTCAAAAACATGCATTTAGTTTTAGATTTCCGAAAAATAAAATTTTCTACAATATTAATATTCAAGGTAAATAGCATTATTTTTCTATTCATCTTAAAAATTAGCATAATCTATATTAAAATATAATGCATATGAAATATTACATGTTTTCTAACCAAAATTACTATAAAGGCTGGTGAAATGTATAGAAAACAAAATTTTACAAGTATTTCAATAATATACATAAAAATAAATATGATAATACAAGTCATTAATTTCTACCCTAATTGTATGCTAACATATAGGTTATAAATTATGGTGTTAACATAGCAATTAAAAAAAAATGAGAATCTTAATTTCTTTTGAAGCAGTTGGATCCAATTTTTCCAGCAGGAAAATCTAGGAGATTTTTGACATTATGCTTAAACTTTTAACCAAATTTTGATCTGCCTGCTTTTGATAAGTTCAAAATAGATGATTTAAATTATTGTTAATAATATCCAGACATAGTTTAAAATTAAAGATTTTATTTTAGCTTTTAACCTCTTTAATATTTTTATTTTTTAGTATAGACTCCTATTGTACAAAGGTAAACAAGTTCAAGTTTCTACCTGTAATATTCTGCCTAGCTTTCAGTTTCATGTAAGTATTGATTTAAAGATGAAAACTTATGTTAATTATTTATTATGAACACTTTATTCCTTAAAAATTGAATCTTGTTGCACCAGAGAATCTTTTTTTTTTGTGTCAATTATGCAAAAAAGAAAAGAAAGGAAAGATTCGAAAAAAAATTAAAAATGTTATTTTTAAGATCTCAATTTTGGGTAATAACTCTTAAAAAAATACTATTAATTAAAAAGAATCTTACAATTATCCACATACTTTATTTTATGAAATTATTTTCATCTAAAATGAAAGATTTCTTTAATTCTGATATTCTATTTAAGATTTTAATGATTTCTTTTTAATGATAGTATTTTTGCTTACTGTTCATATTATTTTAGTTTATATGCATTTGATAGCAACAAAAATTTGACACAGATACATAGCTTATTCAAAATAGATAATATTGGACATCTAAAAATTTGCAATTATATCTTTATGTATATCTGTAATCAGCATATTAAAAATGCTTTATTAACTTAAGTAAATATTATTTGATTTTAAAACAATTTGATTAAAACAATTTGACATTTTTGAAAATTATTTATTTATTTTGCTTACTACACTGCTGGACAATTCCTAAGGACGGATAACACTATCATCCATTGCAACCACAAAATGAAAGGAAGCATAATGTGGAAAGTTTGAATAAGTGTGGGATATAGTAAAAAGTATGCGTATGCAAATTTTTTTTTCCACGTCTGTTCACCACGTGATAGAGTTAATAAGAGCTTTAAAGGTTTTGACGCGTGTGGACAGTTGTTGTTTCAAATCAAAGTTTTACAAGAAAGATTTAATTGACAAACTTAAAATTTTTGGCATGTCTTCCCGACATCACTTGATTTTATGCACGGCCGAATTATTTGGAAAAATCAAAGAAGGGCGAAAAATAACAGATGTTGCCAGGGAGTTTGACATTGCTCACAGTGTTGTTTCACGGCTGTGGAAGTCATTTAAAACTACTGGAATGTGTAGTAGGTGGCACGGGGGAGGTCGTGTTAGAAGTACGACACCTGCAGAAGACGGATATATCGTCTTATCAGCAAAAAGGAACAGGCGCACCACAGCTCATTAGGCGACAAATCAGTTTCTGGCTGCATCAGGAAAGCAGATCTCCCGAAAAACTGTTGCCAGACATTTGAGGGAAGGAGGACTATACACCCGCAGACCTGTTTTGTGTATCCCATTGACCAGACAGCACCGTACTGCCCGTTTGCAATGGTGTCGGGAGCATCGCAATTGGACTGAACAGGACTGGGCATGCGTATTATTCTCAGATGAGAGTAGGTTCAGTCTGTCATCGAATTGTAGATGCCAACTGATCTGGCACAAGAGTGGTACTGCTTATCGTCCAGAAAATATCCAGGAAAAGGACTGATATCCGACATGCAGTGTCATGGTGTGGGCTGGCATCATGGTCAATGGCCGCTATGCCCCTACATGTGGTTGCGAATGGGACTATGATGGGCCAACATTACATTAATAAAGTTCTATTTCCTCATGTTCTTTTTTCCATGGTACTGTCGGTGATAAATTTGTTTTTATGGACGACAATGCAGCATGTCATCAAACACTCACTGTTCAGGATTGTCTGGACAGCGAAGGTATTCAATGCCTCACATGGCCATCACGTTCTCCAGATCTAAAACCCATTGAAAATATGTTGGAAAACTTAAAATTGTTGAAAAACTTAATTCAGTATTAGTTTTTAATATTGCCACTAGATGGCGGCATGATCTATATTCAATTTTTTTATTCTTAACTGTTGACTTGTATTAACAGTTTCAAGATCTAGTTCAGCTACAATAATTTCATGATAATTTGGCTTAGTAGTGATTAGATTTATGT
This sequence comes from Latrodectus hesperus, assembly GCA_037975125.1. NCBI lineage: Eukaryota > Metazoa > Arthropoda > Arachnida > Araneae > Theridiidae > Latrodectus > Latrodectus hesperus. Next base: position 22,873,927 of record CM075853.1, on the reverse strand, counting down.
GAAGTGAAGTGATCACCGAACAAAATCAATATGTTGCGCAATTAAGACGGCTGATTTTAATTAATTTTACTATTTGCTGCTGTTTTCCTTATATTGTATTAAGTTCTTTGAATATTTATATTTAAATATAAAATTTTTGAGTTAAAACATACTTTCCATGTTTCCCTTGATGAAAATTGCATATAATTTAATTGAATTAGGATAATTTTGTTTATTAATGAATGTCTGAAATAAAAATATTATCTAATACGCTTGGTAGAAAGTGTCTTTTCAATGACCAGTGGACTCTGGAAATGCCATACAATGATTGGCTTTTGCGTGGTTCAGAAAAAACACATGCCCTTAATCGGTTTTGCAAGAAAAACTTCTGTATTTCAAATATGGGCGAATCGGCAATTAAATCCCACATGAAAGGAGAAAAGCTTATTTATTAGAACAATATCTGCTGAAAAATCTACTCATTTAAAAGATTTTTCACTTTTGCTGATTTTGTTAAAGAACGTGAACCCAAAGCATACTCTGAAATTTTAGATTCATTTGTCTCTTCAAAAGAAGTTTTAAAGGCTGAAATTCTATGAACCCTTAAAGTTTTAAACAATGGATTCAGCTACAGTTCTTGTAACATTATAAATTGAATCTTTCAAACAATGTTTCCAGGTAGTGCTATTGCAAAGCAATTCAGTTGTGCTAAAAAAAGTGAGTTTATTTAACTGTTTTTGGAATTGCACCTTATTTTTCTTACTTATTGGAAGGAAAAGTTAAGAATGTTTCTAAATCTTAAAATTCTTAAATAATCATCTTCAGACAAAACAATTGGACTGCCATGTAAGATTTTTGGATAATGATACACTTAAAACACAATATTACTCATCTGATTTTTTAGGTCATTCAACTGGAAATATTTTGTTTGAAGAAATGAATGAGAAGTGCTTAGAATTAGGAACAAGTGGATTACTCCAATTGTTAATGGATAGCCCAAATGTGAACTGGTTTGTTTTGACTAAAATGGCTGATTTTTTAAAAAGTGAGCATCATTCAAATATTATAAATGCCGGAAGCTGCAACCTACACATTCTACACAAAGCTTACAGCCAGGGATGTTCCTTATTTCCAGAAGTTGAGTTAACAGCAAGTGCAATTTACAGACTATTTAAGGACTCACCTGCTCGTAATGATGACTTGGATAGCCTTCACCCAGGCATAAAATTTCCTTTAAAGTTTTACAAACATCGATGGTTAGAAAATATAAGTGTTTTCAACAGATTACTTGAAATGTTACCGTATCTTAAAACATATATGTCATTTGTTCAAAACAAAAAATTTCCTAATTTTGGTACCAAAACTTTTGATATTCTGCAGAAGTGTATAAAAGATGTATTTTTTCTGCTAAATGCAATTTTTTTATATTTATTGCTCGGAAAGTAGAGCCTTTTCTGACACTTTATCAAATTGATAAACCTATTGTTGCCATTTATTGCAGGAGATTTTCTTGCATTGTTGAAAAGTTTGATGCAAAAGTTTTTAAAATAATCTTTGCTATTTGAATCTATTGGAAATGTCTAAAACCCCTAAAATTACTCATTATTTTATACAATGTATAATCCAGTATTATATAGAATGTTGATTGTTTAAATAAGAAATTTTCTGTTATAGTTGTAAATTCATTGAAAACTTTTGAAATAATAATTGATAATTTTAACTTAAATAAAAAATAGTCTCATTAATGTTTGCAATTATTTATTTTTATTATTTACAGAAATGTTTGAAAAATATTGCATGTGTATAATTATATGCATATTTGGTTAAGAACAGTTTTTAAAATAAAATAAAAAATTACTTAACGTGAATGTTGATACCACCTGGAAATCTTTGATTTGACTCCTGGAAAACTCCTTAAAACTTCTGGAATTTAATTCTTGGAAATCTGTATGAACCCGGCCGTATTTTCCTGTATATAATCTTCAGCGGCATATTATCCGCAAGCCCCTTTTCTTTAGCAGAAGAAACATGAAGAAGTGAAGAAACTTTTCTTTAGCAAAAGTGTCGCAAATCCATAGCAATTTTTCTGATGAATAGTCAAAAATTTATACTGCTGATAATTTGGTGCCAAATAAAATAAAAAATGCACATTATAATTAAAAATATATTAAATTCTACAGAAAAGAATATTTATAACGATAAAGATCTGTTTGTGGATCCACCTCAATGCAAAGGTGATTAACTGAGATGAAAGCACGATATCAATCAATATCCGATAAGATTCTTGTGAAACATCGATTTTTAAATTTTAATAACTTTTAAAATGATGTTACACATATTTTAAAAATAAACTACATTTGTTTCGTTAATAGTTAAATGAAAAAAATGGATTATTTTCTAATTGTGCATGGAATACATTTTTTCTTTTGTATCACGCATGCTTTGTTTTTCACTTTACATTACACTTTTGATGACATTTTTTTTCATATACCTTCCCTATAGCTTTCAGTTTAAAATTTGCTCATAACTTAAAAATTTCATTTCCCTATGACGCTATACAAATTTGAATGTTTTCAGAGCGAAACAGTTTTTGTCAAGACAGAATGCGAAATGATGATAGCAAATTGCAACTTTAATATCGTTCAGAAGAACTGAATTAGTTGTGGAACGTAATTGGACAATGCTGATTATAGTTAAAATATGTCATCTGAGTATTGGTTATTTGTTATTTATTTTATGAAACATTAGTGGCATTTCTTTCAAAACTTTATTATTAGCTTTTCTGATGAAAAATATTTTTTTGTCATATCCATGGTGTTGTATAATATGTGCAATGAAATTCGGAACTTTTTTAACACTTAATCCACAGACTATTACAGGAAATATGGTAATTAAGTGCACATGCTTAGCATCAATTAAATATATAATGTTGTTAATGAACAGTGCCTACTGGCTAGTATATATCTGATTTATCTTGTGTTCTTTAAAGAGAGCCGATTTAAAATTTTCTACATTACTATTCTTATGTAAAAATGCAAAAATATTTCTGTTTCATACTCTGTGGTCATTCTTTGATGTCTAAATTTACTTATTACTTATCTGAGACTCATTTAATAACTTAATTTTATTTATTAAACTATCTGTTTATAAATAAGAATAAATGAAAGTTAGTAGAAATTCACCTAACTTGAATAACCTTATTCTTTTCCAAAAATTTAGATATTTTTGTATTTTTATCTGATTAACAATATTCAGAAGAAAGCTAATACTTCTCAGGAGTATTTTCTAAAGACGTTAACCAAAATATCATTTTGACAAAAATCATTGTTTTTCTCTTGAATTTAAATCATTTTAATTAATTGAAATTAATTGATGATTTAAGTGAACTTATTTTTTACAGTTTAATCTGTTTTTATAAGGATTTGTTTTATTAATATATTACATATTTTAAGAATGTATGCCTTATTAATGGAATTTTTAAAGTATTAAATAAAATTAAACCAATTTTGTTTCAAGTTTACACTTGCTTTTTACCTGATATTCATGAAATTTATATTGAAAATTTCTAAAGCATAAATTCTGCTGTTAAATTTGAAACTTTAATTTTGTATGCATGCATATTAATGTACCATATTTTCGTGTGTTTAATCAAGAGTTATGTGTTAAAAAAGTTTTGAACTTTGCTACGCGTATTATACATCAGCATTGATGATGTGATAAAACATCGTTCTTCAGAAAAGCTTACAATAAAGTTTTGGAAGAAGTGCTGTTAAAGTTTCATAAAATCAATAACGAATGTTGTGGAAAATTGTCATGGCTCATCTGACATATTTCAGCTATAATCTGCTTTGTCTATTTACATTCAAGAATGAATCAAGATATTAGTTTCTATTTGCTAGCCTGATTTCATATTTTGTCTTGACCAGAGAGATTTCATTCTGAAAGTATTCAAATTCATATATCATCATGTTGAAACAAAAGCCTTTAAGTTATATAACAGAGTTTAAACTGAAATTATAAAGAAGACAATAAAAAAATAATAGTGACAAATGTGCTAATGTGCAACATAAAAGCAAAAATGTATCCAGTGCACAGTTCAAAAATAATTTCATTCTTTCCTTTAAACATTAACAAAACAAATATATTTTATTTTTAAAACATGCAAATTTTTCTTAAAATTATTTAAATGTGAAAAACTAAATTTTACTAGACTATGTATGGGATAATCATTCTTGGAGATAGATTGGGTGCCTTCATCTCAGATTTATTGCATTTGGCAGTGAGGTGGGTCCTAATAAAATCCAACTGGATGATTTACAAAATTTTTTTCTGTATAATTTGTTATATTTTTAATCATACTGTGTATTTTTTACTTTGTGTTACACTATATTATCCACAGTATATATTTTGGATTATTCACTGTAATAATGGACATGGCTTACATAGCAATGTGGATTATGTAATGTTTTTCTATTTGAAAAAAGGCCTTGCTGATAATAATTTGTGGCAGATTATATGCAGGAAAATATGATACTTAAATTTCATAATAGGTTTCATTTTTTTTATTTGAAACTAGCATTTGAGTTAGTAAAACAGCATTAGGAAAACAGTTTGATTTGGTATTGGGCTCTGATTCATATAAAACTTTTGATATGGAAATGTTTTTATAAGCATTTCAACTGTGATAGCTTTATTGTATGAATCATTTATTGAATCTTTCAACTAAGCATTTGAATGATATCATTCTTATGATTTGCGTCTTTCCATGCATAAAGGAAATAAAAAATTACCATGTCATAATTTAAATTTTCTTTTGAATTAAGTTATTGAGAAATGCAATGTTGATTACTTCATATCATATCTGCAAAAAAGTAAAGAATATTTTCAATTATTTCAGGTACAATCAAATAATTATGCAACATTTTATGATGATAAAAAGGAAAATTGGTCTTTACTTTTTGAATCTGAATCTTCTCTTTTCGATTTTGCTAAACAGGTAATATGTTAAGTAAATGAATTTAAAAATATTAAGACTAGCATAGAAATATTTTATTTACTTTTGATATATAATTATTGTGCATTTGGTATAAATGGCTTTTTTTACATATATATATTTCTAATAATAATATTAATTTCTGGATAATTTTAAAACATTTTGCATTATATTAAATATATAAGAAAAAATATTATCAGAAATCAATATGATTATAAAGATTGCAATCTTAGGGAGAAAAAGATTTGAATTAGAAAAGTAACAAAGAAATTTGTCAATCATTGTTTTGTTCACTGTGATGACATCCATTGAATGCTTTAAATATAAATTCAGGTATAACTTGTAAATTCATAGCTGTATATTGAAAAGAATGATATATTGAATAATTCCGGTAAACTTGGTGAATTCTAGCACAAAATCAAGTGTCATTATTGTAAAAAAATAAATAAAATAAAAATGTGTAATTTCAAGTTTGTGAATTGGAAATCTACTTCAGACAAATTAGATCTTATTTGCATAAAGTAATTGGAATAAAAAACCAAATCAAAGAGTGAGAATTTGTTAATGCAGAAATTTATAATTTTTTTAATTTTTTCTAGTGATGTAATTATAAGATAGAATCATCAGAATAATTCTTTTGTTTATGTGTTTTCAAAAGGCAATTCTAAACCACAATTCCTTTATTTATATTTACCATAAATAATAAAAGATCTAAAGCTTTATTTTGAAATGCCATGGTAAAGTAAAATAAATTCGCAAACTCAATTATAAAACTCAGAAATATTAAAATCATTGGAAAACTGAATCACTTTAACATTCAATCAAATATTAAAATCGTTTAACTTTTCAATTATTGCAATTGCTGAAGAATTCTAAAATTCATCAAACATCATTTTTGCTTACAAAACGATTCATCAAAAGTTTAAAACCTTAAATTTTTGCAGTAGTAATGTCATTTAGAAGATACCTATTGCAACAGTATAATTTCCTGTATATAGCTTAAAGTTGGGCACTACCAATTAGAAAAGCCACATGGGATTCTTGTGATTTAGAAGCAGGGACCAAGCAAAAGACCTTCAATACTTGATTTGCCAATCCGAAGTGATATTATTTCACTTAGAGGACAGTATGACCATGACATTTAACATACTCTAGCTGCCTTTAGTGGACATGACGGATCTTCAGTTAAATCTGGATTTGAACACCTTACTTTCCAACATTTAGAATGAGGGCTTAACCAACCAGGATACCTCAACCTCTTTACAAGAATTTTAATATCAACAGTGCAATATCAAATAAATAATAGATGTCAAATATATTTTGCATCATATTTTTTTAAAGACTATTTGCAATATTTTAAACAAGATTTAGACTTTAATCAATAATTGTAAAAAGTGTAATAGTTGGTATAGTTTCTGAATTTAGCACAAAATACTTTCACAAAATTTGTTTTCTTATTCAGAAGTACCATGCAACATTTTCTTTTTGGATTTCTAGTGATGGTACTGTAATTTACTGAATTAGATTCTAATGATGTCAGAATTAACTTCAATTTTTTTATATTACAGATAAATTAATAATTCATCTGTTATTGTAAAAGATTAATTTATCCGTAATATTTTGTTTTGTGATAAAGATTATTAATTTATTTGTAATATTAAGGATTTTATATTACAAATAAATTAATAACCATTTATATTACAGATAGAGCTGTATATTCAGTGTTATCATTGTAGAAAATTGGTCCCAAAGAATTATTTCTGTATCTGATCTGAGATGTATGATAATAAATCTCTCTGTTCATGTGCAGGGTTTGCATAAACTAGTAGAGTGTGGTTTTACTATCAAAAATAAATTTATACTGTGGTTGTACTGAAAGGCTTTATTGGTGTTTAAGACCAAAAGATGTTTTTAAGTTAAGAATAAACTTAATTTACTTGTGCTCTGACTATTCAATTATGTCCTAGGATTTTGTTTGGTTTATATTACTATACCACTTACCTACTGGGACAGTGGTAGCCTAGTGGTTGGGGCATCTGCCTTCCGTCTGAAAGGGTGAGGTTCGATTCCCAATACCACCAAAGACCCACCCAGAACATGGAATATACGTGCTTGTTAAATCTGTGGAATTTAAGGTCCTGTAGTTGGTCATTTAGCAGTTATCACGGGTGTAATGGTCTGGAGAAAATTTTCCCCTTCAAATCATATTCAAAATTGAGGGAGTCGATCCTCTGGTAGTGCCATCTATTGGAAGAGTTTAGTATAGCAAAGTCATACTTTCACCTTCGTGGTGCTCTGGTTAAACAAAAGGCGCACCCTTCTGACTTAAATTTGCATAGCCAACAGTTTAGTGAGCTTGACGTATCCAAGTGTCATAAGTAACAAAAACAACACTTACTTACTTGAAGTTAAACTATACCTTTTTGAAATTAAATAATTTTAATTAGTAAAATTTTATCAATTATTTGTTTCTCATTCATTCAAATAATTTATTTGAAAGGCTTCATGCATTTTTATATTTCATTTTTAAATATTTTCCTTAAAAAAGAAAACAATAACATTTTGTTTCCTATTTTTTTATCAAATACTTAGAAAACTAATTATTTTGTTGTAATCAATAGATAATGTATAAATTAACTATTATTTTTAATAGGAAGGCATATTTTTTGTGAAGATTAATGAAAATATTCTTTGTAATATATATATTCAAAGAAAATAATTTTGTTATTGTTTTACAAGTTCTATTAAAGAAATTTACATAAAACTTCTAATAAGATGTTTACATTTTGAAATATTATTATTGAAGTTATAAAATTCACTTGTACTACATATTTCCTTTTTTGAAATATATTCCAGCTTGTAATTATTAAGCAAGTTGCACAAAATTTCAAAATTCTGTAAAAACTGTCTGAAATTACCATAAATTATTTCCTTGACTACCTTAGAGATAGACCTATGTTGTACATATATTTAAAATTTAATTCAATTGTTGTATTATGCATTTTCTTTAATTGAAAACGTTTGATAGCTTTAAAATTTTGGGAAAAATTTGTCAGTAAAATAGCCAATTTAAGAACTGTCTAGTTTAGAAACTATCATTTTATTTAATTAAATTTACGTATCTATTAATGAAATAAAAGTTTGTCAACATCTGTTTACATATTACTATGATTGTTTACTAGATCGCCTTAGCCAAAGCCAATAGTCAGGATAAAAGTCAGTTATCTCTTGTTATTCAAGACCTTGTACAAGGAGAAGGCCCATCTTTGGAAATAGGTGACTCAAGTGAAGTTAAATACACTGGATGGCTTTTAGCAAATAACACATTGGGTCAAGTTAGTAAGAATCATATTTGAATGCTTGAAAAAATTAGCTGCATTAATACATAATTAAAATAATTACTTGATTGCTATATTTTTCTTGGTAGGTGTTTGACAGTAACATGAATTCTGAATCAGCTTTTCGCATGCGTCTTGGGAAAAAGGTTATTAAGGTATGTTTGAAAATACTTATCATGTATAATAATGTGCTGATTGTCCCCTTATATCTGCTATAAATAAATTAAAAATTAAGTACTTACATGTACTTAACTTTTAATTCCTTTATTACTACACAAATAAGTGCTATGAAATAAATATACTGCAATTAAGTGTAAAATCAATTATTAGTTTCATTTATATATTTTTATAGCATATTTTTTAAAACTACTTTGATATTTGTCATTTGACATTTTATAATTTTTTTAATGAACACAGTGTTAATTAAATTTTAATATTATGCAAATCTTCTCATTTATGTACATTCTTTATATAGGATTTGAAAATTTTCTGTTATTTGAATACATTATAAGATTCAAACACTTGAAAATTCACACCTACTCAAAATTTTTTGTATAATTTGATATATAATTTAGTTATATCTAAAATGTTACACTATATAAATTTAATATCATAGAATGCAATAAACTAATTTTAAAGAAAGGTTAAGAAATGAGTGCAAAAAACTAGGAATATGTTATCATGTAATTTAATGTATGAAAATATGTCAATATCGTAAATAAAATCATATAATAAATTAAAAGATATGAAAACTGTCTTTTCATTTGTTATTTTTAAATATACAAAAAAATTGTGTTTGCAATCTTATCATTCAATACTAGAATTGATTGAATTAGATTTCAAAAAGCAAGCACAAATTTTGTACAATTAAAGTATTTTAAGAAGTAAAATTATTATAATTTTGTAAACATTTTTTTTATTCTTGATTTATAATAATTAATTCATTGTTTTAGAATTTTCTTTTATCAAATACATTTTTGAATGTACAATTATAAACTAAATTTTTAGGCATTTTTAAAAGTTTCTAATAAATAAACATTATTAATTTGTATTTAAGGGTTGGAGTGAAGGACTTGTTGGAGCTCAAAAGGGAACTAAACGACTATTAATAATACCACCACATTTAGCGTATGGAGCTGAGGGAATGGGTAGTGCTGTTCCTCCAAATTCAAGTCTTGTCTTTGAAATTCATATAATCAAAGTAAGTCTGAAAATAATTTTTAATATTGAAGTTTTAATTTTGTTTTAATTTAGAAAAAATATTGATGCATAAATAATTAAAATAAAATTTTAGGCATAATAATATTAAATAAAAATCTAGACATGTAAAAGCTTCATTAAACTTAGTTTTGAATGCACTTACTGCTATAAACTTACTTTCATTTAAATGCTATTTATTATTTCCAAATACTTATAATGTCTTTATATCTCAAATTATAATGTGCTAAGATTTAATGGTGTTATTATCTTGCTGTAAATATTGCTCTTGTTTATGCATTACTTTTTTTACATTAAAACTTTTAAAAGTAGTTTGATTGCGAAATTTTATTTTAATATTGAAAGCAACTTTTTTAAAAATATGATTAAAATCCTTTTCTTAATTCTATTTTGTTGCGACTTTGAAACAATGCAATCAGACTATATAATTTTATGTTTCAGGTTAAAAAGTCTCGTGATTCTTCTCATTCACCTAGTCCTTTAAAAGCAGCTGAAAATGTTCCTGAAAAGAAACCTGAGATTTTGCCGCGTCATTCTATAACGTAATACTACATTTTAAACAGATTTTTCTTATTTTAATGTATTTAAAAAATTGCAATTATTGATAGTCAAGTTTTTTTTATTAGCTCAGAAGACAATATTCGTCTCCGAGGAGCTTCTATATCTGAACAATTAGCTCAGGTAAATAAGTGATTGTGTTACAAATTTCATTCAAATGCAGATATTTTGTGTTAAAAGAATACAATTTATAGATCAATATTTATTTCTTAATCTGTTATAAATTGTTTCAGAGCCCTAAAAAAGATAAAGCTCAATTAATATCCCGCATGGCAAAAATGGGTACAGCAACTTTACCATTCCAAGGTGCCATTCCAGCTCAAGTTAGCAGTGATTCTGAAAATGAAGTAGGTATTTCTTCTTCTTTAAATATATGTTCATACAGATGAGGCAATACAAACATGTGTTACTTCTTGTGAATAAACATGTGAATATATCTTTTTTCCTATTGATCACATTGAGTTCTTACTGTAATGTGGTATTTTAATTGCCATGATTTATAATTTGCCTAAAAATGTTTTGCTTGTAACAATTGAAAAAAAAATTAAGAAAAGGAAAGTGCCTTTACATCTACATAAGCTTTTACTTGTCATATTTTTCAATTCCAGTGTAATGATTTCTTTTGTATCTGTATAATTTTATGATTCTAGTATATGTGAAAAAGCCAGTTTTATAATCACAAACACCTTTTAAATTTTAAATATTTTAATTATCGGTCTAAAACATGGGTTCCCAAACTTTCTTCATCGTAGTGATTCCGACGTTTCAAAGTTTTACTATTTTCGGTAGACCCCCTGCTGCTACATTTCTACTGTATTCCCAAAATTCCTAAAAAATATCACCCTAAATTGGGGGTGTTAAGAAAAAAAGAAAAGTATCACATTTTCTTGTGCTCTATTGAAATAATACTTGTGGTTATGGATGGAAGTTTCTGTAAAGCGTAGAATAGAGGGCGCTACTACCGTGGAGATCTAGAAAACTTCCGGCATGAAACTTCCTGCTTACTATTCCATTATTGTCTTATACCATTGTGCTTGTTTTCTGTAGTTTCCATTGCTTTTGAGAAATATTCATTTAAAAGTAATTATCCTATAAAATTTTTTGAAATGCAGACAGCAAATAAAGGTTGTAGTTGTTGCATAGCATTTGGTTGCAATATGCGAACTGGAACAAATTTACTTTCGCAAGTGAAAATGTTCAAATTTCCAATGGAACTCGATTTACAATCCTTAATTTAATTAAATATATATTAAATCAACTCTTAAAAATAAGACTTAAACTTTAATTACAATAAAAACCAAGATATGTTTAAAATATTAATAAACAACAAGTAAATAAACACATCATAACAATTTTGTTCTACTCATTATTGATACCAATTCATATATTCTAGCATGATCAAGAAAATTTTAATAAAATTTATAATATTATAAATGAAAGCATAAATAATACCTTGCTTAATATTTGAAATGATTTATATTTCAATCCCGTCCAAAATATATTTTCTGAAATTTTGGAATAAATGCATGAAATTAAAAATTAGTTAAAGAAGAAAATGATTAACAATTGAGATAAATAATATCAAGAGTTAGAATGTGGGTTACAATACATCATTCATCAACAATTGATCCTAATATTGCCAATAAGAGCGATTTCCCAAGAAATAAGGTAACCCATCAAGTAAAAATTTTAAAAAATTTTAAAAATTTACAGGATCACCACTGATTGCACTCTTATTAAAAATTATAATTTTAATGGATAAAATAAAAACATTTTCAAAAACCAAAATAAATACCTGAAAATATTTAAATAAATATTTTTGCAATTGCATTGATTTTCAATGGGAAGACAGAAAACAGGAAGTATTTAAGATGGCTTCCAGTCAACTGAAGTTAGTTTTTGTTTACATTGAAAACTCCATCCATACAAAATTACAAATATTTATTATTACTAACAATCAATAATTGACAAAAAATCAACAATGAACTCTGAAATGTAAATCAACAATAAAAAAATAGTCATACTTTTAATGATATGAATGTATTTGAATTGACAGCAAATTATCAATATTTGGCTTCAGTTTTGTAAGAAGTAATTTCAAATCCCCCGTTCAATAATGTTATATCTGCTCCCCCCTTTTTTTGTTAAAACTTCTTTCGACAAGATATGACGAGGGCAAAACACACCCTATCAAAAATTTTCTCGCAATTTACCTCAGCCTAGGATATTTTTCAGGGATTTCAGCCTGCAACCAAACTGTTTGATAGCCTTTTTTAAATTTCCCCTTCAGTTCCTCGTTGTGGCTGTGAGCTCAAGTAGCTTCTCTTGTAAAGCCACATTCGCTTCTTCAGTTTCATCAAAAGGGGTTATAATCCATGGTGGGATTTCCAACGTCAGAGTATCTTCAAATCTATTTTTGAAGTCATTATGCAGGGTATTTAAATATTGAGCGTAAGTCTGAATATCCTCATCAAGACATTCTATCTGTAACAAGTTCGGAAACTGAGAGAATTCGCGCCGACTAATATTTTGTTTCATTAATTTCAATTTACCAAGAAAAGCAGAAATTACACCCTTTGTATTTATTAAATTAAGGTTGTTCTCTTGTAACTGCAAGTTAACGTCATTGAATTTTTTTAAACAACACTGTTAAATACGCAATGTCCGCTTTGTATTTGATCATATTTTCTTTTAAATCTAGTGCTTTAGTTTCCAGAAACTCTATCACTGATTCGAAAAGTGAGTAAAATTTCGATAAACATGCACCTTTTGACAACCAGCATACTTCAGTATGTAAGAGCAGTCGTTGGAAATCTTCATCATTTTCATCGCACAATAGTGCAAACAAATGGGTATTCAAATTATTGCTTCTTATTTTATTATCTGCGTTAATCACAAATTGAAGTGATTGGTGCAATCTATCTCTCAAATTTTTCATTTCAAGGTGTTGTTGGTGGATGACACGGTGAATTGCAATTAGTCCTGGTATTATTCTTTTAAGATGGCTTATAAACCCACGATATTGCCTGGACGTGGCAGGAGCTCCATCTGCTGCCACTGAAATAATGTTTGTAAATGGAATAGATTTTTCTGCAAAAAAATCATTCAGGACATTATTAAATATCAATTTGCCTTTAGTGTCCGACTTCAAATTTTTTGTGAATAGCAGCTCTTCATGGATTTCTTCGTCCATAACAAATCAAGCAAATGCCAATAATAATACTTCATTACCAGGCAAAGTAGACTTGTCTAATTGAAGAGAAAAATGAGTGGTTTGCAGATAATTACCCAAGAAGCTTTCTATATCTCAGAGCTCATTTCATCAATACATCTTTGTACAGTGTTGTTACTTAATGGAATTCTTTTGAGTACGTCAAATGGAGGTTTGTGCAGAACAGTTTTTAAAACCTCTTCAATAGCGGATAATATTAACTCTTCTCTGATGGTGTACGGCTTCCCTAGCTTTTTATTCTTTTATAAAAGTTTTGAATAATCTCTAGTATTTAATTTTTACTGCATAACTACCTACTACACTCAAATAGTAAAACAAATATAATATGATTGATAAATTACAATATACAATAAAAAATATGTATAACAAATAAGCAGATACTTTTTTCGGCAGTGCAAACACTGACATCGATTCACTCACAGTCACACTTTTATGTTCTAAATCCCGGAAACAAATAAGTAATGTTTTGTTCTTGGCATTTGTGTTTATACTAAAAGATAGATTGCAAGCACAGCGCAAGTTGCATTTCATCTCTTTGTAGATCTAAGCAAGCATCCCGGACGAGGGGGCGCTCGGGCGCCACTTTGCAAGTCTCAACATATGGTGTACACTTGTACTATTATCTATTGTTCTATTCAATTCTGTGTTTGTACTGAGTCTCGATTATTTTTGAGTAGGTATTTAGTGAATATTTTTGAGTACCTACCTACCTGCCTACTTTGATAAATAAATTCTTGCCAAAAATTTTCTTTTTTTTGAAAACCAGATAATTATTTGTGGACCCAAACTTACAGCTTGTGAACCCTTGTTTTCTTTTCACGTCAACATGGACCCCCATGTGGTCTATGGACCACTGAGGGTCCACTTGGACCACTTTCGGAACCTATGGTCTAAAAGAAAGAAAAATCATGCTTCATAAAAAGAGAAGAGGGAAAATTTACAGTTTGCATTTAAGTGAGTTTTGAATTCATTCTTGTTTTGAAAAATGTAATTCTGAGATGGGGACATTTATTTTTTAAGATTTTCAAAAACATTTTAAATCTTCCATCATTTTATTTTTAGAACCAAACATTTGATATCTTACCAAATTCTATACCTGGATATCAATTTGTTTTTTCACTTAAGTATGTAATTACATATTGGAACTTTTTTCCTCTTCAATAAAATTTAACATCTCTTACTTGAACAAGTGTATAGTATTTTTAGTGTGTAAAATCTTTCTTTTAATCTAGTTAAAATTTAATTACTTTTTTCCCATGGTCATAACCAGTCACTCTTTCAATTCTTGAATATTTTAATCACAGTCATTTCAATTTGAATTGTTTTCCTATAATCTCTAAATGACAAACAAATTTTGATATTCAAATCTAAAAAATGAAAAAACTTGCTAAAATTAATTTAGTTTTCATTTTCCAATTTTTATTTTCTTTCTCCAATTCACATTTTTTTCCTTTTTTAAAAAAAAATTTGAGTAAAGATTTTTTCTCAGAACCCCAAATACAATAAATCTGGCACTTAATTTCTTTCTCATAATTATTATTGCTATTGTATAAAATTTGAATCATCAAGAAAAAGTATATTACCAGAAAAAATTTTATAAATGTAATATTTGTTCTGATTTTAAATCTACTATTTAATGTAGGTAGTTAAAATAGTTAACTATTCTGTTTCTGTTTTTGATTTGTAGAATGGTTAAAATGTCTAGTAAACTAGAAATATTTACAAATATTAAACTCATTGTATTGTATTTCAATATTTCTCCATTAATACTGGATAGTATATGATTTTATATAAGCTTATAAGTGAGTTTTATTGTAACAATGTTATTTGTGCATATTATATATGTTAATGTGATTCACTTGTTCCATAGTTGAGTGTTATGTGGTCTCAGTACCCAATTTTTTTTATTTGAAAACATTTATAATTTTTTCTACATATTAAATACTATACTGAAGTCAGGTAATTTAAATATGTAATCAAAAGAAATGTAGTTGTTGTAACCATGACAATATTAGTTTTCAAAATTATTTTGATTGTAATAAATTTAAATAAAATGTCAATAACAGATTTTGGATATTCTGTAGAATGTGAAAAATAATCATGAAATGCTGGTAAAATTTCTGTAGCACATGAATTACATCCTTGTTTTGAAAATATATAATTTATAAATATTTAAGCTAATGTGCTCTTATCCTTCTTAGATTTCAGGTATTTCCAAAATTGTTTTGGAAATACTTGTGAATCAAAGTATTTCAGTTTTGTTGAATCAATATTCTTAATAAAATTTAATAATGTTATGTAATTTGTACATCTAGTATTAAATTTCCAAATTTACATTGAAAATAATAGTTTCTACATATTTATTTCTATTTTTAACATGTGACATTGTTAGAAATAAAGGTCATTTAATCTATTTCTTTTTTGCCATATTTTTAAAAACATGTAAATTATTTTGTTTTCTTGAATTAGATTATTCTCTGAAAAATTATTTGTCTCCTTCATAATTTAAAAAATGAAAAAATATAACCTACAAAATGAAAGCACATGTGAAAGTGGGATTTAAAGTGAATTTATATTGTGGAGCTTTCTCTCATATTGATGTACTTTAAAATTTATTAAAGCTCTAATGTAAAACTATTAATATTAGTTGGTCTCTTGAACCTAAAAATAGATGTTTCATATTTCATTAATAGTTAAAGGTGGTAATAGTCATTGCATATTTATTATTTTTAAGCATTATCATGGTTCATTTCTTTGTAGTTTTTTTTTTTTTTCAAATGCAAATAACCAACTTTTAGTATATATTAAATAAATATTACAAGACTTAAATAATTAAAATATGATATATGAGTAAAAGGTATATGTATACATATATAATAGATAACTGAATTCAAATATTTATGTAACTAAAGATTAATTCTACATTTGTATTTATATTTATGGAGGAAGAAAATCAACCAGAAAAACCAGCACTTGCGGTATCACAAGGTGGATCTAGAACATCTTCACCAAAACCCCCTTCGCGTCCTAGTTCAAGGAAAAATTCTGAACCAATAATAACTTCTCAGCCTATTCAACTGCAATCTGTTCAAGGTTATTTTAGCTTCTTTATGTTTTATTATCTTTGACTTTATATTTGGATGAATTATTGTATCACTAAAATATCAGTTGAATATTTGCTTATTTTACAGATTTTTCCAGAAAATTGTTAATTTTAAACTGATTTAGGGAGTAAAAAAATTTTTCAGTAAAGTTCTAGCATGATTTTTAATTTTGGAGGGAAAATACTAATTTATGAAAGTTAATCAAACTCTTCACTTAATCAAACTTAATCCGGTTTTTCAGCTATTAAATGGTAAATGAATTTTTTTTAACTTGATTATGTCAATTCAAAAACTGGTATTAATTTAGATTAAAACACTATAAGTCTATTTTATAATTGCAAAGTGTTTTTTTAAGGAGTCTAGTTTCTAAGTTTTGATTTTAAAATTTATTGATAAAATTATTACTAATATTTTGACAGCATCAAAAAGTGATAATAAAATAATACATTTTGCAATTTCTGAAAAAATTTTAAAATATATTTATCAATCATCATTAATTTTTCATTGTCTTAAAAAAGATTAATAAAACATTAATATTATTGTCAAATCCACTTTGATGAGGTATTTTAGATTTTGAATAATGTACTTTGTCTATAACTACCATTCAAAACCAAATGATAAGCACTTTCTTGATTCTCAGAATATATTGTTTTGATTTATTTCATAACACTACATACTACTAATATAGAGAACTACCCATATCATATTATCAGCCCTATATAGTTTCATTTATTTATTCAATATTGTATTTTTATTATTTAAATCCAGTTCTGTCTTAGGGCAAATACATTAGAATCCAGCTGGCTAAGATACTAGGTGTAAGTAACATTTCATTAATGTTAATGCTGAATTTTGCAAAGTTTGGGGACAATCTTTTTAATCCAAATATTTTTGATACTTGATTAAATGTTATTATATACCTGTGGTCATATACTAAGAATCTAAGCAAAAGAATCCTTATAGCACAAAAAATTTTAACATATCTGAAATTTTTGTAATCTTTTTAAAAACCATTTTGAAAAGCTTTATAAGATCACATATAAACAATTAATTCTACTTCATATATATTGTCTAATTTTTGTATATTAATGTTTTCCAATTTTTTTTCTATGGGACTAGGAATTCAAGTAGCTCTAAAAATAATTTTAAATTAAATCTCTTAAAAAATAAAAACCTTTATTTTTGTACTTGGGCTATTTCTTATTTGGTATAACAAACATTCAATATTTAGGCAATTGTATTTTAATGAACAAAACCAATGTTTCTTTTAATTTTGAGAAAATTTTAATTATTGAATATTGTTATTGATGAACAATGAACAGATGATACTATATTTTACTTTCATACATAGTGTGTATATATAGGACTGAGTTTACGGGTTCATTTCACATTTCGCAGACATAAGTATTAATAATGATTTAGAATCTAGTTTTTAAACTGTACATATCATTCTTATCAATCCTCATGTGTAAAATGCGACTATAGAGCAACAGACAAATCATGGCAATGAATGTTTAGTAATTTTCCATATTTTCTTCCAAGGTGTATTTAAATATCCTTCCCTGTTTTTTTTTTTTTTTATCTCCAGTTCTTCAGTTACTTAAAAAAAAAGCCATCAACTGTTTTGAATGTAATATATAAAATCTGACATTAAATATTTGGCACAATATGACTGTGCTCATTCATGTGTAAACAAAGTTAAATGCATAATTTTGTCAATGTTACCTAAAGAATTGTAACATTTTTCATCTGCTAGACTGTCATTCTCATGCCCTAAAATTTTAAGTCCTCTTTCTTTATGATGAAATTGTGGTAAAACGTTAATACCAAATCTAATATCTAAACCTTTTATAGAAACCAGCCCATTCCATTCAAGTCAACAACCTAGTCCAGTTCAATATTACCCTCAATCTTATCCTGTAAGTACTGATGACAAGTTTATTTCCTTTGTTGAGTGTTGCTTTATTGTTGTGCACTGTGTTAATTTTTATTTGTTTCACAGGCACCTGTAACTTTTCCTGTCTTTCAACCACAAATAAGTCAATATCCACTAGCTCAAACTCAGTATCCAATGCACACTGTGCCTGGAATGGTTCCTCCTGTCAGCTCAAGTTTAGCAGATACCCACATACCTATGCTAGTAACTGAGACTCGAAGTCAAAATGCAGAAGTTAGATTGAGTTTGTCGAAGATAACTGACAAAGTTGATACTGTGATACAAAAGGTTTGTTTTACAAAAAAAACTGCAATTAATGATATTTTCATAATTTTGAAATTTTATTTTCTCATTGCTAATCTAGTTATTAAAAAATATTTAAGATGCACTTTTTATGATGAATTTCAGATTGATAATTTGAATTTTAATCAAGGGAGATCAAATGCTCTGAGCCATTCCTCTTTTATGGATAGCGCAATTCTTGTACAAAGTATTGAGAAGATTGTTCAGGTATTTTAAACTTCATTGATATAACCTAGTCCAGTAATTATATATTTTCTATAAATTTATTTTAGATGAATTCCTGTTTGTACATAAAGTAAAATACCTATGGAATTATTAATTTCAAATTTTGTTTACCAATATTTGTCTACAATCAAAGTTTTTAAAATAAATGTAAAATTTCATTATTTAATATTTACTTTTAATATTTATATTGTATTATATACTTTAAAATAAAATTGATAACTTATAAATTTGATTTCATTTAAATATTGGAAAACATATTACAATTGACTCAACTATTTAGCCTACTATAATAAAATAGTAGGTGATAGAAAGTAGTGATGAAAAGTAAGTCTGTATGACACTCCCAAGCATACCAAACTTTGTTTGTCACCCCCAGGATACTGTCCCACACAGCACTAGACCACCTATACACCCACATAAGATTATGGATTATGGTATGATTATATTTTTGTCTGGTGGACTAGTCATCAAGTGGCTCATTATAATCAATTTGTCAATATTCAGTATTATGCCTATATAATAAATATGTAAATTAATTAGTGCAATATGTTTGTATGGATTATACCAACAAAGCTTGAAAACTATTAATGTGCATATTACCTAGCAAATCTGCTTGTTAACTGATTTACTCCATTTAAATGCGAATTAATAATGATATCAAAAATTGATAATATATGAATTTTCTTTATTGCAATAATATTTTAAACAATTTGATTCTTTGTATTATAATTTTTAATTTATTGATTATTGGTTTTATCAGTTAATTGATTGATTGTTTAATTGTATTGACTTGATCCATTAGGTATTAAAAAATAAGTAACATGTTAATTTAGGTGTGGAAACATTTTTTTTCAGCAAAGGTATTGTTTTTGCTTTAACTCCCTAATTGGTAATATGAATATCATCTATGTAATTTGAAGATTATTCATGTATTTTGGGAAATGAAATGATTTTTCTACCTTAATGAATCATCTTAAGAATGGAGTGATTTTATGAACATCAAAATTTCATGATGAAAGATGGATTTGGAATATCCAAATGGTTAGCTTTTTAGCACATTTAAACAATGTAAGATGATAAATCACTACAGAAAGGTTCATATAAGAAAAGTTAAGCAGTGGATTTATCATTCATAAATTTCTCATAAGGTTGTAGTTTTCTCAGAATATCAATCAATCTTCACATGAGAAGAAATTCTTACCAGGAAGTGTTGGAATTCGATTGAGACCAGATCATTACATATTGAAAATGCAGATTATTTTTTTATGATTATGCAGATTATTTTATTATTTTGAAAATTTTTTTATGATTGCTACTCACACTGGCTGAAATTAATCCAAATATATTATTAATAGATTAAATGAGAGCTGTACTAAACAACTGCATGATCTCAATACCCTCAGATGACTGATGAATTGCTCATTTCTGTTATCCAAGCCCATTTCAATTCCATGTGTTATTGTGAGTGAATGTTATTGTAAACGCCAAGGGCGGCAACTGTTTATACTAATATCATATCTCAATAAATTCTCAAACTGCTTTAAAACATAATAATTTTGTCTTCTTATTATAATGTGTATGTACAATAATAATAATTTTTTTTATATTTCCTCATTTTGGCATTGCAATTTTACTGACCAGCAATGTGAACAAAAGATCTAAATTTAATTATTTTGAGATATATTATTAAACGTTTTTTGTTGTATCATAGTGATATTTTTCATGTTTTCCTTAATGTTTTCCAATTCCAGGAAAATAGCCAACTCAAAGAAGACAATGAAGTCAAGAATAATAAAATACAATCTCTCAATGAAAAAATCTGTGATCTCTTACAAAGAAATCAAAGGTATTTGTTATCACACTTTAATAATATCAATTATATATATATATATATATACACATATATATATATATATATATATATATATATATATATATATATATATATATATATATATTGTATGTATATGCATATTTAAATACTCTGCTTGTTATATATATATATATATATATATATATATATATATATATATATATATATATATATATATATATATTAGGTTTTTTGAAGAGAGTAATAGTATGCTAGAACACAAAAGTGATTCTTTTCAAGCTTTCTCTGCTGATTCCCAAGCAAAACTACTTAATCTTGAAAAAGAAAAGGTAATTAGGATTTTTGTGCATTGTTTTACTGTAAATAATTTTTAATTAAATAACTATTCTTGTCTTTATTGTTTTGGAATGATTGTTATTGTGAACTTACTGAATAATTATGCCTTCAAACTTTAAAAAAAGGAAGCTTAAGACATATCAATTATTTTCAAATTATGAAAGTAAAGGAAATAAAGCTCAATATTGTTTGAATGATTAGTTATTCCAGCTAAAGCTGTTGTTTAATTAATATAATTATTTAAACTATTATAATTATTCTTTAATGTAATCATAAATTTCAAACTATCTGTATCAAAATTGCTGTTTTGTCTAAAAAATAATCTCTTTTATCCTGCTTTAAAATTACACTTAAAGTTGCCATTTATAATATTCCTGATAATGTAATATAATAACGTAATTGTAATCTTTTTTTTTTGTAAATATATATATATATATTAGCCATTTTTTATTTTTTATAACCTAGAATTATGCAAATTGTTTTCTGAAATACTGGTATACCAGTAGCAATTAACACTTTTTTTTGTCCAAAAATATGTCACTACAAATACAAATCTGGTTTTATAAGTATTTTTCTCAGATGTCTCAAAATAATTATATGGATTTATCATTTTATTCTTATTTGTAACTATCACTTTGAGTAAATAAATCATATATATATATATATATATATATATATATATATATATATATATATATATATATATATATAATATACCTTTTTATCTGTACCTTTCCTTTTTGTTAAGATAAAATATATCATATTTTCTTCAATCTTTTTAAAATATTACATAATTTATATTCAGACTAGCCTTTCAACTGATTTAACTAATGCACTAATGAAATTATCTGCTATGGAATCTGAACTCAAAAGTTACAAAACTCATGAAAGTGAATTGCAACAGAAAATTCAAGAAAAAGAAAGGAGAATAGAAGAGATGGATTCTGAATTGCTTACCTTTAAAAGATCAGGTGAGTTTACTTAAAGAAAAAATTTTTATGTAATTTTTTACATTGTGTAATCATTTAAAAAAAACATGATATTAATTAATGCAAACTTTTTATTAATTAGAAGCATGTATTAATTAGTTTCCATATGTTTAAAACATGCAATTTATAATATATTATAGATAAATATAATTACTATGTCTTAATATGTAATTAGTATATATATATATATATATATATATATATATATATATATATATATATATAAAGATATGTTTTACATATACATCAAAAGTCTTAAAAATGCAAGCATTAAAAAATTTTAATCCTTATTTTTCATTAACATAATATAAATTATCTTGCTTTATAAAAAATTTAATACATAGTTCAAATAATTTAAGTGCTCTTATAATTTTTCTAAGTAATATTACTATTCCATTGTCAGCTATTAATATTTATTTTTCTTCAAACATAAGAAATATCAATTGTAACTTTTATTTACAAAATTAGTAAGAAATAAATGAATCTACAATTATAAACATTGCTATTAAGGTTCTTTTTTATGAAGTTCTTGAAATGCTATGGTGTAATGCTTAAGTAATTCTTTAGTAGTATTACAATGAAAAATTCAGAAGATTTTCTATATTTTTTATTTGTTATAAATATAGTTCGTGTTAAAATAATAGAATCTATTTAAGAGGAAAATATTCTGTAGTCATTAGTCAGTTATATTGAGAGAAATTTGTTTTAAATTAAAGGTAAATTTCAGGTTCATTAGTAGAGTTAAATTTTAGTAAATTTATATTAAATAATAACATCAATGAAGATAAAATAATAAACAATATAAAACAATTGTTATTTTTATAAAGTTGTTTTCAAGCAATGTAGCTTCTATTAAAGTTGTTATGTTTTATATTGAAAAATGTCATTTTAAAAATTAAATCAATTCACTTTTTTGTGTACTTTTCATCAGATTTTGATTCAGAAAATTCCTCTCAGTTAAATGCTTTACAAACAGAAGTAAAAAATCTTGAAGAAGAAAAATCTCTATTGAAATCACAAATTATGGATTGGGAAGAGAAACATAATAATCTGAATAAATGTCTTGCAGAAAAAACAAAGGTAACTTAGAGTCGAAATTTTATTCTCATTTCTTTTCATACATGTTCTCCTTTTTAATTTTACCATTTATTTTAGGAATTGCAAGACCTGCAAAAATTACGTGACAGAGATAATTCTGAAGTTAAGGTAAAGACAATGGTTTGGGTTTTATGATTTCAACAATATTATAAAAAAATTTGTACATTCAGTTTTTTATATAAAACTGTCTTATACTACATTTGAAATGTAACTGTAAGTGTCTGTCTGGATTTAAGGATTATACATTATATCTGTCTATATGGATTATGTATTAAAGTTATTGCTAATTACTTTGTATGAAAAAATTCATTAACTTAGAATTGGTACATAAATTAAACTCTCACCAATAAATCTATATCTCATTTATTATGATTAAATCCTTGATTTACTTACATGGTAAACATGCAGCCTGATTGTGAAAGAAAACATATTTAAATTTATGTTTTTCTTTTATTGTGCTTTTCTAAATGTTTTTGTAAAATCAAATTCATAGACATTTATAAAGTAATGAATGCATTTAATAATAAATACATAAAAACTTAAGTTCATTACTATTATTAATAATGTCTTATTATGCATAATTTGGTGTTGATTCTAATAAAATTCTTAAATAGGTATTGTATAAATTATGAAAAATCTTTTTTAATTAAATTACTTAACAAAATGTGCTTTCTGAATTGTTTGATTAGTTTGTCCAATGTGAAATGGAGTTAAATTTATATCAGAAATTTGGTCTCTGGCTAACTTAAAGGGAAAGCTTTATTTCATTTCAAAATTTCAGCTGCAGCAGTAAAGAAAAATGCTTACAGCAATGGATTCCTTCATTTTTTTACAATTTTACTGTGTATCTTTTTTCTTTTATTGATATTTATTTTTTCAATTTTTGCCTATTGCAACAAACATGTTTATGCTTTTCTCAGTTTGCTAGCTGTATGAAATGTATAGAAATCTGAGTGAAGAGTCCCAAATTCAGTATTACTAAGTTTTAAAATACTGTATTCAGGAAAATTTTCAATCTGTTTAGTGTTTGCCCATTTTAGAAGTCTCAATCAGATCAATTGAAAACTTCCTTTAGTTAGTAAGAAAATTTTCAATTGCTATATATTTCCATATATTTTTTTAACTGATTTGTATATAAAACTGACTGTTTGTTTGTGGTACAAAACAGTATTTTGAGAAGCTGCAATTTAAGTTCTATAGAATGCATACACTTTTACATGTTAGGTGAAATGAGAGCATTCAATTTCTTTGTAATATTATCTTTGACTTAAGTTAAAATAACTGCCATTAAAGTTTTTGTAAAAATGGGGCAAATAAGTTTTTTTTTTTTTAAATTTAAAAATGATTCATATCTTTCAAATATCAATTCATTGGCTATTTCATGAAGTAGAATAATATTGGAATCGCATCATGAAGTATAAAAATTGAGATACTGCACCAAATTATTTGATGTTCAGTTGTATCAGATTGCAATTCTTTAATACCAATAACAGCTAAAGCAATTTATCCTATATGAACATAAAAGTTTTTCCATCTTTTGTATGTGATATACATTTTCTATATTCAGGAACTTTAATGTTTTTTAAGTTTATTTAACTATTGTTTTGATTTAAAAGTTTGTTGGTTTGAGTCCCTCCTTAGACTTGGATGTCTGTAGTTTGAAATCCCCTTTCAAGCTGTAAGTCCAAGTTTAATTAACACTTGTGTGCAAAAATAACAGTTGGGTGACAAACCAAACTCAACCTGGTTGTTCTCCGGAATTAATTTCACAAACTGCAATTTTTGGAATATTTCATAAGCAAAACACTATTTACTCTAGTATACCAAATATATTCTATATTCTTAAAATGTTCTTAAATAATTTTAGGTATCTGAATAGAATATGCTTGTTTAATGTCTGGCTTTTCTGCAAGTAATCATCACTAGCATAAAAAACAAGAATTTTGTGCTAGCATGCATAAAATGAATTCTTTCTCTTAAAAATGAATTAATTGAAATAAATTTGTGTGAAATACTACATTAAAATTTCAAGTGACCAACTATACAAAAAAAAAAAAATATTTGAAGTCAATATTTAAGTATTGTGTTGGTGATAAATTCATCATCATTTGAGAAATGAAATTTGGTATTAAATTCACCAAATGATCATTTTTCTAATGATAAATTTACTATTGATAAATCAAAGGTTATGCTAAGAAACCTTAATTTGATTTAATTATAATGTAATATAAAAAGATTTAAATCATTTTTAGCATTATTGTAAAGAGTAACCATTAAGTTATTTTGTTTAATTATATTATTTTAGTTTTGAATCATAAGATTTTTAGTGAAATTTTAAAATATTTACTGTAAATTTTGATTTTTTTAATTCTATTATTTTTTCAGAATTCTAATACTGAATATGATGAAAAAATTGAATTTATGAGAAAAAGTGTAGATAAAGCTGAAGCAGAAAAACAGGAATTAAATACAAAAATAAAAGAGTTACAAGCAAAGGTTAGTTTTTCCCAGCTCTTAATTCTTCTTATTATTATTATTATTTTTTTGTAACTTTTATAATGTTGGAAAGTTATGATATTGGAATATATATTTGTTTGCAATATATGCATAAGTACATTTGATATATCATCTAATATCTATTGACAGATATTCTAACATGTAATTCTAAAATTAGTTGAATTTGATTTAATTGAAATAGCTTTCTTCTCTACTTAAAAAAATCGATTAGTTTTTTTTTAACTTTTTTTTTAAATATGTAATTTTAAAAATTTAATATAAGTAAATATTTCTATTATTTTTTAAATTTGTCCTTATATTTCTCAAAAATTTTACTGATTTATCTTAATAATTTTTATTTTTAAAAATATTAAGTCTTATTAAATCATAAATCTTTAAAGTTTTAAGGAAGTAATGTTTTAATCCATATAATTAGAATTTTTGTTATGGATTTTAAATGTACTTTAATTTTAAAATTATTTGAAATGTTCTATCAAATTTGAAGTAAATAGATGTAATCTTTAACTAAGCAATAAATCATAGCATCTACTTTTTTAATTAAATCCAGTCTTCAAAAACTTTTGGGAGAATGAAAAATATAAATGTGTAAAATCTACTCTATATTATGCAATGATTGAATTTATTTCACTAATTCATAAAAACTAAAAATAGTTCTTAAGAAAGGTATATTAGTGATGCTGAAATTTTGTTAATCATAAATATTTTATAAAGTTTTATTACACAATTATTATTTCTAATTAGAGGAAATTTAGTACATTCACAAACTATTCAGTTACTTTATTGTGTCCTCCAATCAGTGAGTTTACTTTCTCAGGAGTAAACACTCTGGTGTGACAATCTTAAAGTACTTCTGTGATCTGTCCTTTTCTTTCTTTTCTTCTGCTGTCCTTTTTTCTTCCATTTCTCCCTTGTTGTGATCACCTTTTAAAAGGCTGAGGTCTCTCCAAGAGTAGCTATAGCAACTCTGTTGCTATTAGTATTGTTCGTTGTGTATGGCAAAATAGAAAAAAAAGAATCTTGGATAAGATACGTCTTTTCCATCACGTCATCAACTTCATGCAAAGAGTTGTGAGAGAAAGTTTAAGCCGATAATGGTTTATATTAGGATTTCTCTATCCCAATATTACAACAGGAGCGGTCGCATACTCTTCTCAGTATGATACTGCCTATCTTTTAGGTGAATCTTTTGCAAGAGTACCTAGTACAGCCTCTTATCATCCTAATTTTCTTAGGACAAAAATGCCAGCTAAAAAGAAACCTATTAAGTTTCATGATAAAGTCATACACTCATATCATTGCAATTTTTCAATGCTAAAACTTTCAAAATGCAAATACTAGTATGGGACTAGATGATGTCTCATAGAAGATGCTTTGTCACTTTAGCCATGATTCTTTTATAAATATTCTTGTCCTATTCAATAAAATGTGGAATGAACATGTTTATCCCAATTTTTAAAGCAAAGCAATTATTATTCCACTTTTGAAACCTAAGAAAGAACCAACTGATCCTTATTTTGTCGCTAAAAATTTTGAGTGTATGGTCAACATATGTCTTGCGTATAAACTTGAAAACAATCAGTACATATCACTTTATCAAAGTAGAGCCTGGAAAAGTAGATCCATTTTTTACAACTTACAGTCTGTGATAAGGTATCACATTATGGAATTCTACTCACTTTATTTAATTTTAATTCCAGAGAAAGTTTGCCTTTTTATATTTAATTTTTTTTTAATATCCATGTTTAATCTGTTTTATCCAATGTAATGGAGCTTCTCAAGGAAGCATCCTAAATGTTACTTTTTTATAAATTTAATATTTGCATCAGCAATAGTCTTCATTGATTGCAACCATCGATCTATGGAACATTATATGTTGATGATCTCCAAATCTCTTGCCCGGGTTCTAATATGCAATTAATTGAACAAGAATTACAAACTGCGGTCAATAATCTTGTTGCCTGGTGTAATGAAAATTCGCACACTTTATCATCTTCCAAATTTTGCAGAAAAACAAGGCCTCAACCTGATCTAGAAATTAAGAAATCAAATACAACTATTCCTGTAGTTAATCAGATATCTTTTCTTGGGTTAGAATCTTTGACAAAAAATTAACTTTTCTACCACATCTTAGATTTTTACAGAAGGTGCGAAAAGCCGTTAAATACTCTTAGAGTGCTCTCCAATACCTCTTGAAATGCAGACTGAAACATTAAGCAATTTATAGATCACCCATATCATCTATATTGCGCAAATTAGACCCTGTATATCACTCAGCTTTGTGAATCTGTTCTGAAGCATTCCGGACTTCTCCTGTTCAGAGCATTTATGTGATTTGCAGCCAATTACCTTTTGATCTGAGACATAAGCAACTGCCTCTACATCATTATTTTAAAATGCTATCAGCATCACAACACTCTTAGAGATCAATGATTGTTTGTTCCTCTCTAAGAAGGTTATATAATGCATGGCCACATTACCATTTTATGAGCGTACAAACTCACTGCTGTCTTTGTTTGAGTTCCCCGATTTACAAATCCAAATTACAGATGCTCTGAAAGTTTCACCTAGGAACATCCCTATTGTCAATATAATCAATCCTTTTACTGGTTACAGTAAATCAGCCACATGCCCTTTTTTTGCTTCTCTCATATTGTTCATATTGATGTTCTCAGATATTCCTCATCAGTATTTCTCCTACATTCATGTATATACTGATGGCCCAAAATCAAGTGGTCATGTTGGTTGTGATATTGTTAGAAATACATTTATGATTATAAACTTCATACATCATGTTCTGTTTACCCTGCCAAAGTTACTATTGCATGTACTCTAGAACTAATAAAATCTTACTATCATTGAAAATACTGTATGTATACAGATAACATGAATGTGACATACAATCAAACAATTTTAATGACAAATGTCATCCAGTTATTGTGGAAATATTAGATATTTTAAGAATATTGATAAATAAAGGATTTGATATCTTGCTTTGTTGGGCTCCAAGTCATGTTGGTATTTCTGAGAATCAGCTTGTAGATAATGCTGCTAAAAAATGCCACTGATTTTTTACATGAAGCATTACCATTTTTTGACATTCAACAAATTGTCAAAGATTTTATTTTCTCCTTCTGGCAGGAAACTTGGGACTTGCAGACAAACAATAAATTATATATTATCCTAATTATGGCAATTATCGAATTCTTTTCTTCATAGTTATTCCCATGCGAAGAGTAGGTGTAAAACTTATATGCCTTTGCATTAGACATACTTGATTTACACACAAGCACTTATTCTTGTTTCAGGGTGCTCTCATTTGAGTCATGTGTAATGTATCATATATGGTATATCATATTTTAATGGTCTATTTTAATTTCAATAACTTATGCCTAGTGGTTTTAACCACACAAATTTAATTTTATCACATTTAATTGAGTTTAAACCACATAGAGAAATTTTTTTACATTTATGCATGCAATTGGATTTTTAAATTACATTTAAACTTTTATCCATTTTTCAATACATTCTATCTTATACATTTGACTA
Source organism: Latrodectus hesperus (assembly GCA_037975125.1). Classification (NCBI taxonomy): domain Eukaryota; kingdom Metazoa; phylum Arthropoda; class Arachnida; order Araneae; family Theridiidae; genus Latrodectus; species Latrodectus hesperus. The sequence continues at coordinate 22,844,721 of CM075853.1, read as the reverse complement.
GTCTTTTATATGAGTTTGTACTTCTAGTTTTAAACATTATATGGTGCAAAAGAGTCAAATCTATAATCTGGCTGTAGTAAATCTCACAAAAAGCAAATTAAATTAATTGAATCCTTAATTTTGAATTTAATTTAAAGATATCTTTGCATATTTATAGAAATAGACAGTAAGGATCATCACATATTTTTATTATTGACAGATGACTTCATATTTGAACACTAAGTTATTCTATATAAATGTACTATTCTTACATGTGTATATAATTTATGAAAATCTTATAGAGTGTATGATTCTTCAAGCATCATGTCAGTAAATATTTTTGCAACAGTCAAGTTTCTATTTACTAGATTCTTTTGTAACTTTATAAATCTATTTTTACCTCAAACATTCAATTCCTTATTTTTTATTATTTTCTTCTAATTCTTTAAAATTTCTTCTTTTGTAACATTTTAGCTCATTGAATCACAAAAATCAGAATCTATGTTGAAAGAAAAACTAAGCTCTCTACAATCAGAACTAAAAAATTCTTTAGTATGGAAAGAAAAAGTATGTGTTTCATTGTCTTTGGAAAGATAAATTACATGCACAGAGCTTGTTTAATTAATAGAATAATCATTTTACAGTATGAGATATTCTACCAAAAGACTCGCCAATTGAAGGAAAATTATGAAAATCAGATCCAAAGGCTTATGACCGAGTTAAAACAGGTTCAGACTTCAGCTGTGACCACCAATTCATCTGATGTTTTAGGCGCTGTAAGCATTTATCTTATTAGATTTAAAATATATGAAAACTTTTAGTTTTACTTTAATGGAAAATATATCTGTGTAAAAAGTTAACTGCTTTTAACATTAAAGTTTTATTTATATAAATATGATATTTTCAGTTTTATAATATAATACATCAGGTTGTAATGAAAGTTTTTCGCCACCGCTAATATCATCTGTGCAAGAAGTTTATATGATGTGTTTTTTTATATTTTATCACACAATTTTTGGCATTTGAAAGAATGGTCCTTTCAAATACCAAAAATTGTGTGACATTATTTTAGAGCACTCTGTTGTGAGATCTGTAAAAACATTGTTATCATTAAGCACAAGGCGTCTGGAATGGAATTGTCAGGCTATCAGATTAGAACCATCATTTACTTCCATTTCTGTTGCAAAATGCCATCAAAATCGTGTGTACAACTTTAGGTATGATTGCTGTACCATGTGATACTGAAGGTTTGGTTTCAAATGTTCAAAAAGGACTATGACATTCAAAAAGCAAAACTCTCTGGTTGTCCTACTGATGTGGATGAGCCCAACCCGCAAAAACTTATGGAAGAAAATCAGTACTCAAGAGCTTTCTAAAGAAGCTAAGAAATTAAATTATAGCACTATGTCCATTGGTCGTACCATGTATTGCATAAACTTGATGTATAACTTCAATCACTGGGTGAACTTATACATTTTATATAAGCTGACAAGCAGCTGTAAACGTGTTCAGACCTACACTACTGTGCTCAAATATTAATATAAAGGCAGAATTCTGAACCAGATTTTCACTTGTGATGAAAAATGGATTTTCTTTAACAATACAAGCCAAAAATGGTTCGTCTGCACCCAGTAAGCCCGTTGGTATTGTTGTAAAGTACGTTTGACTAACATAAAAATCAGACTTTGTATCTGGTGCAATTCCTGTGGTATTATCTAAAAGAGAACCTGAAAAGGTAATTAATCAATATTAAGATACACAACGTGATGCTAGCTGCTATCAAATCCTAGCGTCAAACTGAGTTCTGGCACAAAAAGGTACTTTTCCATCTAGATAATGCAAGACCACATGTATCTGCATTCACTGGATGGACTTGAATGGGTTCTTTGCCACATCCAATAACCCTTACATCTCTCCTTTGTGCTTCTACTTTTTTTGCAGCTGCATTTACATCTCACTTGCATTAATTTTAATTTCACTCTAGACATCCACAATGAGATTAATCAATTTATGATCTCATAGTCACCAAGTAAGTCTGAAGGCATTTATAAACTACCAAAAACGTTGGGGCAGAAAATCATAGATTTGAGTGGTGATTACTATTTGCAATGTAGGAACTGCTTTCACTTTTTTTTCTAATTTTTTTAAGAACTTTTTTGGAAAAAAGCTATTGTTATAACCTGATAATAATGTATACATATTTATTATGTTTATTAATTTTTTTCAACTTTTTGATTTAAATATAAAAATACTAGACTTTTTGAAAATTATTTTTTTTAATTAATGCAGTAGACTATTTAAATTATTGTAATAATATTTAACATTTTATGCTATAAAGCATTTTAATTTATTGTAACTCTTAAAAACTATTTGCCTCTTGATATGCTGCATTTTATTGGTTAATTAATTTCTGTACTTATTTTAAAAATCAATGTTCTTTTATTTTATGTAATTTCTTTTTCAGATTAAAAAAGTCATGAATGTTTTGTATAAACTTCTTCAAGGGAAATTTGAACCAAATACATCTTATACTGGATCCCAAGTGTTGGAAACAACCCTTCAAGCAATTCGAGTAAAGTTTAAATAAATTACTATTATATTACCATTAATGTTTAACTTTTTGGCCAGTTATCGACTTCAATTAATAAATATCATAAAGGAAAAATTGTATATTAATTTATTAAACTCAAGTCTTATATTAAAACTATATTAAGTCTTATATTAAAGCCTTATTCTCCAATTAAAGCTTCTGGATTTTGGGAAAATTAAATTTTCAAATATGATAAACATTCCCAAGGTGAAAAAAAGCTTTTTATTATTTTAAATCTTTAGTGATATATTTCCTATAGAAATTTTGTTTTCTATTTCTTGGAAGGAAAATATATTTTGCTTTCTCATCTATAAATAAACCTTTTTGAATGATGACTAGGAAAGCCTTACTCAAAGTGAAGTTGTTTGAATAATCATATTTATGTTATTTGCATAAACCAGAAATTTTATGGTCTAGAACCATGAATTAAATTTTTGAAAAATAAGTGAGATACATTTTGAAGGAAATAATATTTATTTTAATTGTCAGCATAATATTGAATATTGATTACAAATTAGTAATTAATATGTTTCAATATGCATAAATAACTTAAATTTAATAAACTGTTAATTAATCCTTTCTAAAGGCTCATTTTAAAGGTTCCAAGTACACTATGTTAGTTTTCATGGTGGTTCAATTTATGTTTTCTCATACTCGTATTTGTTATTGTACGTTTGTTAAATAAAGTATGTTGACCTTCATTTCTGTATTTCAAATTTTGCCATTGTATTTTAGAATAAGACCCAGATTCATGGAAAATGAGCAATATAAATAGAAAATTTGCCCTTTAATACTGATTGTTGATGTAAACAAATATATACAATTCATATTTTTTAAATGTTTTCGTTTTATTCTCACATTGATCATAAGCTTTTCTTGCATTAATCACTTGTAAGAATTTTTTTTACATGGAATATTCATTCTGTTTCAAAGAATATTAAATGTACCCTCCTTTTTGAAATGTCATTCCCCCCCTTTTTTTTAAGAAAAAAGTTTTTATAAATTTTTTTATGAATGTTTTATGTATACAACTAAAGTATAATTATTTGGTCACTTTTTTATGCATCTATTTAAAGTTAAAAATACATTGATCTAAAATTGATTATTTTAAAGAATTTGATGAAAAATATAATGTTTAAAAACTAATTTTGATAGTTACCTAAGGGCTATCTTTATTATTTACTGAAAATGGAATATTTGAAAAACTTTTAGCTCTGCAATTTTTTTCACAAACTTAAGAAAACACAAAATTATAAATTGCTTTTCCCTGACATAGAACATTCTCTTCAGCCAGTAATCGAGTAACTGAGTTGTCTATTGCAAAAGGGTTAAAAATTATATTGTTTATTATCTTTTAAGTATTCTAAATACATCACTTCTCCTATTTAAAGTAATATGTTTTTTTATAGTACAAGAAGCAGGACAAATTCCATCCACAAACTTACTCTTGTACATCAGTCTCTTAAATTCACAAATATATATATATATAATGATATTTTTTGTGAAAATTTAATGTTAATTTCCTGCAGAAAATTTAATGCATTGTTAAAAAATCTTAATCTTATATGTTTAAATTTGATAAAAACTGTTTGAATATTTTTTTTAAAGTTTACAAAACTAAGCTGTACTCTTTTTTACAAATGATTCTGGGTGTTTAAAAATTAAATGATGAATATTTCCTGAATCAGTTACCAATTTCTCATATTGTTTTCAAACTATTAGATTATATAAAGATGGCATTATATATTCTTTCTTAATTTGTTTAACCTTAAAATTTGATATAAGGGTAGTAATTCTTTAAGAATGAATTCTGAAAAATTTAAATGTCACGATATATTAAAGATAAATTGTACAATGTATAATCTAGAAAAGATCTGTAACATTTTTTTTTTTGTTTTAAAATGTATCAATTTATGTATTAGAATTTTTCTAATGCTTTTATTAAGCTAACACTAATACTTTTATTCAGCTTGACAATTCCTCTGCTACTACAATTTTATTTGTAAATTAGCTTAATTGTTATAGCTAATTATTCTACTGGTTCCAAAGAGATTAATTTTCTCCTATGTAAAAGGATACAAATAGAAGTTATTAAAATTAATTGAAAAACCAGTATTTTATGTGAAGGGACTGTAAACTGCAAAATTTATTTTGTAATATTTGGAAATAAAAAAGTATTTTATTTATGATCTGTTCTCATTTTTAGCTTTAGATATTACTAAAAAGATTAGTTATATTCTTTGTAATGTTTTCATTTTAGAACAAATGGAATTTATCTAAATTCTCATTTTTATGTTTGAAGAAAAATTAATTCATTAGATTTAACATAATAATAAGAACTAGTACTGATTTACTCTTTCAAATAAAATTTTTTTAAAAAATGTCTGAAATTACATGTTGTTTATTACCTTGTGTATATTTCTATCTGATTGAAATGCATACAAGCAGCATATAGTTAAAAATGTTTTTATTTTAAGGGATTGACATTTCAAATGCTTCAAAGCAAAGAAACTAGATCTGAATCTATGGCAAATGATACAAATTCAGGTAAAGTTAATATTTTTGAAAGTTTAAAAATAGAATTAAGTTATGCTTATTAATTGTACAAAATATAAATATTTTTCAAAATAACTGGATAAACAAATTTATACTGTTGAAATATTATTATAGAAAAAGATTATTTTTGTAATAAATGTTTACTTATGTAATTGAAAATATATTCTGAAATAAAGTTACATGGAAGGTTTATAATTGTCAAAAATAGGCTGAACTATTTGTCAGCTAGAATTGGTATAATGGTTACATATGAAATTTTGGGCTCATTTGCCACTTACTTTATATTATTGGTATTGTTTTGATATTTTAATTTTGAAGTCGTATACATTCCATTCAGTTTCTTTTTTTTTTCCCCCTCTCTTTTCTATTTTATTTTTGGATCTATAATAGTATGTATAAAACAGTATTATGTGGTAGAAAAAGTAACTGTTTAACTAAAACAAATGATTCAAAAATTTAACAAGTATTTTTAGATAAATCAAAACCAAGAATTTACGTTTTCCATTGTTATCGTAAGTATTAATTTTTTTGTTTGTTTAAATAAAAACTTAATGAACCACATGCATTAAAAATATTGACATAGAATTCCAGTTTAAAATTCTTAGTTTGAGATAATTGTATTTGACACTTAAATTCAGGAAGGAATCTCAAAAACTTTTAAAAATAAATGATAATGAAAATAATTGAACAAAATCATGATATTTGAAACTATTCAGAATTTGAATCATTAGTATAAAATATTAGATATCAATTAGACTATTAAAAAATGAAATTTAATATTTAATATTCTAATTACCTTTAAATCACATAATAAAGGTAATGTGAGTATTGTAAGAGCTAAATAAAATTTTACTTACTTTAAAAAAATCACATTTGTTAAATTTACAGAGAGGTGAGCTGAATATAAAGAAGGCCACGTTATAGAAAAGCAATTTAAAAAGTGCTTGGAAAAAGATGCAAACTCATTTCATTGACTTGGTAGCCTTTTCTGCAATTCTTGATGGTCAACTATATCAAACTTTGTGGCATGTTATAGAATCATGTGTTTCTACAATTAAATGTAGAAATAAAAAGTGGATTCTTGGTGAATAAGACTTTATGTAAGAAAAAATTACATGGAGAAATTTGTTTTCTATGTTAAAATTCTTGTTGCAATCATATACTGTAGATATATACAGAAAGTGCCAAAGAATAAAATATATTAACAAATGTTAAAACTTCTTGAAAGCTCTATAAAAGCTATTTTAAAAATGCTAAATAAAATACAACTGAAACAAATTTTTAAAAAAATTATGTGGATGAACTCGGTTAAATCATGTTTTCATTTTTGTTTGATTTCATGACACTGCCGAGCTGGTAGCCGAGGTTTGCGCTCTTGCCTTCGGTTCAACAGTTCGTGGGTTCAAATCCCACCTTGGGCATGAATGTTTGTAGTGGTTCGGAATCCACTTTAAACCGAAGGTCCTGGCCTAATTAGCCCTCGTGTGCAAAAAATGACCGTTGGGCGACAAACAAAATGGGAAAATACAAAAATTTGAAGTCGATTCCGGCGCAGGATTTTCACTTTTACCTAAACAAGCTTTTGATTTACTAAATTTGACAAAAGTTTTACAACCTACAGACGTGAAGTTTCGATCTTACACTCATGGAATTTTCGAACCATTAGGTTTTGTCAAAGTTTTAGTCAAATATAAAAATCTCACAAGTACAGAAACTTTGTACATAGTTCCAGATATGTTTACACCAATGTTAAGAAGAACATGGATTCAACATTTAAAAATAAATTTATCTGATATCGATAAGTGTAACCAACCTGAAGAAATTCAAATAAATACTGTCAATATTTCTAATATTATCAATAACATTATAAAACAATTTCCTACTGTGTTTGACCAAAAAGTGGGAAAAATACCTAATTTAACGTGCTCATTAAAACTCCAAGAAAATTCGAAACCTGTATTTTTAAAAGCTAGAGAAGTACCTTTTGCCTTACATGAGAAAGTTGACGAAAAACTTAAAATACTTGAGCAAGATCAGATAATTACAAAAGTAGATTGTAGCGACTGGGGTTCGCCTCTTGTTGTTATACCCAAGCCTGATGGTAGTGTTCGATTATGTGTTGACTATAAAATAGCTGTAAACCCTCAACTACAAGGTGCACATTATCCAATCCCAAAGATAGATGAAATACTGAATAGTCTTCGGAACTCTAAATTTTTCTGCACTCTAGACTTGTTCATATTTACACGTAGTGGTTGCTGCCGAAAGCAAGGTAATTCAAACTATCTATACTCATTAAGGAACTTTTCAAATAACTCGTTTATCTTTTGGCATCAAATCTGCTCCTAGTGAATTCCACAGAATATTAGATCAAATATTAATGGGTCTACCAGGTGTGTCTACATACTTTGACGATATTATAGTACATGGAGAAACTTTTCAGAATGCCATGATCATCTGATTGAATGCTTGAAACGTCTTCAAAAATTCAATATGCATGTAAATAGTTCAAAATGTCATTTTTTCAAAGACAAAATTTCATATTTAGGCTATGTAATCCAACAAAACGAAATATCTAAATGCCCAAAGAAAACAGAAGCCATTATTCATGCCCCACGACCGAAAAGTATCGAAGAATTGAAATTTTTCCTAATAAATCTCACAAGTTGGTTACCTATTCTAAATTTCCTTTAAATGCATCATCTCTGACTTATCCTTTAAGACAACTGCTAAAGAAAAATAAAAAATTCCACTGGTCTTCTAATTGTGAATCTGTCTTCATTAAATTGAAAAATGAGATTTCTAGCGATAGAGTTTTGATGCCATACAATCCAAATTTACCAATTGTTGTTGCTTGTGACGCCAGCTCAACAGGCATCCATGGACTAGATATGAGTTTTATCCCACATTGTAAATGGTATCGAGAAACCTGTAGCTTTTACATCTAGATCCCTAACAATTTCTGAACAAAATTACAGTCAACTAGATTGTGAAGCATTAGCCATCAAATTTACAATTCAAAAATTTCATAACTACATCTATTGTAGAGAATTTACACTAATAACTGATAATCGCCCGTTATATAGAATTTTTCATCACGATAGTAAAATACCTTCTATGACATCATCCCGATTACTAAGATATGCAGCATTTCTTGGTGAATATAATTATAAAGTCCAACATAGAAAAAGTGAAGCAAATCAGAATGTCGATTATCGACCAAAAGCATCACTAAAACTTAAAGATCCAAATATCTTACAAGACGATGATATTCACTGCCAGACTATTAACCAAATTACATCTTCTTCCATTACGTTTGAGTCAATTTCTAAAGAGACAGAGGAGGTTTCAGAATTGTCAGTTTTAAAGCAAGAACTTTTATCAGGTAACAAATATGACTATGAATATTCATTACAAGATGGAGTAATTTTTAAACAACATTGAGTGTACATTCCTGAAAAACTTCGAACAGGGATATTAAAAGAACTTCATCATTCACATTTAGGAATAGTCAAAAGGAAGAACCCGAAGATACTGTTATTGGAAAAACATCGATCGAGATATAGAGCAATTAGTTTGAGGCTGTAGAAACTGTGCAGAAGTAAAAGATAATCCTAAAAAAATATCAAATCATCATTGGGAAGAGCCATCATCAAATTTTGAATGAATACATATTGACTACGCTGGACCTTTTTGGGATATCATTTTTTGATAGTAATTGATGCAAGATCAAAATAGCCTGAAATTAAAATTCAACAAAGCTCTCCATCAGCTATTTCAACAATAAGATTATTAAAGGATATTTTCAGTGTGCATGGATTGCCTCATGTCCTTGTATCTGACAACACATCTATATTTACATGTACCGAATTTACAGAATTTTGTAAGGAAAATGGAATTATTCATAAGACAATTGCTCCAGGTCATCCCGCAACTAACGGGTTAGCTGAACGTAATGTAAAAACCCTTAAACAGAAATTAAAGTCAATGTCCAATGAATAGAACTCAATTCCCGAGAAGGTAAGAGAAATTTTTTTTCGTTATCGAGCAACTCCATTACAATCCGGAAAAACTCCTTCAGAATTGTATCTTGGACGCCAAATTCTAATTAAACTAGGTTTATTACGTCCACCAAGTAAGAGATCAAAATACACATATACTTCACCCACTATTCCAAATCATAGAATTTTAAGTGTGGGAGATCGTGTACAATCACGTACTTATGCCAACAATAAGCTATTGTGGAAATTTGGCATCATTAAACAACGAACTGGTAAATTACACTATTTAATAAAGCTTGAAAACGGGAAAACTATAAAAAGACACATAAATCAATTGAGAAAAGTGAGGTTCCTAAAATTCCAAGAGTTACATTTTCCCCAAAGCCTGATGTCATCTATCTGAGGAAATCGCTTCCTACTGGAAATCATTTCCACCCCATGCCTTCAGAAATTCGTATTGCGAAGAATGGTAAGTCAGTATCTGGTGTTTCTAATGGTTCCGGTGCTCCACGAAGTCCTCCTATTTGAAGGTCAGCAAGAATACGACAACCACCACGTTATCTATCGGACTACGAAATTTAAGTGTGAAAGAATGTAGTATTCTTAAAAACGAAAGTAAGAAGATCACTCTGAGTTCAAGACTATAAGAATGTTTACAAACAAGACAATTCAATGATATCAATATGTGTATGTGTGTATAATTGTGTCGTCCCCTTTTTGAATAAAATAATTATTACATTCCGGCTGCTTCAATATACACCTGATTTCATGACAATTTTTTTAATTCAATTTCTTTTAAATATTGTATGTTAAATTGTGAAATATTCATAGTGAAATCACTGAATTTTTATTATTTCTTAATTGTATTTCATAGTTTGAATTTATGATATTTTTAGCAAAGTCTGCAGATAGTGGTCCTAAAACAGATACTGATGGTATTTCAGCAATCTCTGAAGTGAATAATAAAGTATTAGTAAATAATGTCAATTCAGATATAAAAGAAAATGGGATTGCTGAAAATGAGTCTGTACCCAGCATTCAGTCACCTGTATCTGAAAAATCATCTAACCCTACAACTGATGATAAATCTCTTCCCACTGGAAACAACACATCTTCAGATTCCCAATTACCTGATAAAGAATTAATAAATAATCCAAATGAATTGGCCGTTCAGTCCTTAAAAGAAAATATAGGTCAGTATACTTTCTTAAAAGTTGTAAAGTATTTTATGTATACTCCAGAAAGAAAATGTAAAATTTTCTAGTTAATAATTATTTACTTTGATTAATTCAATATATGTCAATAAATGTATATCACTTTATGCTCAAATATTTCATAAAAATTTGCTTGATGTATTTATTGTATTCATTGTTTGCACATAAATATTAAATATACTCAGCAAAATGGTAGAATTTTTTAAAATCATTCACTTGTATATAATTTATTTCAAAAGGAAAGTTTTGCTTCATTTAATATGTATTAAATCATTATTTGTAATTTGTTTTTATAAATTGGTATTAGTTTCTTTAAAATGAAATTTTTAATTTTATAACTTTTTTAATATTTATATTTTATTGAGTTGACAACGGAATGGTTTCTCTTCTGTTCTTCTTTTTGAAAGTACCTTAAGAATAAATGATTTTAATGGTTCTGAGTCCATTTTAAATCTTGGGTCTTAATTAGTTTTTGTGAGCAAAAACAATATAGTTTTCAAATAATTTATCATTCTTTCTACAATACTGTAGAATGATAAATTATTTTAAAACTAATAAATTATAAATTTGTATTTCAAGGCTTTTTAATACAAATAATATAAAGCAGCATCTTTTTAACATTATTTTGCTTTCTTATAACTGTAGATTCTGGACAATGTGGTGATATGTCTGCGGAAGATCCGAATAGTATTAATTCCGTCTCTCAAAAGTCAAGTACAGAAGAAAATAAAGATGAATCAAAGTCACAAAGTAATGTAAATGATAAAAGTAAAGTAACAGAAAGCAGGGCCTCTCCTGAAGTGAGTAGTATTTTCTTAAACTTGGCTTTTTTTCATTTTTCTCAGGTTTGTGACATTTTATTTGTTGGCAGCTCATAATGTGCTTTTTAAAATCTTGTGTCATTATTTTTCCTAAAATTATGAATACTAATATTTTAAAAGACAATAAAAGCGAAATATTTATAAAAAAAAGTCAACTAATTGCTTGGCATTTTTAAATTTATTCATGATGTGATGTCGTATTTTTATATCATATTTTCAATTTAAAATCTTCTATTATGTTTGCAGATTTGCTAGTTATGAATTTATAAAATTAATACATTAGGATTAATGTAGACTGAATATTAATGAATAAGCTGTGAAAATAATTCTTTAATTTCCTTTATATATTAATTAAGATAATTGCCTATGATTTGAATGAGAATTCTTAATTTTTCATGCTATTTTATCACATTTATTTTATTTTAAACACTTCTTCAGCTGAACGCTTTTTAAATGTAAGCATTATCTAAACGAAATTTATGTCCTTATGTTAGTTAATATTTTAATACATTTTTGTTTCTGAATTTTTTCCTTATTTGAAGCTTTTCCTTATTTGCACTTTCTTGATACACTTTTAAACTAAGTAGTAACTCTTTGGGAAGATTATAGATTTTCAAATAATTATTTAATAACATTGTAATAGTCAACAAATTATATTAATTTAAATGAGAAAATTTTTTTAATAAAATGCCTTTACCATATATATATATATATATATATATATATATATATATATATATATATATATATATAGTTAAAATTTCTAAAGCACCTGTGCTAAGTGCCTCCTAAATTTTTGTCTAGAACAAATTTGCTTTTTTTTCTGCTATTTTTGACTAACACTTAGCTTTGTATTTAGCACAATCAACACTTATCTTCAACTAACATAATTGGTCATTCTCTTTCTGAAACTGGCAACTTGAAGGTATTAGATGGAGTTCCTGATGTGCATGCTTAATTTTTTTTCTAGAGGTATTCTTAATGGGTTCTGATGGTTCTTGTTTTTAATTTGCATGATTGTGGTGTCAACTTTGCCATTTTCTTATAAATAGTTCTTGCTTGCTCATGTTCACATTTATTCTGTTATTTCTGCTTGCTTGTTTTCCCTTATCCCATAAATCTTTTATCATCACCCATTGCATTATTTTCTTCTACTATACTCTGTATATAAAAGTATTAGTGTTAAAGATATAACTATTAATCATCTATTTACTCACATCAAGTAGAACTTCTGTCATTTTTGTTGAATTTATTTGTGTAAAAATTTTAAAATTCAAGAAATAAACTATTATATAACCATTTATATATTTGCTTTGCTGGAAACTTAAACTATGTCCTAGTAAAATTATGTACATAATAATCATAGTAAACATCATATTATAAAAGTACTTGAAACTAATTTACCAATGTTTTTTATTTTATTTGTGGGTATGAAACACATTTTGTTAAATAATTACTTCTAATGATTAGTTTTATTCATTTATAATGAACTGTGGCTAATCATGTTTGTATCTGAATATAAATAAACAAACTACAGTAATTTTTTTTCAATTTTCAAATCAGATTTTTCATAAGTTGAAATTCTTTAACATTTTTTATATATCTGGGCCATTCTTAGCCACTTTTATATATCTGACAAATTTGTGTAAAATTATACAGATTTTCAAAGTGTTATGCAGAAAACAATACAGAACATTAATGATATAAAAACATGTTTAAAATAAAATAAAATTATTAAAATATTGCCTCAAAATATGTTACTAAATTATGTTAATAGCTTACACACAGTTCATGTGTTTATTACAATCCAAATAATATCTTGATATTTTATTTTTTAAATCATTCTCTATCTATATGTGAAGATATTTATAATGAGAACCCCATAATTGTTCACTTCTTAATTAAATATAGATTTATAAAGTATTATTTTGTGTAATTACTAAATAAAAATATGAATTCAAAAATATCTTTCTTTACTCTATCAATCCTTTTATGCTAACAAAACATTATTTTCTTTACAAAAACTCTTCTTTAATTATTTATTCTATTCTTGTTTTTGAAATTTCCCTTGATGCCTAGCTTCTAGAAAAGAAACTCTCTGATATATTTTCCAAACTGCGATGTGTTGCTTGGAATGTCTTTTATGGCTTTTTACTGCTCTATGTGATTCTATGGATTGCTGCATGTATGCATGGTTAGTGTATGGAAGTTTAGATTAATACTGGATCTTTATTAATTTTAATAATTAAGTAGTATAAGATATTTTGCTCTGAAAAGTATAATTTAGAACCCAAATGCTTAACTATATATAATTATTAATCTCAAGAATGAGATTTTTTGGAAAAAATCAATTTATCTGTTAATTTTTACCAGCTTTTTTATATTTGTAGTACCTTTACAAGACTAAAATTAATTAGTATATGTTGTTAAATTGGTATTTTACATAAAGTTATGTTTTCCAATAATGTATTTTATTTGATAAAAATTGTTATATGAATTATTTTGAAAAATTATTGGAAATAATTTACCTGAAATTTTGTAATGAAGTAAATTTGATCAGAATGTTAAATTTACTTAGTGTTTATTCAACTATCAAAAATATTAACTTCATTCAATCATTTATTTTCAAGAGATTTACTCGCAATAAAAGAAAGTACAACAAGCTTCCTTTAATTGATAATGATAAATTATCTTATTTAAAAGAACACCTATTTAAGAACTGTTACCTTTTATTATCTTATTTAAAGTCTCAGAAAAGAATTTTCCATGATTATTTCATATTATATAGTTCTTACATCTTTCTCCCTCTTATAATTGAATCTTATCAAAAAACATTGCATAAGGTTATTGCACTGTCTTTTATTAATAGTTGTTAAGTTCTAATAATAAAGCATTAAAGGCAAAAAAATTATATTGATTTAGTATTCATACTTTTGTTAATAACTACTACATGTAGGAAATTAGAACAGATTTGAATAATATAAGATTTATACATAAAATAATCTCTACGACTAGTTAAAAAGTGGTACCATTTTCAAATATGTTAAATAATTTTCCCTGCTTAGTATTTTATTGTTACTGTATAATAGATTTATTCTCTTTTTTATGATGAAATGTTTTCATTTCATCTAATAAATTCAAGAATATCTATTGATATATTTGAACATTAATATCTTGATTTTTTAAAAAAAAATGTCTACAAAATTAAGTTGATTGTTTTAAAATGCAGAATTTCTATGTAATTTGTATGTCATCTAGTAAATACTCATTAAATTTAAAATCCTCTTTAAAACAATGTACAACAAAATATTGCAATTTTTAAATTAGCAGACAAACATATAACTCGTTTATATTAGGAATTGTAATTGTAACATCCATTCATTCTTAATTGAAAGTAATAGTCAGCAGAGTCAAAACAATATTTGTTTACTATTGAATAATTAGTAATTGTTATTTATTATTTGCTTTTCAATTTCCAAATTATTCTAAGGGGTAACATCGTCATATAAAATAGTTGAGGAAATCAATGAAGGAACATTGTTTAAGTGTAATATATTAATTTTGAATTGCGAATTGCATTTTAGATTTGGAAACCTCAGCCTCCTCCTCTATTTGATGACGACGATGATGATGAAGATGATGATGATGATTGGCTGAATTAGTTTGCTAATAGTTCTAATTATGGTTGGAACATTTTTGTCTAACTCCTCAAGAACTACTAATATGTAATTTGAACATATTAATTACTATTTTTTGAATATTTTGTAATTTATGATCTATAAAGAAATAAAATTTTGTATTTATAAGAAATATATTTGAGTATTTTTATATATATATTTCTCTTCCACACTATCTCTTTAAGTTTATTTTATTATTATTATCCGTACTCTTTGAATTTTTTTATATTATTAAAATTTTTGATATGAAAATTTTTCATCTGCAATTTAAATTTGTTTAATGCACTATTATTCATTCATTCATTCATAATATCATAATTGTTTGACTATCCTTAACTATTCTTGAAGTATTACTATCTTTAGATGCTTAAAGTTTTTTTAAGCACAAGTTATAATCAATGAAAAATTTTTAAATTTAATATCTTAGTTATTTTTAATCATAAATGAACCACTTAAAAATGAATATATCATTTTTTTTAGATCATAGAAAGCTTTGGAAAAAATAGCTTGGATGACAAAAATAAAAGAAATTTTTTATTTGTCATCCAAATTTTAACACATTATTCATTTATCATCTTTACTCAAAAATTTAAATAAAAATTTTACATTTGATATTGATTAAATTTTATGCAATTTTTTTGGTTCAAACACCTTTATATGATTATATTTGTAAAGGTATTTATTGCCTTTCAATACTCTGTTATTTTTAACAATCTACATTTATTTCTGGGGAAAATTAATAAGTCTTATTGATATTTTAAATTTAAAACTAATCTGTTCATTTTTCCATACTGGTGTCCATTGATTTTTCCCTGTTATGCATGTAAATAAATTGGACTGATAAAAAATTAGTATTTTTTGCATCAAAATATACTTGTATAAAATATGCAAATGCTATATTTTATACTGTTATAAAATTTAAAGTGAGGTGTTGTGATTACTTTTAAATTTTACCTTTTGTGCTTGAATTTCAATAAAGAAAATATTTTATACAAGAAGGCCTGTAACATTTTGAGGAATGAATAATTTATTCTTGTCAAATATGTGTCTATTTTGCACAAAAAAATATAAAATGAAGAAACTCATAATATTTGGTAAAAGTTTTGCTTGCAGTGTTTTTCTCTTAATTCACCAACAAATAAGCTTAAAATAGAGAAAAATGTGAGGAAAATATTATTAAATTTTGAATAATTTTAAAACTCACTAGGTCATATGAACTGTTCAATAATAAAATGTGAAACAATGCAAGACTTTATATCAATTTTTAGCTATACAATAGAAACATTAAAAGAAAATGTAATATTAGATCCAGCTACCAATATCTAGCAGAAAATGAATTTCTCCTCAAATGACCAACGGAGAATATTGTAAATCATAAAGAAGCTAGTTATGGATAATTTAATATTCTTTCAAATGTTTTGTTTTGTATAAAGGAAATGCGACACTGTTTCTTGTTTTAAGAATTTTCTATTTTGCAAGATATAGATTATTAGTTTGATTGTTTATATTATTTTAAATTATATTTCAATATTTAAGATGCAAGAATTTTTTATAATGAGTGTTGCGATGAATATATATCTGGGTAATTAAAATGATATAAAAGTAACAAAATTTAAAAATTTATTGAACTGCTAATAATATTCCTTTGAGATTTATTGATTCTTAATAAATCTCAAATGGATGAAAATAAACATGGCTTTAACAAATAACAATTTTGAATTTTTTTCCATCTGTTACAAAAAATTATGTTGTAACAAAAATGGGTGATTGTTTCAACCAGTTACAAAATCTTTGGTTGTAAAACTTTTTGCTGTCTGATTTGTTCTTATTGTTCGTTCTTATCAATTTACAACTGAAAACTTGAATCGCTTTTTTTTTCCCATTATATACGATTTTTGATGCATAGTCTATGTATGAGTCAGTCCAAAAAATGTCCTTTTTTATTAATAATTTTAAGAGTTTTCATTTAAAAAGAATTCTATTATGTACTCTAAAATTTTCACATTGTAATTTCTAAAAAAATCGTTATGTCTAAACTACATTATTTGCAACCGTAAATATAATTTAAGCTTTAATAAAAAGATTTAATCTATATATATATTCATTTACTAAGCAAACGTTATCATCGAGATTACTATTAATGAATTTTATTTATCCTTAACAATTTTCTTTACAACAATCCAGTATAATTTTCAGTTAAACTTATTTATTTCAATAAAAATGTGCAGTTAATTTCCTATTTTTTTTCTTATTTATTTTACAAGTTTTATTTTTCTTTTATTCATTTTAAATTTTTTATATTCATGTTTTCATTTCAATTTAAGTAAGAATTTTAGACACTTTCCTCAAAGTAAAATATATTTCATAAGTTATTATTAATTATGCTATATTTTAAATATTTCAATATATAAGAGTAAGTAATACTACAATGCAGAAAGGTGGAGAGAAATAGATTAACAAGGATAAATGCTGCATGTTTACTAGCATTTGAGAATTAGAAACGTTCTCATTTTTATATTCAAAAGATTCTCATTTTTTTTCTGATGAGCTCTTACTGCTAACAATATTCAGTTTCTAAAATTGCTTTATTTGTTAAATTGCTGCATGAACAATAATTTCTTAGTAGCTACTTTATGGAAATATTAATTATTGAAAGATTAGCAAATGTGAAAAACATGGAAATTGATGACCAAATTTGGAAAAATATAGTTATCTAATCTTGCTAGAAAAGCAAGAAAGATAACTTTGTAAATGCAGTAAAAAAATTAGACTTTATTAGAAATGAAAGAAAACACAAAACTTTCAGGCAATCGCTAGATTCTAACGCGTTTGATTTTTCATGCTACTACTTCAGTACCATTCATGGACCGTGATAGTGTAATGGTTAAGACATCGGTCTTCCAACCGAAAAAGGTGGGTTTTATTCCCAATGCCGCCTAAGACCCACCGAGTAAATGCGATATACTTGACCGGTAAATCTGTGGAATCGAAAGTCCTGTGGTCACTATTTGAGCAGTTGCCATGGGTGTAATGGTCTGGAGAAAATTTCCTCCAGATCAAAGTCATAATTGAGGGAGTGAATTCTCTGGTGGTGCCATCTATCATAGGAATCTTAGAGCAAATGTTGTACTTTCACCTTCATGGTGCTCTTGTTAAACGAAAGACACATCCAACTAACTTAATTTCCCATAGCTGTCGGCTAGATAGCTTTGCTTATCCAAGTGTCATAAATGACAACAGTATCATTCATAAGATTTTGTGGAATGTTTTTCGACATTTTTAAAATTTTTCATTTGTATGCGCTTACTCATTTGAAGTTGGTCTTACAAAATTCTCTAAACGTGTATCATGAATAGCTTAGTAGAGAGGTAGGACTTTGCTTTTCGGGGTAGTTATTCCCAAATTCGATTTCAGTAACAGTAGTTGAGTAACTTGATGTAACTGTTGTACTTTTGCTTTCCAAATGCTCGTATGTTGTATTGGCTGTTATCTGCGAAGTCTGCATGAGGCAAGATGTAGTGTATGTACTGATACTTTACAATGGTTTTCAGCTATTATAGATTACCTGCTACATGGTGTCAAAATATCCACTGATTTGCTTAACTGAATTTATCATGTTAGACCGCTTCCTTTAAAGAGTTTTCCAAATTTGAACTCGGCTACTTATTGGATAATGGATGATAGATATGCAGATTTTTGGATGAATGTCTTCCAGCATAATTGGAGAGCATTTAGCTATCCACTGCGCAGTTTACCTGTTTTTTCCCTTGCATCATCTGAAAACGCTTCACTGTATATGTATTTGTATGTATATGTATGAAAAGTCATGCAGAATAACGTCCGGCGGATTTTCTAATGCTTTGCAACAGCTTTTGACTATAAATCTGAACTCAATATCCTCTGAACAGAGCTCACCATGACTAAGTTATAAAGTTACGTCATTTAAAGTGTAAGCTTGCAATTTAGTTTGGTTTGTCACTCAACGGTCATTTTTGAACACGAAGCCTAATTAAACCTTGACCTATAGCTTAAAGTGGATTGCGAAAATTAAATCTTAAAACTTAGAATGTGTTATTTTGAAACGTAATAAGCATAAATATTAATTTATAAAGTATTTTGCATAAAAGGAGTGTGGATCATTCCAACCCGAAAAAAATTTTTCGAAAATTCATGCTAATGAATCAATTTTAAAATCTTTGAACATTTGAGATTACTTTTTAATAGAACAATAAATGTGGACGAAGCCATAAAAACATAATCGCATAGTTAAATTAGAAAATGCAAAATTGTTCTTTTCATACACATACCTGCAAATGGCAAGTGAATAATATAACAATCGATTCTTTATTTTAAAAGTCATTTTATGTTATAAGAGACAACAAATAAACCTTAATATTTAAATAAACTATATTTAAATTGTGCTCAGTAAGCAGATTTTACTTAGAGAGTTTATAGAAAACTATTGGGCCGTAGTGGTTAGGGCATCGGACTTCCGTCCGGAAGTACTGGGTCCGATTTCCAATGCCGCCAAAGACCCACTGAGTACATGCAATGTACGTTAAATGTGTGGAACCGAAACTCCTGTGATCAGTCGTTGAGCAGTTACCATGGGTGTAATAGTCTGGAGAAAGTTTTTTCTCCCTCCAGATTAATGTCATAATTGAGGAAAAACACCTCTGGTGGTGCCATCTATCGGAGGAATTGATGTCGTACTGTCACCCTCGTTGTGCTCTGGTTAAATGAAAGATGCACCCTACTGACTTAAATTTTCATAGCCGTCACGAGGTTGGCTTGTCCAAGTGTCATAAGTAACAACAACAGAAAGCTATTAATGAGAAAAAAGAATCAAATTCTCTGAATATGGGCAATAGTTTAATTTCTTGAGGGTTCTCAATTTTTTTGAATTATTTTAAATATAAAAACATCAAAAAAATTATGTTTCTTTTAGTTGCAATGATTTGATAATTAATTTTAAGTAATTAGCTATTTTAATTGAACTCTCAAAATTGATATTGTTAATTTGTATTTCATATGGATACTGAATGCTATATAAGAAGCAAAAATTATCTTGAAGCATTCTACTGCATGCTGATTTCCAAGAAGACTTGAAGAGTAAGCTTTATTCGCGTATCTATCGCAAGGGAGGAAAATTCTATGTATCCGCTCTAACAAATATTTTCTGAAAGTAAACTGTAACAGTTATCTCCCATTGTTCAAATAATGGTTGAAGACAAAACTTGTTAATTTAAACGTATAATGAGTTATAAACCTGCATTTTATATTAACACCTTATATCCAATAGCCAAACAATGATCTGTTATCAAACGTTTGAATGCACACCGTGCATTGCATTTGGGGGAGATTCCTACAGGTTGCATTCACGTTTTGCAAGACGAAACTTCCAAGCATATTCACCCCCAATAGACATGAGTATAAAAAACAGAAACCAATTTTCCTGTCGCATTGTTCAGTTATGGTTAATATCAACCCTGCGGTCTTCTAGCCCGAAGAATGCCACTTCATTAAGAGGGTCTTCCTCACATTTCATATGTATTTTGGAGGAAAAAAGTGTTTGTGGCATCGAATAAAAGTTGACAGAAAAGCGAGTGTCATTTCTTAGCAGATGATTACAGAATGTGGATCGGCATCACTCTTATTACCTCTGCATGTGGAGTCATTCAACCAAACCATGAAATTATTTAACTTAAATTGTAATGTATTTCTAGAATGCGTCTAAAATTGCTCAAAATTTATTTCATATCTAATTATATATTCGATATATTATTTTTTAATTTCTAATTTTTTTACCAATTTTTTTAAAATTATTTTCGCAATTTTACCTTAAACAACGCTTAATTATTCCGATTTCCTAAAAGAAATGCAAATTTCATCTACAATGTCTTTACCCTTATTTACAAAATATTAATTTAAAAGGATATAATATCATCATTAAAGGAATATCCTATATGCTTCAGTTACTATTTATATATTTTAGAATCAATTTTGATTTTAAATTTAAAAATAATTGACAATATGGTATTAAAATTGAATAATTGACTGCATTCAATTAAAGTATTTTTTGCAATAAAATCTTATTAAAAAACAAACTATATTGAAATGTTAAATAGCTTATACCGAAGGAAAATATTCAAATTAAATAATTGGCAAATGTGGAAAACATGGTTTTAAATGCTTCGACTTATATAAGTGATATAATTATAGTAAAACGGAAAATTGTTCATAAAGTAGAAAAAATATCAAAATTGCAAGGGTAGAAAGCCGGGACTTTCTCTGGCTCTTTCCTGTGATAGGAAATCCAGCACTTGCCTTGCACGTCTCGTCTCTGGCCACCTGAAATGCCTCACTTTTGTAGCGGGTAACAAGACCTTCCCCTCTGTCCTAAATGCCACGGACACCGAGCTTCTCCTGAGCATATCCTGAAGTGTATGAATATACTACGGGACGAAAATCTAGACTTCTACCCGCCTTGACATCGATTTCCTCTCCGTCAACGGATTCCTAGATTTGGTCCACTCCGTCAGACACTTTGGAGATAGACAACAACAATATCAAAATGAATGAATATCCATAAAAGTTTTTACTTCTAAGAACATTTCCAAAATTTTTTGCGATTTCCTTTCTTAATTAAAAACTTATGTCACAACCATTTCAAGCTTCTGTGCATTAAATAAAATCAAAAAATTGAAGAACATTCTAATTGAACTGAAGCAAAAATTGTTCACTTCCGCTGCTGCTACTTTAGTTATGCTGTCGATACAAATGCAAAATATTTATTTCAAAATAAAAAGTTTGTTAGGAAATATATACTTAACATAATGTCATAATTGCCGAATCATAGATATATGTACAAGGTGGTAGTAAAAAGAATATTATTTGTTAGCTTATCAAAGGCCTTAAAAAATTTGGATTAAGGGAAAAAAAATTCATTAAAGGATTTAGGATTGTTATTGGCATTTCTGACATGGGAAAATAATAAAAATAGTTGAAAAAATAAATCCTCTATATTATCAAAATAACAATTGGATTCTTATTTAAAAAGATATTTGAAAAATGTATTCTAATAATAAACAAAAAGTACAGTTACCTTTAAATAAAATAAACAAAAATCAAATTAATTACTTTTCCTTATATTCCTGGAAATTCTCACATTTACCACTAAATTATTATAACTTTAAACATTTTTATAATGCACACACACACATTGGTTTCAGATCTACAACTTCCGGCTTATTAAAATGTGTTCTTTCAAAACTCCGCCATTAACCTGGAAACTAGTTGAATTTTGCGAAACTATACTATTTTGGAATCAGTAAAAATCATTATCATATTGAAAAGGAGGATGGTAACATAATGGTTTGAAAAGAAAGGTAAAATACTTAAAATAATCAGTCGTTCGCTTTGCTATTTTATAGAATTTTCAAAATGTATTAAAAAATGCTTAGGTTCTCATTGAGTGTGCGTAAAGCAATGTGTAGATAAGAATAAATATATCTTATAATTTTTATTAATTATCATGTAAATAATTTTAATATGATTATATGAAGACTATAATTCAAGAATATTTTTTCTAGAATGATTAGCTCTTGTAATATAGCAGTTGACGACATAGAAATTCTGTAAAATTATCATTATGTCTCACATATAGAAACGAGCACATAAATCATTTTAATAAATAAATTGTTGAAAAAATATATTAAACAAAGACTGATTATTCATATTCTTTCAAATAATAAAATTTCAAAATATTTTAAATTCTGCATTTGTTTAAATTTACTGTATTATGTATATTAAAGATCTTACTTATATGATTAAATTTTATATATATATATATATATATATATATATATATATATATATATATATATATATATATATATATATATATATATATATATATATATATATATATATATATAACTAAGCTTTTCTTAAGCTTTTTTACTCTGTTCACTAATTCTTTTTATTCAGTTACGATTGATTCTATTTATGTAAGTGCAAATTGTCAAGAGATGCGTAGAAATATTCAAATATAAACATCGCGTGAGAAATGTTTAAATGAGCAAACCACTGTCAAGGTCTTCATTTGTATTCAAATGATTCTTGAGAAATTTTCTGATATGATTACTATTACGTAGCTAAAATAAACATACTTTAGATGCGATAAGTTAATTGAGATTCATTACAAGAGCATTATACTTAAAAGATCGCAAGAATTAACTTTCTTCCATTCACATTCTCTGAAGTGTATAGAAAATATAAGAGGAAGACAGTACCTCAATCATGGACAGTTTAAAGGGTGAACCCGTCTCGATAATGCTCGTGTTCAGTGACGTTAACGAAGAGAAACCAATATTAGCAATCAATAATGTGTCAAAGAATGCAAAGAGTATCAGTAATAGGCAAAAACCCAGCATTTAAAGATTAAACAAAAAAAAGCAGAATCGAGAGATGTATCGACAGCTGCAATTCTACTCTATTGATGAACATATTGATATAACGCTGTCAATGACTTAAAAGTCAAGAGATGACAAAATGTTGTTTGATTGAAGGAATAACTATTTTAATTAGTAAAAAGTAATGGTAAGATTCGATTGTAGCTTCACAAAATCAGAATTGGTTTGCTTTGTTTGTTGCTCAACGGTTATTTTTTTTTTTTCATATACAGACTAATTAGACCGAAACTTACCAACTTAAATTGGATCCAAACAACTACAAACATTCATACTTAAGGTTGGACTCAAACCCATGATATGTTGAACCGAAGCCAGAGTGCTCATTATTCGGCTGCCCTATCGGTTCCATAAAATCAGATCTATGTTCTGAACAAAGCTCTCTTATGTAAATTGTTGTTTGTGGTTTTATAATAGAATAGATTATTTTAACATCAATGAATTAGATTCTTTTTTCAATTTGTAATTCAAATTCTTTCTTTTTTTTAAAGATCATATTTGCAATTGTTCATAGATTTCCTGTATCCAAATCCAAGAATATTCTTCAAGATGTCGATTAATTTCCTTAAATTAAAAAATATGAACTATTATGTAAACATAACTGTTAAATTAGCTGCTAAAAATTTTTTCTTAAAATAATTAAAAAAAATGTAAGTAAATAAAAGAAGAAAGAAGTCAAACAAATGTAAACATTTCTGTTGTATGATTTAGTAAATATTTCATAATGTTTAGTAAATATAGTATATTTATAAATATTCCTTACATTCGATATTGCTTAAATCTCTAAACATTATTTATTTATAATCATGGAAATTAGGACAATTTTTTTTTGTCAAAAACCTTTTCATAAAATATATTCAAGAAAAGATTTTAAAGAAACTTCTGAGTTATTAAATGATAAAAAAGTATATAAAAATAGCAAAAATAGTTAGTGTTAACCGACTCTTGTCGATTTTATCTCTTCTTGTACCTTATTAATAAATATTTGAAAAGCCATAATAGCGATAATTCCTTGTCTCAAACAAATATCAGGAAACTACTTTAGATGACGAAAAAAAAAAATCAGTTGCGCAGTTAATTGGCGTAACGAGTAACTGTAAATCGCCATTTGGCTACATTTTTTCGACATTTTGGCGATTAAGAGTTCTTCCTCTATCAGTAGCTAAGTCTGATAATGGCAGACGGTTAACGATAAGAGGCGGTGACTGACGGCTGAATCTACTCCATTAATCCTGAAAATTGACACCTTTGCTTGCTAGCCCGATTTCTTTTTTATATAATTTCTTTCCTCAGGTAAGTATTTTTTTTAATAGTACTACTCATTTTTAAATTTGGATAATCACTAAAGCGTTTAACTTATATATTTCTAGAAATTACCTGTTGATCAATTTTCATAATAATAATAATAAATTGATCATTAATAATGAATACAAAAGCAAGAAATCAATTGATAAATTATTTTTTTTACTGGGAATTAAATTGGAGATGGTATTATAAAGTATGTAAACATTTGTTTTACTTGATATAATTTATAGTAAAATACATATTATAAAGAGTATATTTAAGTTGAAAATTTGCTCTTTCACTATTTCTAAAATTTTTAATGACAAGAAATTGTCTAACGAAAGAAAAAAATTGAGACTTACAGAAAATCTATAACAATAAAAAGAAAACTGAATTGAAAATTATTTACAATAAATATTTTGGTGCCCAAATTGGTAAATTTTATGTAACAAAATCATTAAAAATAAATTGTGAATTAAATTATTTTTTATTTATATAAAGATATATTTTAATGCATCATTATGATAAAAAAATACAATTTATATCTCGTTTTATATTATTTTATCTCGTTAAAAAATATTTATATCTCGTTTTGCAAATTTTAAGAAAAAAAGATTTTCAGAATTTCGAAACCAGTAATTCATATTTTTTCAATATTTAACTCATAATCAGTTTTTTGCCGGGAATTTCAATTTTTTTTCACTCAAAGCATCGGTATTTGAAGCGATTAGATAATTTTTGTAACTTTTCGATGTATGTAATTAGCTTATTCTCTTATTTAAATTGAATATTTTAAATCACATATACATAAAAAATCAGCCAAGCATGAAATGCATATTATTTTTTATCAACACAGCTTAAATTATCATATTTTATCGGTAATATTACAAAGTGTTTTCTGTTAAAGTAACAATAGCCGGTGAGTTATTAGTAAACTGCATTCAAGCTATCATTTTTAATCTCTAGACTGCAACTATTAAAGCAAAATAGAAAGGAAATGCTTTTAAATTAAATTTGAGTTCTATATAAAATATTACTATAATTGCTAATTAATATCATTAATGTACATTGTTTTTCCTATATTTTGATAATTTTTAGCATCAAATTATCCAATTATTATTTTAATCCGATTTTGGAAAAAAGTTATCATATTTAAAAATTGTGTGAAAAGTAAAGTAATTAGTTTTATGAAAGATATTCTCAACAATCGTAATGAAAACTATTTAAGAATTTGGCAGCTTCTTGTAAAAATACAAAAATATATTAAATATTTTTATAATACACACAATTCATTCACTGTCATTTGTAAAAATTTATATTTTTAAGCAAAAAAAAAAAACGTATCATAACACCATCATTTATGAACTAGCAAATTTATTTATTTGGCTCGTTTCCAAAGTCTTTAAATATATGCCACTTTAAGACCGCTTACAGTGTCATGCTCTACTAAATAAAAAAAGACAATCCGCTCGACTAAATGATGACAATATTTCCAATGCAGAATTGATTCATGTAACCATCTATGCTCGAAGTTTAAATGCAAAATAATTTAACACTTCTAGTATTAATTATTATGAAGAAGTTTTGATGAACATTTCTTATTATTGAATATTAATTTCTCCTTTTTTGTATCTCATTTAAGAAATTTTTACACAAATTTGGTGCATATTTTTAACATTTTTTTTCAGTTAATTATGTAATTAAAAAATGTGTTAATAAGAACGAAATTTTTATTAAAAATGAATAAAACTGTATCGTGGTTTTTTTAAATTCTACTTTTTAATTCATTAAAATTTATTTTTCTACTGTATTTCGTTATTTCATCCTTAGAACTTCTTATTCTTTATTCTAAGCAATACTTCCTGTTTTAACTTAGACTTCCCTAAGTATTAGAATTTTTTCATCACTAAATTCTTACGAATACCTCAACTGCGGACACAAGCACGCGTGCATTTATACGCATTTTTAATAAATTACAGTTGAAAAAAAAAACAGAAAAAGCTGTTCAAAATGATTTTATTTTTAAATTTTCTTTTAACTGCTTAATTCCATTTTATGTTATCGCGTGCTGTGCTACAATAGCGACACGGGATGCTGGTTGTCTTCCGGACACAATTTTTTGGATGCGGTGTAAAATATGAGTTTATATTGCTGTGACCCGTGAATTTGGTTTTATTATAAATCTTTTGAACACAAAATATTCTGTTATGATACATCATATAAATTTATACTACCTTTTCGATGCAGATCAAGGCTGCTAGGTTATAACCCCTTTCAGAGATTATGAGATTCTTAATTTAAGAAATTGAATTAAGAACGGCATAATCTCTAGAAGGGGTGAGAAATTGTAGGTTACAATTCTCATAAGGAACTAATTATGTAATGAAAGAAAAATGATATAATTCATTTTCTGTATTTTATTAAATGCCATTCATTTAATAAGAAATTCTTAATTTTATAAAGTGCTAAGATTGAAAAATTTTGTAAATTAAAAATTCAAACATGTGTGCATAAAATAATTAGTATCATTTCAATTACCCTTGTAATTACAATGTAATTGAAATCAAGCTAGCTAATTTCAGTTAAATTGTAATTTTAATTTTCACATCAATTACAGAAAGCATAAATGCATTTATAAGATAAAATTGGATTCATTGATAAGATTATTCAAATAGATGATTTATAAGATGGAAAAAAAATTTTTTTATATATTTTAAAGTGATGATATAAATATAATATGAGAACTATTAAAAACGTTATTTCTTTGCTTTTGCCATTGTTAATGTTTCCTTAAATTACTGAAAATTCTTTTTTCTACACTTTAAAACACAAGGTAAATTTATAATTGTTAAAAAGATGTTTATATATACATATTGAGTATTAGTTATCATTAAACTACTGAAAATCCTCATTAAACTTTGTTAAGTATCGATTATCATGACCTCTGGTGTTCAAAATCGGTAATCATCTAAATCATGGGCTCCCAAACTTTTTTCTCTCGTGGACCACTTTTAAAGTTTTTACTATTTTCGGTAGACCTGCTGCTGCATTTCTACTGTATTCCCAAAACTCCTATAAAAAATATCACCCTAAATTGGGGGTGTTAAGAAAAAAAGTAGCACAATTTCTTGTGTCCTATTTATTAAAATAATACTTGCGGTTATACAAAATTATTATCATTATTACAAACAATCAACAATGAACCCTGAAATGTAAATCAACAATAAAAGATAGTCATACTTTTAATGAGACGGCATACGGGCGACACTTTGCGAATCTCGACATGTGGTGTACACTTGTACTATTATCTATTGTTCTATTCAATTCTGTGTTTGAACTGAATATCGAATATTTTTGAGTACCTACCTAGTGAATGATGCTACCTGCCTACGTCGATAGGTAAATCCAAGCCAAAATTTTTGTTCTTTATTATGAAAACTACTTGTGTACCCCTGTTTTCTTTTCACATCTAGGTGGACCCCAGTATGCTCTCCTATGGACCCCTGGGGGTCCACCTGGACCACTTTGGGAACTTATGTTCTAAATCATATTTTGCGTGAATGAGTCTTTTTGCTTCTAGCTTGAGTCTTTTTTCCAAAATTCTTTAATTAAGAATGATATTGAAAATATAAATGTTTGATAATTTCTTTACAATATTATATTCTTCTATCATTCCAATAAAAATATAATTAAATTGCATTATTCGAATAAGTTGATTTTAAGTCATTTATTTTACTTCTTATCTAATAATTACCAATCATGAATTTATTAGAGAAATAATTATCGTGGTATAAAAAATATATATATAATTGAATTAATTAGTATAGGGGATAATAGGGAGAATTAAGTGGGCAGTATTAATCTTAGTTTTGCATATTTTAAATCATAAATGTTTTAGATGTCTTTTCATCCAGAAAATTAAGAAAATATAAGTTTTTGTGTGTTACAATGGATTTATTTTTATTTCGCATAAATTTTTGATTATGGTGGAATTTGATAAGATAAATATTAGATTCATCACAAAATTTCATTTCTAAATATAGTGTTCAGAAACAAATTCACATTCGTTTCTAAGCAGTAAGTTTCTTATTACATTAATTCAATTAATTTATTTACATCTAAATATTCATTCCAATAAGTTGAAACATACTTTCTACATTTCTTTTAGAAAATAACTTTATACACGAGATTTACATTTGATAATTTCCAATTTGGCTTTTAATTGGTTTTGAGCAAAATATGAGGAATTTATGATAACTGAGAACAAGGTTCCCAGTGGCTATTTTTGAACTTGACCATCAGCAACGGAGGTGCTTGATAAAAGCAGCATTTGGCGATAGATAAGGCACGTGTAATGCTGAATATAAACACAGTTCCGAATTTACCCGGATGTTATGCTGATGAGTTTGTGCAAAGTACTTGTTCGTCTGCTTCTGACCTCTTACGCTCAAAATTGAAGGTTGACGGTCAAAGTTACAGAGGAGTGGGAGTGAATCCTTCTATTTGGCTTATTATTTAATCATTGCACTTGTCGCTAAAAATTTGTCATATTTATTCGTAATTAATCTACTAAATACCTGTAAAATATGTGCAATCTCTTCAATTTTATATTTCTTCTGATTTTTTTCTCAAACAATATTATGTTTTTTATGGAATACATAAAAAAACATAACTCATAAAAAACAAAAAATTTTTTATATAAAG
Source organism: Latrodectus hesperus (assembly GCA_037975125.1). Taxonomy (NCBI): domain Eukaryota; kingdom Metazoa; phylum Arthropoda; class Arachnida; order Araneae; family Theridiidae; genus Latrodectus; species Latrodectus hesperus. The sequence goes on along the minus strand of CM075853.1, from coordinate 22,815,424 downwards.
TCAAAAAATACTTTCTTTTCTGAAGTGGCATCAAACAACTTGATTAAAAAAAGCTACTACTGTTTTTTATTCGATTATGATGATTTAGTTGTTAAAAAATGTATCTATAAATTTTTCTTTTAATCAGAAAAATAAAATGTTTTAAATAATTAGTATCACATTAGTTTCTTCACTTTCCTTTATATCATATAACATAAAATAATTGAAATAAGTGTTTTTAAAACAAAAGTATTTTGCCATCAGAATTAGGGAATTCAACACAAAAATATATTAGTACCAAAATACAATATGCTGATAAAAGCTTACTCCTATGAAATTATGAATTCGACATTATTTTGTAATTTGTTTAAAATTCAAGAATTGACCTGTACTGTAGTAAAAATAAAATAGAGATCGATTTTTGAAATCTAACATTTCCTAGGAAGATATTTTATCTTGTTTTCCTTTTTTATGGCTATTTCAATGAATCTAAGATTTATTGAATAATAAGTGAATAATCATAGGTAACTTTTGTTCTTTATTTACTTTCACAAGATTTTTAATTTTTGTATCATTAATAACTTGATATATTTGTGGAAAAAAGTCTATTGCTTCCAAAAAATTCGAGACTAAATAAAATAAAACTTAATTTTTAGAATAACAATGCATTTAACTTTCATTATACTCTTCGTTTCACACACACTCACAATCATTCCTTCTCTCTCAATCTAATTATCTTTTATTTCAATCTAATAATTCATCTCTGTTGTCGATTAAGAAATATGTGAATGTCAGTTTTTCTCAGCAGTACAGAAGAATGTGTTCCAAGACTTTGGCGAAATGCTTCGTTTTATTTTCTAGTAAAGGATTGTTTTGGCTAAAAATTATTCTTGCGTCTATAAAATTAAGTTACAAACAGAAGACAAAATGTAAGATCATATAAACGTAACATAATACCTAAATACATATTTTGTAAACTATAAAAGTGTTCTAATTTTGTGAGATAATTTTCTTGAAATCTGATTATGAAGCACTAGGGTACGGAGTAGAAGATATGATACCATATCTTTAGATAGGAGATAAGACGTATTTTTTTATTAGATAAGCGACAATAATTTATTCTCTGTTATCTTTCATGACCTAAATTTATTATTATTCGATAACAAAATTATCGTAAAGTTAATCAAACCATCCTATAGAATTCGCTAAAAACCACCCTATAAGTTTTCATTTTTAGCAAATCTTATTTATTATTTAATAGTTGCTTATGGGTAATAAATTAAAAATATATTTTACAGTTTTAATGTTATTATTCTGCAACAAAAAAATTATAAATTTCAGCTTTAAAAAGAGATAAGAACATTCTGATATAAAAAAAACAATTTTTGGAACAGAATTGTATCAAACTAAATATTCTACTAGTGGCTAATTTTGAGCAAAACTTTATAAACAAATACTTCATGCTAATATCAAGCAACATAAATAAATTTCGGATAAATTGTTGCATTTTTCATTAACATTCTACTGTATATGTGAACCACAGAATAGAATTGATTTTTCATCAAATGAATTTGACCTAAAAGTAAATAAAATTACCGAAATTGAAGTATATAAATTTATCAAATAAAAATGTTTTAATGTTTTATTAATTTAGTTCAATTCTTAATTTAATATAATTTTTTTCATCACAAAGCATCTATAAAGTTTAAAGTATAGAGTTCCAATTGATAATTTCAAAATTAATATTTTTAAATTTTTGTCTGAAATTTAAGCCAGAACACGCTGCTTCTTCTCATTTTAAGCTTTTCAATTACAACATAATCCGAAAACTGAATAAAAAATTTTGAAACTTGGAAACGATGAAAAGAAACAAAAATAATAAATTTTACCCCTAGACTATCAGAAAGGTCTATTTTTATATCATATACATATTATGACATTGTTCATAATCACTTCAAAGTACCTGATAAGATAAAAAAGGAATGAAGCAGATAGCAACCAAACGCGTAAGGTCATTTGTAAGTCACTTCTATCTCGATAGCATGTAATCCATATGACACATCCATTGATATTTAAACTATCAGCTTAGAGTTCGATGGCATCTTTTGGAAAATTCTTTTATACAATTAATATCATTTTAACTCGACTTAAAATATCATTATTGTATTAGACTATATTAAAACCTATTCTTTTCTAATTATGAAAGAAAATTTATAAAATTCATTAATTTAAGCACGAAATTTCGAAAAATGGAACATTTTTTTCAAATCTTTAATGTTTACTTTTTTATTTCATATTTGACTTATATGTCATTTAATTATGCAACATTAGTTAATTGTTAGATTCATAATTATTTTCAAGTATAAGTTGGCTATAAAAAAATTTCGCAATTTTAGGCTAGTAATTTGTGTTTTGTTGCCTTGCTTAGTTACATAAAAAAATAAGTAAGGTTGCTCAATATCATTTTTCAAGTATTTATCTGTTTGTATTAAGTGTTATAATTCAATCTAAATGTGATAGTGCTCCAGTTACATGGATTAATTGAAATCAAACCCGCTTAAATGATGGAAAAAAATTACTTTTAAAAAACAAACCTGAAAACTACTCAGTAACGTAGGGATAGAGCTTTTCGCGCTCTCAAAGCACAAAACCTATGTTCGATCCTTGGGCTGAGAAGATCGACTCGGCCTTTCATCATTTCAATAGGTCGATAAAATTGAGAATCAACATGCTTGGGAACTATAAACACTGGAGTTTTCGCGTTCGGATGATTACCTAACCGGGACGTACGCTTCTCACCTCAGGGCCCTCAGTCATAAAAACAGATATGGGCACTGTAGAGGCCTTGGCCCTCATATGGCCTGTCGTGCCACTGAGTTTAGTTTTTAGAAAATTGCTTTAGTACATACTAAAGCAATTTTCTCGTATAAGGTAAATAAGAAAGTTCATGCCTTTTTCGCGTTCCCATTGAAGGAAGCGAGAATAAATATGCAAATTAGTTTATGACATGGACGTAGTAAAGACACTGGTCAGTCGAGAGACGGAATATCAGTGTTATAAAAGCAGGTTCACAGCGCACATTCATCAATCGTAACTCATACAGTAGCGAAGAGAAATGGACGTGTCGAAGGAGCTCGTTCGATGTTGTTTGCTTTACGACATCAAAGTAGGCTTGCAAGCTGCTGCATTAAGTCATCGAATATACCAAGCGTTTGGGGATAGTACTCTGAATGAAAGTACGGCAAGGCATTGGTTTCACTCATTCAAGTCGGGAGATTTGCCCCTCTGTGGTCAAGTTGTTGTCTGAAAAACTAGTCGTCAAGTGGTTCTCTATGAGCTACTACCAACGGGCCAAACGATCACTGCAAACCTGTACCAACAGCATTTGGAACGCACTGGTTAATAGCAAGGGTGTACTGTTCTTGGCCGATAATGTGAGGACGTATGTAAGGTGTGTGGACAGGAATACCATTAACAGAAGATGCTGGATGCCGATGCTGGTTACCTCGAGGTCTAACAATAGTCAACAATTTCTATAGTTCATGTTCTTTTGAGTCATTAAAATCGGCAAGAATTTGTTTACCTAGTATACGTAAATTTTCTTTCAACTTACCTCTTCAAAATATTAATGCCTGAAAATAAAATATTTAATTTTTAGAAAAATAATTTCAAAACTTTAATACACCATTAATATAGTCTATTAGTTTAATAATATTAAAAAAAAGTCACAAAAATCAAATTTTAAAATTTTTTAAGTAGCATTCGATACATTTGAATCTTTATAATAACATATTGTAAGATCTAAAAGCACTTGGAAAGAAATTATCAAACAATGATGGTGCTTTAGAAACCAGCAAATGCATAAAATCAACACATTCGATAAATTAATTTTATATTTTTAAAAATAATTTCAATATGAAATATGCTTACATGAATTCACAATAGCTCACACAGATATGGTTCTGTCAACTTCGTCATATGTGTGTTAGCAGCAGTTGAGAAACAATGTTCTTGAAAAAGAGTGTCTCTTTAGTCTGTGATGGAGGATTGAGAATGCTTACATCAAATTCTAAAGATCGTCGTTCCGTTGTAAGAAACCATCAATTACTTTGTCCTTTTAAAGACACCATCGGCATTACAGATGTCATCCTTATAGGGATGAGCAGTCACGAATCTTTGTGGGAAGACACATAATCGTTTTGAAATACATACAGTCATGAAAGGCTACTGTATTTGGCATGTTTCATTTTTTCTGTCATTCCAATAAGACTTATTAGTTCGTTGGAGGCTGGACATCATCATAAGAGAAATCAACTTTTCTATCGACATGTTGATGACAGATACTTGTCACTGTGGGCAATATCCAATGTGTGCTGTACTGTATGGCCGTATGATTTGTATGCACTTCACCTATTTTATAGAGTCCTGTACTTGTTGGATACCACCATTAATCATCCAGTTGTTGCTAGTAGAGAAGAGCACTTGCAAATTTCTGTTCACAGCATAACGAGTTTGGCTTGTCCAAGTGTCATGAGTAACAACAACACAACAACAAAAACAAATTTCTGTTCTATTTCTTCATGCGCCATCGTTGCCCATCCTAGATATTTGTTTCTATTTCAACCTCTTCAAGAAGGTGTGTGTGTGAATCATCCATTCAATATTATTACCGAAATCCATGAATCACTTACAGACTCATATCAGACATTCAATTATCTTTGTTTAATTTTCACCTAGCTCTTATTTCTTAATAACGGCTTATAGCAATTCTTTAAACAAATGAGGCTCTAAGATCACTTACACGAACCAGATTATCAGGTTTTTTATTTCTATTGAATATCAAAATGTATTGACTTGCTCTTAACCATGCTGCTGGCAAATAACGCACTTTGAAAGCAGCAGCATCCATGTACATATTGCAGTTTTATTCACCACTTAAATTATTGTTGTATCAAATATTTGATCTGTTCATTTTCGTTTTATTGAGGAATGGTTTATCGGAACTAGATAAAAATTTTATTTAAGTGTACTTATTACGATCTGTTATTGTTAATAAGATCAATCTATTCAGTTTAGCGGCATATTTTGCTTCGCTAATCCAGAATCAACCGAGTTAGATCATTATTTCCCCAAAGTGCTCAGTCAATTCTTTGTAAAATCTACAATTCAATAGAGAGGCTGTCTCTCTTCACATAATTGTTATACATGAATGATGTTAAGAATTCGCGTTTGTTTTGTTTTTTTATCACTTTCCTCCTCTATTATTACAAGGGCATGAAGATTTTACTAAATCATATAATCTATTATAAACAAAATTGTCTTGTCCTTAAATTCATTCGTTTTTCATATGCATGTCCCTGATTGGTTTTTGCACTGAATGCTACTAAATAAAAGCTCTTACAAAATCTCTTACAGAAAAAAGCTTAAGAAACAGTAGAGATTACAAACTTGGGTATACAATATGAGAGTAAATCAAAGTACAGAAAAATGTCGTCATCTCTAACTTTAGTGATAGATAACTTTTTGATATAACTAAATTATAACTAAACTTTGATGTAAGAGCTTGTGTGTGTGTAATAAGGAAATATATATAGTGAACATGATGACAACATCAAAAGGGATTAAGTTAATTTATAGATTTATGGTTTAAAGCGAATTTTATTGTTTGAAGGCTGTAAAATTCATTGATATTGTATGTTCCAAGACACACAGTGACCGGTTGAAAGTTCGGAGTCCATAGAGAATATTGGGAAAATGCTTGGTACATTTCTCCAATATTCTTTATGGAGTTTCAGCTTTCAGTATTTGCTACTAGGTGATATTGAACCATGATAAAAATTAAGTAAGAAACATTTTATATTTTAGATTTTTTTTCATTGAATCATTTACTTTACAGATTTATACGGAAATCAGTCACTGAATGACTTCCGTGTTATGGATAAATTTTCTATTTAACGTAATCATATAAATTTCGTTATGTCTCTCAAACTAGATTCATTTAAAATTTTTCCAACGATAACTTTTAGTTTAAATATTTTTTGATGAAATAATAAAGAATAAATTAAGAAAAAGATTTAATTCTTCATTATGGATTCCCCGAATAAAATACAGGAAACTACTTCAAATTTAATGCCAGAATATATGATCGGATTGAATACACATTTGGATACATGTTATAGAAGTATACGTGTATCCAAATTCAAACTAAACCAAGATATTTCTATAACTATTCAAACTAAGATATTTTTATATAACAATTTTCTTGCCCATAGCTTAGCTATACAAACATTCAACTTTAAATGAAATGCTAAAATCTGATTATATAAGCTAAATATAGTTTCATTATTATTTAAAAATGCTTATTTGTTTCACATGGATCTTTTTAAATCCCTTATGGGGATAGTTATCTTTAGTTTGAGAATTTCTGAATCAAATTATTGGTCTACAATTGAACTGAATTGCATAACTTAATCTTCTGCTGAAAATACCAAAACTTCAAAGATCCTTTTTTATAACAAATTATGCAATCATTATACTCATTTTTTAAATTTTATCTTTTGATTGAAAGTTTGTTTTATAATACTTCTGGAATATGAATTTTGCGGAGGTCCTAACATTTGCATTTTTGTTATGGCAAAGAACACTAGTTTGTTTTAAGTTTAAAGGATGTACAATAGAATTTCTTAAAAAATTTCAAATTAAATCTCATACATTCTGTATATTAAAAGCGACATTCCTAAGGTTTTATAACAGATTTTTCTTTTATCAAATACAAAGAATACATTTGAAAATTATTTTTAAAGCATAAATACCAACGGAAGTTTAGGAAGGGAACATTGTATGATCCAAGATACGCGCGATGTTACAAAAATAACTTTCATATTTATGTTGGTCCATCCTCAGAATAAATTTCCTGGAAGTGATTACTCTCTATCGACAGATCGAGAGCATGTCCCGAAACCTTGAAAAGGCCTCAACTGACCTGTTGTAACCTTTTTATTTACATTATCAAAAGGACAACGTTTTCTCTTGTGAGAATTCAGCGAATTTGCTTCCTTCTTTTAATTGTTTTGCAAAACGATTGAAGTCGCTAATTGTATTTATGTAAAAAAATCAAAAAATTATCTTTTTTATTGATGGAGAGTGATGGAGCTTTTGCAAATTGATTGAGAGATGAGCAAAAAAATGTTTTAATTTATATTTTTAAGGGAAGATCTGAACTAGATTTAGTTTAATTTCTGATATTTTTATTTTTGATTGGTTTCTGATATAGTTTAATTTCTGATATACTTTGCATGTAGGCAAACAATGTTAACAGAAACTGATGATATGCTTCACAATTCATAAATTGTTACTTTTGACACTTGGACAAGCCATGCCGTTGGTAATGCGAATTTAAGTCAGTAAGGTGCGTCTTTCGTTTCACCAGAGAATCACGAGAGTGAAAGTACAACTTTCCTCGGATAGATGGCACCACCAGAGGATCCATTCCCTTAATGTTGACATGGAGGGGGTTGGTTTGGTTTGTTTGTCGCTCAACGGTCATTTTTTGCACACGAGGGCTAATTAGACCGGGACTTACGGCATAAAGTGGATTCCGAACCACTACAAACATCCATGCCCAAGGTGGGATTCGAACCCACGAACTGTTGAACCGAAGGCAAGAGCGCTAACCATTCGGCTGCCAGCTCGGCTGACATGGAGGGGGAGGAAATTTTCTTTAGACCATTACTGCTCAACAGGACTTTCGATCCTACAGATTTCACGAGCATGTATATCGCATGTCCTAGGTAGATATTTGCGGGCCATTGGGAATCGAACCCCGTCCTGCCTGACGGAAGGCCGGTGCTCTAACCACTAGGCTACCAAGGCCCTGTACTTTATTATTTGAATAGTAAACAAAAATAATATTCTCTTAAATAATAAAATAGTTTATAGTAAATTTCACCCAAATTTGATCTTTCCTGCTTGTAATTTAAAAGTATCTAAATAATCTCTATACATATACTACTAAAGTGTCCCTGTTAGATTTCAGATATTCGAAGAAACCCCGTCGCATTGTTTTTATCAGAATTCTGTGTTTCATTATATACTTAAATATTGAGACTTTCTTTTCATGTTAATAGCAAAATAACAACATAAATATGCAATCAAACAAAGACATATCACCTTTATAGCAAATCAAAAAAGAAGAATCTGTTTCGCGAATACGTTTTCCTATTAATGTCTTGATTTGAATCTTTTGTTAGTTTAAAGAACACCTGCCTGAAATATGACAGGTGAATAAAGGATTGCTTTAGAAACAATTTTTTCCCTTGACAATTTAAGATTTCCAGTGAGCGAGAATGAATTGTGTTTCTTCAAATCCACGTTAATATTAAATGTGGAACTACGCCTTACACATGCTTTCACAATGTGAATAATTTCCTGAAAGGAAGTAATTAAAGCTATATAACACATAATTGTGAATTTTGATTTCAGTAGGTAAGTTATAGTTTCAAAAGTCATTTTTATTTGAATATATTGTTATTTTAAACGTAAATATACATGTCTGGTTCTCAAAATTCTCATCGTGTTGCGTTGCCCTGGAAATTGTTCAAATATTGTTTAATTTTGAAAAATTCAAATGTGAAATAACGTAAAAATAATAACATAAAATGGGAAATATAATATTATGTTATTTATCTCGAAATAAAATTAGACACATTTGCATTGCGGAATATTTTTCTCATTAATGTCACTAAAATTAAAATATTTAGTATTTTTATATGCATTGATTCTACACAATATTTGTGTGTGATGCATATATTTAAGTGATTTAAACATATTTGTGCATTTAAACGTAAATGAAAAAGTATAGTAAAATAATTTTTAATTTGGTTTCAAATTTTGTAGATATTTAAATTATTTAATATTTTTCGTGGTTTCGGTTATATAGCTTATTTATTCCTTACTTTTTCATGCTTAAATAAATATTAATTAATGCGGTACTCTGCAAGTACATATTTCAAACATTATATATAAACTAAGTGTATTATTTTGTTTCTTTTTAATGTTGTGAGTTGCAAATATTGCACTTATATTCATTGTTTACGTCTTCGTTCATGCAGTTTGAAAATGTTCGGTTTGCTTACTTATTTTAAGCGGAAAATCTTGGGTTATTATTATTATTTTGAAAAAATTATTAAAAATTCTCATATTTAGTTTAAAATTCTGTTATTACAAATAGATATTTCTCTATTTGTCAACAAAAATCAAATTTCTGTAAACTGGATTAATAATGCAAATTTTATTTTATAACTTTATAAAGTAAACTGAATTCCAATTCTTCCGAAGTCAAATCCTTAAGCTTTCTCAAATTCAATCCATCCCTAACATCGTTTGAATCGTTCAGGATAAGAAATAACTTATCAACTGAACCAATATTTAAAAATTGAATCAAATTAAAAAAAATAAGCATATATTATAAATCAAGTTGTCAACAATATTTTATAAAAAAAAAATAATAGTGATAACCATTTTCATAAATTGTTAATTTGATTGACAAAATCAATCTATTTCATGTTAATGAAAAATATTTTTTAACAAAAGTAATTTTAAACAAATATTGCAATTATTAATTTATATAATTCTATTAATTAATTAAATTTTTAAAAAAATTAAATCGTACTTGCCGAAATTTAACTAACTATAAAGTGGATCATGTCATTTTCCTTTTGTTTTTTCTGCTGTTCTGTTTTGCTCCTCATATAAGAAATCGCGTTATTAACAGAATGAACTTCGACACTATTCTCAGGCATTCGCTGGTGAATTTCGCCTTATTTGTTGCCGCTCGAAGAATGCGATTGGAAGGCAGGCAGCCAATTCATCGACAAGTCTGATAGACAACGCTGTTTCAATACGATGTGACGTTTATCTGAGGTCATGGATATTTTAAACCAATGAGAATCTTAATAAAGTGACGTCATCATGATCTCAACTGTAACGAAAGAGACAATGATTTTATGGTTAATATTAATATAATACAATTTTTATATATATCAATATCAATGAAATCAGAATGAATGAACTTTATCTGAGCAATTATAAAAATCTTGCAGTTTGGTGTTTAATCACTTTCATTCATTCCAGCTCTTGTTTAAGTGTTCATGTTCTAGAGAGACAAGAGTATAATTTACTGTGTCTATAAATAAAGCTTTCTATAAAAGAAATATTCCATTTCTGAGAAAATTGTAGACCCATATTCAAATTCTGTAGTTTGTAGAAATCCATATTAAAGTACTATTGTGTGTGATATCGTTAGTTATTTAGAATTCAATTATAATTGTGTCTTATAAAATACATATAATAGCCTTTAGTGACTTAAACTCTGCAAATTTTATTTTAGTGAATCATGTAAAAATTGGTTATTGGTTGTATAAATTTTAAGGTAGTATGTTTAAAAGGTGTTGTTCTTGGAATTTAGGCATTTGAGTTTTCTATTTTTTAAATTCATTTATACTTTCAGAAAAGACTGCCAAACTGGTAAAAGGTTCTCTAATTTTTAAATAATGCATTATTTTAAATATACCACTATTATTTTGTTGACATGAATTTTTTTTCACAAATAATTTTGATAAAGTTGTTTATATTTAAATCTGTGACAAAAGTTTTGACTACTTTTTTGACACAATGCATATGAATATTAGAAATGACATTTATATTTTTATTAAATTAATTTTATATTAAATGATAAACATTAATTTCTAAATCATGAAATATCAAATATCAATTATTATCAAATTTTATTATTAATTAGTTTTCAAAGCATTCTAAGAGCTATAAAAATCAACTATTTTTGTAATTTGTTCGCTTAATTTACTAGAAAGATAAGAATAATAGAAAACAACATAAAATCTGATGTTTCAATAGCTCATTTGAACACTTTCTCTTAAACTACATTTTCAAACAATTTTATATTTGCTTATAACTTGAGAATTTGCAAAATCATGGCATACAACAAAAGTCGTGGCATACTTTGAACTTTATTAAATTCCAATAAATTCTATCTACGAATAAATAATAGTTGCTAAGCGTGAATGTTGTTCAAATGTATCAATGCAAATATATTTCATATTGTTAATCCGTTCTGACTGCCAATAATTAGACATGAGGATTTGATTTAATTCGAATGTTTATAAATGCTTATGGATCAGCAGTTTTCTCAAAACATATTGTATTGCTTTACACTTTTAAAAGAAGCTTTTGTTGGGAAAATGTCGTTTTTGTGTCCTGACAGGTAACAAGTTAGACACTAATCCTCCCCCCCTCCAAGGACAATGAATGACGTTTTGACTTCTTTTGTATGATTTGATGACATTTAAAGTTCTGTGGGTTCTACTAACCTTCTAATGGTGCGAAGTTTGGAGAAGGGGCCTGGTCAATGTCTTGATCAGTTTAATTGTTTCAATGTTTTGTTATGATCAGTAACTTCATTTGACAGAAATAAGTTATTGGTAATGATCGCAATAAAATAATCTCCAATCAAAAAAAATCATTTAAAAACGTTTATAGATTATAAATAAACGCATTCACACATTTTGAAACATATCTTATTTCATATATAAACCAGGAATTGATTCCCGCACATATATCTCTTATTGTAATTAATAACTATTCTGTCACATCCCAAACACTTCCACTTATTTCTGACCATTAACCACACTGTATTATTTATGATATTAACTTTTAAAATTAATAACTCGAAGATATTTCAAAATTCTATTTTTAAAAAATTAATAGATGACATTAAAATCGATTAATTTATAATATTTTTAATTTTTATATATACTTAAAATTACGATATACTACATTTATTACAAAGAACTAATTTACGAACACGAACATTCTTATTGTTTTCGTTCTATATACGTTAAAGTGATTAATTTATAACTATGTGTGTGGAGTCAAATTGATTTAATTTTGATTTAGGGATGAGCACCATACAAATAAGACTCTTCACGCGCGCGAAAAAAGTTTGTGTTCTCTAAAAACCCTTTTTGATAAGAACTTTTTAAAGCAAATTTAGCTTAAAACTACTTTAGTTTCTTAAAGTTAAAGTTAAAACATTTAATATATTTCAAAGTAGAGTTTTTTTATCTAAAACTTTGTGTTAAATTATTAAATATTCTGTAAACAAAAAACAGAGAAAAGTTTCAAAAACTTCCTATAAAATAAAGATAATGCAAAAAAATTGATTTATAGAGTAGCTGAAAGTCAAAATATGTTAAAATTTAGTGATAAGAGAAAAACACCCAATTTATAAAAATGTTTCAGGGATTCATTGTTTGCTGAAATTTGATTTTGGTATATTTATGGCGGAGACATAATAGTACAATGGTTCTTTCGTGCTTGAATAACGTGAGCACGCAATTAAAATATCTTTAAACTGTTTTCGGTGTACAAGTATTATCCAGTAGAGGTAATATGAAAATAAATGAAACACGAGAATCTCTTAAATACATTTACTTGCGTCTTTACTAGTAATTGGAGATGAGGAAACAGACGTTTGAAAAACAGATGAGGATTAGTAGCATTTTCTTCCTGAATCTATCCTTTGAATTGTTAAGTAAGGGCTATTTAAGTGTGGGAAATGCACAATAATAGAGCAATTCGTCCCAAGCACGACATTTCACTCCGAATCAGCACGCTTGGTTGCGTTTGCTGTTTCCAATATGAAGTAAATTAGGAAGTGGATAATCATGTCACTATAAAACTGTTTTATATTTTATTTACTGTGAACGTTATTTAATTAAAAAAAGAGCATGAAATAGTGCTTCAGATTTAGTTATTCTATTTGGCGACAGAATTAATACATGACTGATTTAGTTAAAGCCATGCATTTCTGATTGCTTGTTTCAGTCGCACTTTGTACATACATGGACAGCGGTGCAGGCGAGCCCCGAAATGTATCTTAGGGTAAAGGGGGCCGTCACCAAGCGCCTCGTAATTTTGAACCACGGTCAGGTGATGAGGTCACACATGAGCTGGCTCTTCTCCACATCCACTCCACACCAGCGGAAGGACTTTGGATGTCTCTGATTAACGTCGGCATGTACCCAACTCACGGACCTTCAACAACCCAGTGAGGAAGAATTAGGTCACTCTCTTAATGATCGTCATTTTGCTGTTCTTAACTAACCAGGAAAGCAGTTTGAAGCTGCTAAGTTACTGGAGCTCCATTTTGAACAACAGTGGTTACCTACCTCATACCCACCCTTCAAAATTTCCATACTATACCAAGTGAGGCCATATTGACCTGGGTGGTTAGGGCTTGGTTGAAAGGTAGGGATTTCAAATCCCTACTTAAGAGAAGATCCGACATGTTCACTAAGGGCTTCCGCTGAATAAGTCATGGCTTCAATGTCTTCTGAGTGAAATAATATTTCTGGAAGATTAAGTATTTTAAGATCTTCTGCTTTGTCCCTGCTCCTAAATTACGAAGACTCCCAAACAACAACTTCTGTTTAAATCATTGATCCCAACTCTGGGCGAAGAACAAGGAAGTACGCTGGTATTCATTCACATCCTATCAATTAAGAAACATTAAGCCTTTAGAAAAATTAATATTCATGAGCTCTTTCTGCTTTATTCTCTTTAATTAGGCCAGGTATCAAATCTGTTACCTAACGGTCTTGAGGAACATTTTTTTTCATCAGCCCTATTTTGGTTTAATAGTTTAGTAAATTTTAAAAAGTTGATTAAAATTAAGAAATGACTGTTTTTAAATAATGAGGAAAAGAAACAGCAATTCTCCCTCCCACTTAGGAAAGAAATCAAATTTATGGTCTAAACCTAGATAGTTTAATGCGAACATTCTATTAATTAATATAATGTAAATTATATAGCTACATCACTTTGCGCTTAGATTGGTATGGTGTAGAAATCTGGACAGTTTGTGAGCATCTAAAGCGTCAGTTTTTATAAAGTTAAAGCTGTGATAAAATTGTTGTGAGAAGTGAAATAGATTATTTATTTATTACATTACATATATTTCAGACTTCTATGCTTGATTCTTGGGATCCGTTTGTAAGTCTTCGTCGATAATAGGACAAATAGCACAATGACAGATGTACAACCACAGAAGATAACGAAGAAAAACACCCAGGGCCACGGTGGGAATCGAACCCACACTCCTACGCTCTCAAGCGATTAGCGGAGTGATGCTTTGACCACTCAGCCACGGAGCGCCCTAGTGAAATAAAGTCGAGAAAAAAAGTAATAGAAAAAAGCCCAATAAAACAAATTAACGGAAATAACAAATGATATTTCCCCCCCTTTAACCAAACAATTCATTACTCAGTAAGGGAATTTCCTTTTGAGTCACAATTTTATAAAGTTTATTAAATTATTTTATATTAATGGTTATATATAACTATATATATATCTAAAGTCAATAATTCACGAACTAGTAAAAATATTGCAATGTAGTAAAAAAATATTATTACTTTTGCTGATAGTATTACTACGAATGTAACGGAACTAAATAATTTACAGATTTCTCTTGATTCATCAAAATTGAAAACTACTAATTTTGATATGAATAACGAAAAGTATTACTATTAAAAACTAAATTTATGTATTTTAAATATATTTAAATAAATAAATAAATGTATTTAATTGCATAATGATCAAAAATGAGTATCTTGAATACCGAAAAAAAATTCAAGATGTGAAACTAAAAATCTTACGAATCCCCACAACTCTAAAAAACTATCAAACCTGGAAAGATAAAAACAGTTTTATTAGCATCCAGCAATATAATTCTCGAAATTATAGATTTTAAAATTAATCCAATATCCAATATGCTTAAAGTGAATGAATCTGTTATTTTAAATTACAATATGTGATTAGTTAACATTAATCTAATTTTACTGTACCATTTTATGAAATATCGATATTTGTTGTTTTCTTATACACCGTCGTATCATATGATGACCATTTGCCACTGTCTCCTCACGTTAAGTATTTTTACAAAAGAGTTTATTTACTATTAATTACTAATCTGGTAATTTTGTGGTTTATCTAAACCTTGTTAACTCAATTTTAACATGTCGATTAATCAACAGACAACACTAAGAAAGATACTTTTGATGGAGTCTGATGATTATACTTTACTCATCAAAATCATCAACCCAAGATGTATCCCAGTTTTCTTTTCAATGATGCCATTTATATAATCACGTGATTCTTGAACAATAGCAGGGAGTGCAAAGAATTCACAATCTATAGTTTCCAAAATATAATCTTTTTTATGCTATAACTCTTCTTTTCTAAATACAAAGTGTGGAAAGTTAAATTTTTACTCAAATTTATTTTCGCATAGTTTTATATTTCATTTTGTCCAAATGATAATATCAAAGGTAAGAATCAATTTGCAGAGCTTTAAAACTAATTTAATTTCAGAAAATCAAAATAAGTGGTATCTACACTATGTGAGCAAAAAAAAAAACATAATTCGAGAAACTTGTAAGATTTTATTGACTGCACATATACTGGACTGAACTGGCTTCTATGTTCTTTAGATTGCTTAATAGTTGTCCTTTGGCTATTATTGCCTGTTTCTATTCAAATATTTATCGTGCCTGACCTTTCTAAGCCTTTCTTAAGAACAATCATTACTTATCTCATGTTGCTTGAAATTAGCATTGACTATGAACTCAATGACTCAAATGGAGTTTGTATCGAACTTTCTCACCCAAAGTAACCGGACAACTTATCAGTGACTATTAACAATGTAGGATTTATCAGGGACCACAAACAATCACATGTTCAAATAATCACATGTTCAAATAATGCGAAAGAGTTCATATCACTGAATTATCGCCATATATTACGAATGAGCAATACAAGCTCGTTCTTAGTGGAATGCTACTTCAAGAACATTAAACAAATTTTCACATTTTTGTTCACTTTGTATACTATGGTAAAGTTTTTCAGAACCTATTTTTCATTATTATTTTGTCTGCTCGACTAACTTTAATTGCACACCGAGATAATGGTGCTCAATTAAGTATATGAACATTTTAATATATACGTACGATGAATGGTGACCTGGTGGAATATTCTAAAACAACAATTTTAAAGAATACATCTGTGTCGATAATAAGAATAGAATCCATTTTTGAGAGCAGTTTGTAAATTTAGATCCACTGGATGTAAAAGCGGAACAATTACGATTTACGAAACATAAGTGACATATGTTTCTCATAGATATGCTTTCAAAGTTACTTTAAGAGTTCTACAATTTCTCTGATATCCACAAAAAGTATTTTCATTATATTTCTTGAAAACTCTTAATTATAATCAACACGTTCAAAAAAGATTTTGCTGATAAAAAGTTTTTAATAAATAATTTATGTCATTATAATTGATGCTTAGATCAAATATTGTGGCAATATCTAAATAACTACACAATGAATGAAATGCATTTGTTCTTTGCAGTTGTTGGATTAACTGATAACACAAATTATTAAATAAAAAAATTGCAATTGAATACACTAGATCAAATTGCAGGTATCCAAATTAATAAAATGAAATCCATAGACTTAATTGTGTATTCGATTTTAAATATTATTCAAAAGTCAAGTCTTATTTAAATATCACTACCATATTTTTATTTAAAACTAGCATATTATGTGTTTAATATTAATAATAATAATAATAAATTAAAATCACTTTTACATTTAATGTAATCACTTAATGTAATTAATTTAATCACTTTACATTAATTAAAAAATATTACTTTTTAAGGAATTAGTTCTAATTTTAATAAACTGTTTTACATGTATAGTACTTCACTTACTTAAAAATGATACATTTTAAATAACAGTCCAATGGAAATTAGTTCTATTTACAAAAATCAGTGATTAAATTTATGAATTTTAGTTGAATGATAGACAAATCTCGATATCTCTCTCTAGAAATAATTATTGACTTGCTGACACACCAGATTAAATTTCAAACCTGTGCGGACAAAATTAGGATATAAAATATTAATTCAAATGTTTACCCTGAATGCAAGCTTTCGGTAGTAGCATTGACCGATATTCCACCAAAAAGTAACCTTGTCCTTATGGTGCACTCGTTTCTGCCATTTAGGGCTATTGTGGAACACCACTAATGAAAAGACAGACAGAGAGCTTCCTCAATTAATGAATTTCGGAGGTCGAACGATGGAAAGGATGTGACTTTGGTCACTGCAGTTGGTTCTGCAACATTAACTCTGTTAGTTAAAGTTGCTGAATACTAGTTAATGTAAATGTATGGAGGAAGTTTTTAGCAGAAAATGAATATGGTTAAAGGAAAATGCTTTTCTAGTTATAATTAGAGCATATGGTTCTAATGCAGTTAAACTTGGTTTTCAACTTTTAGTTTTAGAGATAAATTAAGAAGTAAGATTAGAATAATTTTAATTTTAATCGCTTTATGGAGCGTAATTGTTAGTGCTTGGGCTTTGTTGGATGAAGTAAGTGAAAAGTAGCGATATGGTATTTAAGAATAAAGAAATAACTTCATAGCTTAAAAAATGGAGATTATTACAATAACGAATGCAGTAACTGTTTCATCTTTATTGTAAGCATTTGACCTTATTGAATCTTGAAATTTCATATGCCAAATGTTGTTGAAAAAGAGAATATAATTAATTTGTAGTTTAGATTAAGAATGGAGCAATTTTAATCGCTTACCCAACTTTTTTTGTAAACATTGCCATTTTTATAAAATTTTAAACAATTTTGGCATGATGAAATGTTACTACAGCAACTATTTTAAATCTTTATATCTTTTTCACGTGTATTGTCTTAAAGGAATTTTGAACGACGTATATACAGAAAGATAATCTGAAGAACAATTTGGTATGAAAAATATTCTTGTTCAGTTTTATATTTAAGTATTTCAGAGTTTGTCCATGTTTGTACTTGTGGTTTTACCAACCAATTTCTAATAGCCATTTTAATTGAATAATAAATTGACGATGTATATATATATATATATATATATATATATATATATATATATATATATATATATATATATATATATATATATATATATATATATATATATATATATATATATATATATATATATATATTAAAGAACAGAAACCATGCCGCCCAACTTGTCTAGTGGTCAGCGTGTCTGACTGCGGATAGGGTGGTCCTGGGTTCGAATCCCGGTTCGGGCATGGATGTACTTTCTCTCTCTATCTATCCTGTCTTTGTCCTTTCCTTATATGAATGTGTGTTGCCTACCCTATAAACGGGGGTACCTATGGCATGCGTGTATAGAGGAAGTCAGACTGCACACCAAGATATGGTTCAGTTGGAAAAGTGAGGCAGCGCACCCCATATTGCCAGCCTGGCTGGCACACAACAACAACAACAGAAACCATCTAGTATTTGATTATTATCCTTAATTTGGTTTTTGATTAATTTTATAAAAATGTACTATTATATATATATATATATATATATATATATATATATATATATATATATATATATATATATATATACATATATATATATATATATATATATATATATATATATATATATATATATATATATATATATATATTCCTGCACATATTCATTCCTATGCAGTTTGTTTTTCGTTGTAAAATTTTGCATGCGATAACGATATTGGGATAATACAGATGGAATGTTTTCTATCAGTCGTATGTATGTACATTTTAAGGCGCTGTTGGTAACTTAAGTACTATGTTCATTTGTTATCAATAGTTTCCTGATAATACTCATTCATTCCTTTTCGTTCGACGCGCTAACAGCATACATTCACAGTTTTCTCGCCAGATTCGCACAGTTAAGAAGACATTTTATAAAGAGAATAAAGTAAATAATTTTTTTTTTCCTACTTAGAAATATATTTGTATTTTAAAAATTTATCTATTTCTATGAGAAATTATTATTTTTTAAATTTCAATGTATAATTTCATTTGTTTTTGTTTGTGTAAATATTTTCCAAACTTATTTAGAAAATATTTAAAAATGTTTCTTAAATAGGCTTTTTTTATGCAGTCTCTTTATACCTCATAAAAAGTTTTCCTCTAATTTGTTGCAAAAATTATTTGTTACAAGTACTTATGAAGTTTCTGGATATTTTTTGATGTGGCTTCCTCAATGCTGCCTCTATTTCTCTCATAGAAACACAAGTTCGCGACGGTATAATACTTTTATAGTTTGTACAGAACTCGCTTAGGTGATTTCCAATAATTAATTGTAATAAAAATTTAAATCTTATGTAAATAAAACCAGTCATTTAAATTTCAAGCTAAAAAACTTTAAAGAATTCAAAATCGATAAAAATTTATTCAAACTTTTTAACAAAAATTATAGTCCCGCTAATCAGATGAATAACTTTGTAAAGATTATATATTATTTTATTTGAGAAACTGAAAAAAATAATTATATCCTTGTTTATGGATAAATATTTTGAGGAATTCTCTTACTTCTTGCTCAGAAAAGAAAACTGAATTAAGTTATAAAATTACATCGACTTCTATGCTCTTATAATTACAGTAAAAATGAATTCGGATCTCAAGAAAATATTAAACAACATTTAAAATTGTTTTTATACTTGCATTCAAACGTAAGATCCATTTCCGAATAATATATGTAGTTATGTCATTTAAATTTCATGCATTAAAAATCTCTCAAAATGAAAATGTGCTTCTGTTCTGAAACTGTAGATGTTAAATACATTACTGTACATTCTAAATTTTGTTTTAAGATCATACCGAAATATTTTCTCTTATTGCTTTGTAATAACTAATATATATATAAAACAAGAAGTCATCCATTTACTCCATTTTAATTAATAGATAGATGTTTATATATAATAATTAGATATATTAATTAAAATAGTAAATGGTTGACTTCTTGTTACCTTTTCATTATTTTCCTGCCGTTTTAAATTAAATTCTTTGCTAAATTTTTACGAAGCTTAAACACTGTAAATAATTACATTACAATTTTGTGATTTTCTTTATAATATGTTTTAAAAAAAATCATTTTTTTCTTTAAAAAACAGTTACATGCTTTTGAAAACCCAAAAGAAGGAAATTTTAAAGGATATTTCTATTAACAGGTATTTTCTGGCTTGTGTTATGCGTTATTAATATACTATCCTTGTAATCTATACGATCATTATTACATTATATTCCGAGAAAAATATTTTATGCTGAATTATATATTATATGTAATTATATATTTTTATTGAATCCTACATAAATTATTTTTTTATCCTTTTTACCTCTATATATTTATGATTTAGTTCAGCTTTTATGAATATAACATAATAATGACTAAATTTCAATATCTTTTCGTAGTTAAGGTTTATATTAATAGCTCACGAATTGATAAAACTCAATATTATTTGAATAATCAATTCTTAGTCTAAGATTATGAATTTAATTGCTTATCATGATCTCTAATATGTCTCAATAAATGGTTCCTTATCTCAAAGCTATTGTTTTCAAAGAACTGTCGCTGTGTTACGTGACTTCTCAAGCATAAAACCAATTAGTTAAACATATTTATCGTTCACCGATTTCGTATGCATTGCATCACTGTGTTAAGTGAAAAACTAACAAGTCTTATCGACGTATAGTTCTATGGTGTTCTTTCCGAATATTTCTGTTACGAAAACTAGTTTACACCAGGCTGAAACTTTAGAAGTTTCTTTATTTGATTGGCTTACGGGAAACAAAATGGAAATGCTGATAACGATAAAAGCCATAAAAGACAAAATTAAGTTGTCAATGGCAACAATTTGCACTTTTCTGCAAACCAGGTAGACATGGTAATGGCGGGGGACACCATTTTTTTACAGTGTCCTTTATGTGGTCGGAAGATAATGAATTTGATCCTGACCAAACCAAAGAGTATCATACTGTTAGGAATTATACTCTTTAATTTATTTAGGTGACGGTCTTAGTCTCTTACGTTTTGCATTTAATGATTTCAATACTCCAGAAATTGAAAACGATAGTATGATTAAAGAAATTAAATGCAGGGGTAAATTTTAATTCTGATACAAACCATTAAAGATTAACAAATAAAATACTATCTCTTTACACACACAAACACACACACACACACACACACACACACACACACACACATATATATATATATATATATATATATATATATATATATATATATATATATATATATATATATATATATATATATATATATATGTATATATATATATATAGAAAAAGAGAGAGGCTTTAAAGTCTAGAAAAGAATTGGATCACATTTCTTCATTGAACCACAACAAACAATTGACAACCATCATAAGTCTGACAAAAAATGCCATTTTTATATTTTTTCAGCTACAAACATCCCATTAGAATCAAACTATATTTTATTAAATTTTAAGTAAAATAATAAACCATTCTTTTAAAAATGGCAAAAAAATTATACTTAAATAAATAAATGCATTTTAAAAAATAAAAATATATTTACTTAATAAAGGATATAATGCAATTTTTAACATTTCTCATAATGCATTATAAAACTAGAAATTTAAAAAAAAATACACGAAACATTCGAAAAAGCATAGATTATTTTTCATATGGGGAAAATGAAAGTCGCTTACCATTATAATACGACATTAATCTTCAGCAAGACTTGTATCGGTCTTATCTACCTATTATGTCAATGATTTATAGGACATGAACCGTCGTATGTGTAAATAAAAAGGCTATTCCACCATGATAAAAAAAATGCGTGCTTTCAACCATTTTTTTCTGAAATTTATTTATCATCGAATGTCTATTTTAAGCTTCTTTCAAGAATTAAGAGCATTCATCTAAATTATTTGATTATTGTACATCAGATAAATCGAGTACCAAAGCGGCTGCATTCGGTTCTGACATTCTCTGGGAATCTCCATATCTGGAGCAAAAGATTCTCAAGAGGTGACCATAAAAAAACGATTATCAATAATCATTTTTTACTTTTATGTGCACGCTGCTTTTCTTAACTTAAAATTATTTCAATATTTCTCTAATGTAATATAATGAATGTGGAAAAAATGAATGTCACTTAAAATAGGTAATGAATATAACAAATGGTTTATTACTATTAGAAGTCTGTAGCAGAGTTATGCGTTCATTTAAACTGACTTCATTTCATTAGTCCTAGATATCACATCTTTTTCCTATAAATTATTCTCATAATATTTCTCCTTTCAATTTTTGGTGATCCTATCTTTACCAGATTAATTGTGAATTTTAGATTTTCATAATAACTTGCATAAAAAATGTTCACTATCTGAATAATTAAATAGTGGTTTTTAAAAAAGAACAATGCAATTTCACCTGGGGCCTGAGCAGCTACCAGGCGCGTCGGCAGGTGGTGGACCGCCTAACGTCCTGTAGGAATGACAGGATAGCCTTGAATATAGAATCAGAGGCCGCGAACTAGCTCCCGTAAACCCTGGTGTTATGCGACCCGTGCCTAGGGCTATTTGGCACCGCGGTATTGGTGTCTTAACGGAGCCTCTAGTTGCCTGGCGAACTTCTAGAGCTTTTTGACTTGCCCAGTAACTCAGGCAATGCTGGGTGGACTGTTATATTATCTGAGCTTATTAATTGTTATCTTGTGTCTGAAACGACATAAGAAATAACAAACCTTTCGGCATTTGCAGGGGAAGCCTCTGAAGTAGACCTTGCTGAAAAAGACAAGGGAATTCAGAGGCAATCTAATGAAGGGGCAGCAATGAATCCTTCACAGGAGGTAGAAGTGACCTCCAAACCATATTCTTCTGGAGAAAATCAGGAAGCTATCGCTAGCATGACTGACTCTCTGACCAGAATCATTTGTGGATCATCAGCGAGGATTGCCTCTGAAATTCTAAGATGCTCTAGGCAGAAGATACGTTTAATCGTAGGCTTCATAACTGGGCACTATTATTTCAGAAAACACCTCCATAAAATGGGACTGTTTCAGTAAGACCCTATCTGCAGGAAATGTCATGCAAGAGGAAACGGCCAAGCATATCATTTACGAATGCGAGGCCCTTGCCCTCCCTAGATTAACTTCTTTAGGCATCCTCCATACTAGAGAGTTACA
Organism: Latrodectus hesperus; assembly: GCA_037975125.1. Taxonomy (NCBI): domain Eukaryota; kingdom Metazoa; phylum Arthropoda; class Arachnida; order Araneae; family Theridiidae; genus Latrodectus; species Latrodectus hesperus. The sequence continues at coordinate 22,792,295 of CM075853.1, read as the reverse complement.
CCTAGACTCCATTAAATGATTCGGACTTTATTAATAAAGTGGGTGACCCGAGCTACTGGAACTAGGAAACATTGGGTTTGGAGTTAACAGTACAAAATGCTGATAAAAGCAGAGGTGCCCAATGACATACAATCCCACTCTAAGAAGAAGATGCCATTTTAGCTCTGAATCCGATTTTATTCCGATAAACTAGCAATGTCTTGCAAAATTATTCGCAGTTTAATTTTCTGCTTTAAACCTTTGTGGTGGGTCTTAAAAAGAAAGTGAAACTATCATGTGCAAAACGCGTTGTTTTCAATCGTTAAAACTGATGTTGCAATGTTTCGAAACATTCACTTTGTTATTTCGCTTAGATCTAGGCCGATATCTCAAGAGTCTGCTTGAATTGTGTACAGAGTTTGTCCTTGACATGTGCATACGAAGGTGATGAGATATTTATTATTCCAAGATATAAAAAATATTCTGATTATAACAACGAGAAACATCAAACGAACCTGCGTTTCATCTCAAACTTTTATTCGGATACAGATTTCAAATATTCAATTTCGGTAGAATAAATATGCCTTTAAAATCAATAATATTGGATTTTATTGATACATATTTTATGTAAAATGTATTTAAATACTGTATGCATCAACAAAATATATTCTACATAAGCATTTCTCTGTAGCTGAAAAATAGACCTTATTTTAAAAGCATCATTTGCTTTTAAAATAATCTGTACTTTAGCCAAATTTTTTAGTTATAAATGCACTTGCTTTATCTTTTAAATGATTTAAGTGAAAAAACCAGAAGTAAGTTTAAAATGGCAGCAGTGAGTATTACGGTCAATGTGGTATTATTAGGCAAAAAATTTTTACCGCTAAAATACACAATTCTGATGGGGGAAAAATTAGCTTTTCTAGAAGCTGGAAGATTTTACAAATGAAAAAACGCTGCTTTTTTTAAATCTCAAAATCAAATTTTATGGGAAATTTTGCTTTTATATCACATTTGTAATTTATTAAAATAGTCGAATGAAGGCAATATAAAATGCCGGATATTATTATATTTAACACATTAAATGTTAACAATAAAATTATTTTTTATATCATTTTATAAATATTACTACTGTAAATTTTAACTTATGCAGAATTTCATTTAATAACATAGTTGAATACAGCTCTACTAAAGAAAATTCTACGTGAAATTAGGTTCAAACAAAATAGTAATAAATTATATAATTTAAGTAAACTTTTACACCAAAAATTTGGGAATTAAAACCTGGTAGAAAAACAATAATTTAACATATTTTATTATATTAATATGATAAAAAAAATAATAAGCAAAATTTTATATTGTATTAGTATGATACGAAAATACCAAGCATAAAAAATGATAATTTTGTAAAACACGTTAAATGATGACTAAAAATATTTTAAATTAAGGAATTTAAAAGTGAAAATATTAAATAAGGTAGATGTAACTGAATTTAAAGTACATGTTCGAATCAAAGAAAAATGTAGTAGACTATAAACACATTATTTTTCCAGCTCTACATCGTATCGCATGAAACTAAATAGCCGCATTTTATGACATATATTCTAAAAATTTTCAAATAAAAATTAAAACAAATTCTGACAGGCAATGGATCAAACGTGAACTTTCTAACTCAAACATGACGCAGAACGGAACTAAAAAATGATTTTTACGTCATTAAATCAATAAAATATATTCTAAAATTACAAAAATAAAATAGTTACCTTTATTGTTGCCAAACGTAAGTATTATGGTAGAAATGGAATACAGAATTTAACGATCCATTCTAATGTTTGATTCTCAAATGTGGGTTTCTCTAAAGTTCAAATATATAAAATGTAATATTTTAATGTCATTTTCAAAATAAAAAGAGCATTTAATTATGGATTACCCGTTATCTACCAATTTAGGATTTTTCGTTAAATATAACCCTAATTAATTTTCTAATGATTTTAGTAATTATTTCTCTGATAACGGGACAACAAACTGTAGCATATTTGTGATTTTTTAAGCTTGCAGTCTCTTAATCGTAATGCTTATTTTTTAATCATTTAGAAATTTGTACTTAATATTTCCCAGATGGAGTAGCTTACCGCAAGGATTCAACAAAAAATTTTCGAATGTAGTTATATAGATATAGTCGATATATTGTTGTTGTTGTTACGACATCAAATCTATAGTTATTTGTAGATTAATATACCCGTAAAGTTATCTTTTTTGAGTAATATCTTTTGCTATTATTAAAATTTTATGATCAAGAGCAAAAAATTAAACATTATTTTAACATTAATAAAACTGTTTAACTTTTTTCATTTTAACAAAATTACGCAAATTTTGTGAGGCGTTATCGTATTCATACTTTTTATAGTTTTAGTGTACAAGAGAAATTTTTATCACCAAATTAAATTCACCTTAGGAAATATACGACATATTAGGATGAAATGTACCGGTGTAGTTTTAAAAACTGTCAACAAAAAATTTACCTTGTTTTACGCTGTATTCATTATATAGTTCCTTGTCCTACGTTATATTTATTATATAACATTTAAATGTGAAACGGATTGATTTTTGCAAGATGTTCTAATTGTTCTGTTTGTTTGCTACATGCTTTTATTTCGCATTTTTTTTTAAATTTATCATCGTAAAAAGTTTCTTAAATATGATGTCTTCACTTTCGGCGACGTTTAAAATCGTCGAGAAGTTGTAAAATGGAACTTGTTTATGCTCAAATTTAAAATGTCCCTTTTCAATTTCACGAAGACTCACCCTAGTTAAGTGGTAGGACAGCACTTTTCAGAATATGAATTTGTGGATGTGATATGAGAAATTATTGAAGAACGTTTATCAGTCTTTTATTTTAAAACTAATATATTTTAAAGCGTAATTGTAAAAGCAAATAAGATGTTCGAATCCATGAAATCGAAGTTGTTGTTGTTGTTGTTGTTGCTTATCCTCCATGTCTAACGGAGTTAGACTAGATCCACGAGTTCGTTGATTGCAAGGAAGTCGAAGACTAAAAGAGGATTGCTAAAGAGATCCTCCCTAGAGAGACCCATGCAATCCAAAAGATGCTCAGGAGAAGCCTGATGATTTTGGCACTTGGTGCAGGTGACGAAAGTTTTCCTGCCCTCGTTGAAAGTGAGGCACTTAATATGACCGCTAGCAAGTCTTGAGAGAACAGTCCGGGTACGTCTGTCACACGGGAGGTCAAGGGACAAACCCGGTTTTGATCCCTTGTACCAATTATGGGTGGGGGTGTTTTCCACTCCTCCGAGATTTTTGATTTTTCCCGGGAGTATAACTCCAGAAAAGTAAGTGTGGAAGAGGGAGTATTTGAAATCCTGCAACCCTCCTTAGCAAGATTATCGGCCATTTCATTCCCGTGGAGATTCATATGTGAAGGTATCCATTGCAAGTGAACATCATGATTAAGTGAAATGAGTTTTAATTTAAGCAGGATAGAGTTGCTGATCTTGTCGCCTACAAGAAGCCAATTACTAAGATGATGGAGAGAACTACGGCTGTCAGACAAGATCCATAGGTCACCATAATCCTCTTCAGAAAGAATAGCTTCTAGTCCCAGGTCTATTGCAATCAATTCACTTCTGAAGACAGAGCAGTGATTGGGATTACGATGAGAAAGAGTCAAATTGGTGTGAGGGGTTTCAATATATATGCCACTACCTGCTAGAATATCAATTTTACTACCGTCAGTGAAGATTTTGATGGCATTGTTAGGAATGTGGCTTAGGTTTTCCAAGGTCAGATGTCTAAGATGTTCTGGGATGTAGTCTTCCTTATTAACATGAGTACTTAAGTTAAAGTGAAAGTAAACCCTGGGGAGTCCTTCTGCAAGATTCAGGCAGCACTGTATTGAGTTGGGTTCAACATTACTATTAGGTAGTTGAAGAGAGACGGCCAGATTGAAAGGGCTGTCCTTCTTTAATCTTTGATGATTACTTTAGCTGTTAAGATACATGGAGGTCTTGTTGCAGAGGCCATAACTAGAGAGTTTATTATAGTATTTAACAAGACCAGCTTGTCTTCTAGTATGGAGCGGCTGCAAGTCGGCCTCAAAAAGAACAAAATCAGAAGGACAGCTATGAAATCGAAGTATCCCGATAAGTTCTCCGGTTTCAATGGCAACCCTAGCAAATACACTGCTTTCTGTCTGCCTGACTCGAGTAACCTTCAGTTCAGTATATTGGAGGAAAAAAAAAAGAAAAAAAAACACGTAGAAGGCAGTGTTCTTTTAAAATGAAAGCTGTATTTAAATGACTTCACAGACTTGTATGGCTTTCCGTAAGTCTGTGTGCTCAGATGTATACAGAGGACATGCTAGATTATATTGTTAGTAGGTTGTCATAATTGCGATGCTTTTATTTCGCAATCAGATGGTATTCACAGTCATTCTGTTCTCTTTGAAAACTATTATTTTGAAAGAGAAAGTATGATATAAATTGAATCTCTTGAAACTTTTACCCCGTAGTCTGGTGTTAGGATCAATCTCTGTAGAATAGAAATTTTTGAATTCCAATCCAGTTATTGTTTAACAGCGAGAAATGATTACTGTGTTTCTGATTTTTGTGAGTGAATCTGTTGGGATGAGTGCTCATCCGTTTTCCGGGTTTCCTCCCTTGCAACACGGGAATGCGGTTCACTGTTATGAAAATTTTTCCAAAATGGGAAAAGGGATATTCAAAGGGGATGTTAAAATATCTTATAACAGCTTTCATCTGCCCAGTACTATATTAGGTTTTTCACACCAACTGCCATACCTCGATGAGAATACCGATTTTCGTCTAGTCATCGAAGTATGTTATACATTTCAATAGGATTGCATTCTCAAACTAAGAAATATAAGTTTTAGAGAGAAATTCAGCATATCAAAAGAATATTTTAACAATAAGAGCATCGGCACTTATTGCTGTAAATCATGCTTCTTTTTTAATTTATCACTACAGGTTAATAATTTTAAAATTTTCGTTAAATTATTTATTTAAAAAAGTCCGTTAAAAATGCAAAATAAATAGTGACTTTAGATCACATGCAGTGATTCAATTAAAATTTTAAGGATATGCATCTGATGAACATTTCTGAAAAAAGCAGCAAAATTCCTTAGTTTAACGTAGAATTGTGATGGAAATAAACAGATTTCATACTTGTATTTAGAGGCCCCAATAGTTTCTGTACCCTAATTTATTTTTTAAGTAAAATAAATAAGGATTCAGAGAATCAAATGGGCAGGGCACCTGTGAAGAATGGATGAAAATTGCGTAATAAGAAATATCTGTTCAACCAGACCATTCGGGACCCCAAAAAACCCGGGCAACTCCAACCATTCATAACTATGGATCTGCATTAAAAACTCAACAGTCATCTGTCCTGAAATGGTTGATACAATCGAGCTTGGTCCTGTTCGAAGGCAGCCAAATGATTTCCACTCAACAATTCATGGATTCGAATCCTGTCTCGTTGGTTTGGAATGGTTCGGAATCTACTTTAGGCCGCAGGTTCTGGTCTAACTAATCCTACTGTGCAAAAATTGACCACTGAGTGACGAAAAATCAAATGGAACCTGCTACTAAACCACTTGCTAACTCTCTTTTTCTTTATTGCACGATTAGTACATACATACAAGATAGAAGAAACAGAAATTGTATTCTTACATTCAATAATTTTTAAAATTCAATGCAAATAACAATATATGTGGTTTGGAAAAAAAGTCATTTTTTCTAATGTAACCTGATTTCGTAATTGGTTGCATGAAACAAGAAAATTTACGTATTTTTAGGTGATAATAAAAAAAATTACATTTACATTTTTTATAACCTGTCACATTTATGATAAAAAATATAAGCTGAAAGTCTATACTTTTTAGAATCTTTGTTTTTTGAGAAATTATTAAGATTATACCCTTAAAAATTAGATTCAAAAATTCCATTATAAAATATATCCAAGAATTATTCTAAGGATCTTGAATAACCTTTCTCAAAATATTATCAAACGAAGCTTTGTCTCCAGAAAATTACGAAACTTGTGAACATTTTTTATGTAAATTAATATTTTCTTTTTCCGCAAAGATAATTTTTTTTTTGCAGTTTGCAGTTTAAAAAAATTTCAGATGATTTTCACGAAAAACTCAAAAATTGTTAATATTGGCATTTTTAGGATTCCCTCTAATTTTTTATATTAATTTATTATATTTCTTAGTGTTAAGTATCTAATTCTTTAAATTTTATTTTAGAGGACTTAGTCACACAAATTACATGAATATTTTTATTCGACTCTCATAACAGTTAATATTTATTTATTTCAAATCAATATTGAATTAAACGGAGTTAATAAAATATATGAATAATATTTACAAAGTTGTTTTTATATTTATGACATACATATTTATTTAACCCTTTTTCATATTGTTATTAGTATGAAAAATGAAGTGCATATTATTTTTGAGGATTTAAATTTTTTTTGTTCCGCTTGTTAAATGCCGCTAAAAGTATCCGAAAAAATTAATCGCATTTGTTCACTTTCTCTGCCGCGTGGTGCCAATCTGCTCCTATCACGAAAACTCATTCAGTAGGAAAGAAAACTTCATTAATTTCGCATTTTCTAACATGTGCTAATTTTCTGAAATGCAGTTTTTTTATGCCTATGCATTTCCAGCTATCCGCATTGTAACAATAATAATTCAGAAGGAAATTTTTTTCCTTCTAAATTAGCTCTAAAAAATAGTTCTAATTAGTAGTTTTTTTATCAATAGTTTAAGTCCCAGAAAAATAAAATATCAAAAAAACATTATTATGAACTACTTTTAAATTTTTCGAGAAATTAAAATGCATGGAAAGTAATAATCAGTAATTCTATAAAATAAGCAAAAACATCGATGAATTATTTAAATATTCTATTAAATTAAAATATAAGTTAACATGAGAAATAAAAGTTTTGTTAACCGTTTTATAATATCGCAAAAACAAAACAAATATTATCCAAAAAATGTTTCATTCTTATGTAATATGACAAATTTAGTTTGAAAAAATAAATACTTGCTGTGCATTATAAAGCAGTTACAGTAATTGCTTTTGTAATTTTAAATCTACCGAATGTTAATTTTAAACCTAAGTGTAAAAACATATCCTTTATTAAGGAGATAAAATGTAAATTAAACATTACAAATACACAATTCATTTTGTTGAAATATATTCCTTGTTTTTTCAGAATTCATATTTTCATTCTTCCTAAGGCGCGAAACATCGAAGATAAAACTATAATTTCACATTTTTTCAGTAAACAAAGTGGTTTTTCCACAGATTTATGTTTCAGGCATCATAAAAACTAAAGATGTTTCCTTTTGATGCAATCGTGTTGTAATTTATAACTCCCAAGATTCATAGCGCTTTGTTTCTGCCTGCAAACAGAAACAACTTGAAAGAATAACTTTCACAAACCGCAGTCTTCTTTTTCTGCTGACAAAAAGTGAATTCAATTACAGTTACGGTTATTGCTGACTCATTTTTTACTTAAATAAGAGTCATTATATCTGATCCTGATTCGCAGTATAAAAGTAAGAAGATAAAATATGTATCATAATTGAGAACAGAATATACGAAAGACATAATTAATCAGCTGATGAATTAGTCATGTGTGTGTGATTCGTACATTATCTGATTTCTGCTAAAGTGTAAAGATTTTATTTTCTTTACTACACCTAGGTAATCTGCACACTAACTGAGAAATACCTGCTAAAATGAAAATAATAACGTAACCCTAACCTGCAATAACTTTTCTTGTTACCATTAGCAATGACTGTTCCTGCATTCTTAATTTAATCATCTCTCAGTCAAACAACCCAACAAACACAACAATTATTTGATATTCAAATTAATTGTACATTTATAAAGAGAGTTATAATAATTTTTATAAAACGTATATTGAAAATAATATACATTAGAAATTTGTAAAAGATAATATTCATTAAGATATTACTTTGATTTAATAGTATTTCCCGCTATAAAGATTTCTTAAAAATAAAATTCTTATGGATTTTTGAATATCGATTTGAGTAAAAATAATCAGTCTTTCATCATGAGCCTATTTTTTTTCACAATTTTGTGTTTATTATTTCAAAATTATCTTTTTACGTTGGCAACATCTTTATAAAAAATTTGGACTTTTAATGTTTTTTCTCGTTTATATTTTTTATTTCTTATGTAAATTCTAAACAATTTTATTTTTGTTTCATTTTTAATTTCTTTAAAAAAATACAGCGAAACAAATGTAAAATCATCAGTAAATTAATAAAAGAAATTACTCCGGGAGCCAGTTTTGATGATTAGAAAATTAATTGTTATAATCAATTTCAAGTGAAATAATAGATTGTATTTAAATTAGAAATAGAACTGGAAAACGAGTTTAATTCAAACTTATATGTGTAAACTTCCCTTATGCATGTTTTATAAATATAAGTTCTTTAAAAAAATTATAAAACAAATTATTTCACCGCTTTTGGAATAAAATTAATACATATAGTATTTTAGGTTAAATACATTCACTATACGCCGACCTATGGCTGAGTGGTTAGCGTTCCTGACTCCTGAGCTGTTGGTTCCGGGTTCGAATCCCGTTTCGGGCATGGATGTTTCTTTCCTTCTCTGTTCTCTCTGTCCTTTCTTCTGTGTTGTTGTATGAATGTGGCCCGCCCTATAAACGGGTTTGTGGTGGTATGACGCGGGTAACGCTACTCGCCTCCGTGACTTGGTTCACGGGTAACGAGAAATGAGTAGCAGTTTCTGGCCTTGTTGTGGCATAGGGTTCAGTCACCCTTGTGTGCCCGCCATTGGATAAAAGAAAAGAATCTACTAGTTAAAATATGTCAACCTCTTAAAAACTGTATCCAGAAAAGCGATCTACAATTAAATTTAGTGCAACAGTTATTTTCTTACAGCAAACCTGACAGAAATCTCAATCATACATTGGATGAATAGAACGAATTGCTGAAATTTAAGCTGTGACGTCACATAATGTTAATTCTATGGAAGTTGCTGAAACTGAAATATCGGCAACTCTCTCTGTAATAGGGGCTTAAGAGATGAAAATGATAGCAAATTCAGCTAACTCTTAAATATTTTTATTTGGCACAGGGTTCAACCCTCTTGTGCCCGCCACTGGAAAAAAAAAACATTCACTATACAAGTATATATTTACAACAAAAATAAATATTAATTAATAATTTATATTGGTGTAGTGTGCTTAAAGATGGACCTAAAGCATATTACGTGGTTGATGGTGATACACAATGTGGTAAAAATTTAACTCCGCTAGTTAACAATTTAACTGAGTATGGGTAGCATTAATGAATTTCAAAATGATTTTTTGTCATTTACATAAATAAAAAATACTTATGATGTTAAAAACATAAAATATCATAAAAAAGTCTCCACATTCAATGAAAAATAATGAATTATTTACATTACTATCTAATCATAATTTCCACGGATGCAGTATCATTTTATTCTTTTAAGAAAGTTCCATATCATTTAATAAAAAAGAAAATGATCATAATTACATTGCTTATTTCAACAAAAAGTTTCTGAATCAAAATATATTATAAATTTATGAGCGAATGTTTGATTAAATTAACAAACGTCATTAATATAGCAGGTTACAATCAACACATACGAACGTCATTATTTAGTGAAAAATATTGATATTTGTATTTTTTATTTATCTAAAGCTATTCTTTGAAAGCAAAATATAAGATATTGCTTGTGGTATTTGTTTAAATATAAATTTACTATTAATATATTTTATTATTTATAATATTTATTAATGTTTACACTTAGTAATAATTAAAGACATATATTTAAATTACTGCAATTTTAATTTTAAAGATGATGCATTACAGAAAATTTAATACTTTCAATCGCTCATTGAAAATGGTTCTTCATTTATCAAAAAGTGAAAATATTGATTTGTTCGTAATTCTTTGGAAACAATGTGACTGAAGACAGCTGTTGTGCACACAAAATCGTGTGACCACATTAATATCTCAGTTCCGGCTTAATACAAAAAATAGGCATCGTTTATTCATTGATGTTTACTCACTCAACCAAAGCGGTTTTCTCCAGTTTCATTGTTTACGCACACAATATCGACATTGAGTTTTGGCGCCAAATTTTTATTTTTGAACGAAAGAAACTGTGTCTTTGACATCGCCTTCGTACCAACTGCGTCGTCCACTGGCGAGTATAAACATTGCTGATAACAATCGTAAACAAAGTGTGATTTTGGCAGATATTAGAGGTTTCCGGACCAACTGAATAATCAGCCAATTTATCGCCACTTCCATTGAACAACTTCCAACGATAATTGGTTAGAAGAAAAGTGCTTCTGGTAGAAGAATTACAATAAGGGTGTGATGATCTAATATTTGAATAATGATTTTACACACCACCATATATTTATATTACTAGAAAAATTGTTGTTACAAAATGCTTAAGATAACTATAGCTATTAAATATATATAATTTAATTCTAATGTCTCAATTCAAAGCATATTGAAGTACACCTCTATCTTGGTGAGTATTGATTTCTACAATTTCTTAATGATTGTAGTTGTTTCCCTACATTTGTACATGCTTTACATCTTAAAATGTAAATCATGTAAAAGCTATATGTCCTCATATTTTCTAGCATTTAATTTGATTATGAATGACTTTTTCAGTTTGTATGAGTTATTGCTCGAAAAAATATAACGCTCCACTATATATATATTGAATAATTTTGCATTTGAAGATTTATTCTTGTGTTCACTTTTTTACTTATTTCATTACTTTTCTAGCTATCAAATCTAGTTCCAATGTGTATTTTAATTTAAAATGGATTAGAATTAAAATCTGCATTCACCTCGATTCAATCTCATGCATGATTGCTTTGAATCCTGCTAGGAGGAGAGTTACACTCAGTTCTGGAAGTTGGCTTTATAGTCAGTCACATTACAGAGTAAAGACCTAAAATTATCAGTTAGCACAATTCAAAGCTAGCAAATAAAAGTTTCTTTACTACTTGCTTTTTATATTTTTCTAATAATATTCCCAGCTCAGATAATTTTGTGAATTATAATAGCTGACCTTATAGATCATAAATAACGAACATAAATAATAGAAATTAAATATTTTAAAGGATCTGTTTTGAATTATTCCTTAAAGTGTAATGTAATAAATATGTATAGTACTTATAGTTCATCATAAATATGTAGTACAATTATAAGAGATACATCCCATTTATTTATTTATTTTTACTTTGCTGTTTCATGAGTTGAATTCGATTTTTGAATAGATTTTTAATTATTAAATCACTTTTCATATCAGTTCTTTGTATTAATTAAACACAGTATGAATCAAGAAATGGCAAGGGGTTGATGATACTATTTTTAATCGCTTTGACATTTAAACCACATTATCTAACGGCATTAAAATAGAAATAATTAGATGCATGCCACAAATTTTATGTGTAAAAGATTTTTCTATTTGTTTAAAAACTTACAAAGCTTTATAATGCTTACCAAAAGAAAGCAATAAATGTATCATCGTAATTTTAAAAATGGACCATATTATTGATTTTTAAATCTGAGTGTATTATAAAAATAAAAATATAGGATAATTTACGCAACAAACTAGAGAGAAAATCTGCAATTTAGTCCCTCAATTGCCTTTTAATTCTATTTAACATTTATTGTTACATAAAAATAATTCAATAAAAATGTTTAGTAAAAATAATAAATTTTTAATTTCATGTAACATTTTAATGTTACATAAAATATACTAGATGTTATGCGCATAAAATATGTACCGAAATACTTTATTAATTTCTTTTTACTTTTGGCATTATTTTAATCCATAAATTTGCCAACATAGATAAAATTGTGTAACAGTTAATGACTCCTTTTATTTTGACATTAGTGATCCCTTATATTAATTAAAATAAAGGAACATTCTTTGATAACAACAAGGGAAAAATAAGAAAAACTGAATTTATATTTAATCATACTAGACAGCAAAACATGTAGACGTTTTTAACACCAATTAAGGCATGTAAATTACAATGAGCTAAAGCGTTTTTTCTTTATTCTTTTATCTCTAATATTTTGTGTTATAACTTTTTGTTATTAATAAATTTATAAATCATATTTCGCTGAAATGAATAAAAAATATTTTTATTAAATTACTAACAACCCTTTGAGATTTACTTATAAATTATGTAAATTTTGCTAAATTATGAATTTATTTAAATAAATTTGCAATTAAATAAAATTTTTAAACAAAATTATTTTTAAAAATGTTGCAAAATAATTGTATGAAGAAAAATGATGGAACTTGCTATGCATTGTTGTTTGTATTGATTAATTTGGAACTAATACAATTTTAAAAGTATGTTCTGTTTAAGGTTTTTTTAAGGAAAGTTCTTTTATATTCTAAATATTTTATTTAATTTAAATAATTTCAATTGAAGTGAGATTTGAAATAAATTTTTTTCTACGTGTATTTAATTTTAAGTGCCACCACTTCAGCAATATTTTTTTATATTCTTAAATTACTGTAAGGTAAATTTTTCAAAGGGAATGAGTAGTTTATTTGGGACGTCAATTCTTTTTATAAAACTTTCCCTTCGAGTTAATAAAAATTAATTGATTTAATAAACTAATTAATCTAGAATTAATTATAAAAATATTTGATTCTTTTTGTGTAATATTATATTATTTTTGCAAAATACATTACTAATATGATTCATACCTATTTTTCTTATAATGCAAATTGTTTTATTGAAATTTTTAAAGCTAATAGCATTTAAAATGTTCACCTCGAATTTTATTATGTCCAATACTGAATAACTTATGCTAGTGAATACTTAAATATTTCCTCACATTCATTATGAAATTACCTTCTGATCAATAATTATTTTATGCAACTTTTTTCTCAAATTAACTTCCTTTTGTACTCCATTCATTATTCATTTTATTTTTTAAAAATAGTGATTTCATATTTAACAAAAATTGCTTGCAATGAAATGAATGAAAGAACGGAGGAAATTTTTTTAAAAGAAGTTGAAAATAGAATAATGAAGAAAATTAATTTTAACTTTATTGCATTTTTTAAATCCAAAATTAAACACAATTTTTATATTTTGATAAGAAATTTAATAATCATTTTACTATTTTAGAGTGATCAGAATATTACCAAATTGTGAAACTAAACTATAATCATTATTATGGCCTTTACTCTTCTTAATAAATAAATTAAAGGAATTTTGCTAAAAGTTTTATTAAAGGTGTAAGTCTTTAAAATGTTGCCAATATTATAATATTTCTTTATTTAATGTGTATCTTTTTGGTAAATATGTGGAGGTAAGCTATATTTTTATCAGTTGCACATTTTCTAACAATAAATATATTTGGAGAAAATTTGTCATGCATATTTCTAGTCAAATCACGCACATGTCCTTGAATCAGTTTTGCGGTAGACATTCTATATCGAGTCTTGTAAACCTAGAAACAGCTCAAAAATCCATTCTATCAAAACAGTCCTATTATCAATGCTTCAGGACGTTATCGTTTTGAAATTGATTCTGCACAGGATGTGTTGGCATTGAATAGGTTTCCTGAAGTTTCCTTCTTTATTTTTTCCCACCCCTTCTCTGTTTCTATTCTTATTCTCCATTTGGGCACGTCTACGAAATCCTCTGTTCTGATCCGATTTTGGATGCGTCAGACGATCGAAGATTTTCTGGAAATTTTGAACAAAACAGGGTGGCAACAGTCCGAACATGATTGCGTTATTTCATTTTATTTATAAATCGCTTGAAATAAAAATGAATTGAAACAATGGGGATATAAAAGAATATATATATTTTTTACTTCTAAGAAATTCTTAAAATAGTATTAGTCAAAATTAAGTAAAAAAAAGAAAGTTTTCCATATTTCTTGGGGGGGGATTTTTAATAATTACGTCGCAGTAGTATTGCACATATTATTGATTGTGTCATGGGATATAATCCTAAGAATGCAACTCAGAACGATAATGATGTCACTTTAAATATTTTTTGGACAATGGCGAAACTCTTTAATGAATGCATTAATTTGTGCAATTACGAAAATTAAATTAAAAAAGTTGCATTGTGAAAGTGCGTGATCATATGCTAATTAGATTCCAAATTAAATTTATTTTATTTATTTTTATTATTATAATTTGTAAATAACCCTGCTTTATAGATTATGTTCTTTTATATCCCTGCCCTCTCAAACTTAAAGAATGTGATTAACATTCATTGTAATTTTATGCTTAAAAGTGAACTGTAAGATTTTACATATATTATATATATTTTAAAATAGTATGTATTAAATAAATGTAAGCCCATTCCTCTCTACAAATTATTTTTAAATGCGACATTATTTGTCTATTGATGCTACAAATTAAATTTTGAGTAATTTTAATTTCAGCTAAGAATTATATGCTTTTTTGTTTAAAGTTGTTGTGCTTAATTTTTACAACAGATTTATCTCTGCGCAATCATTAAAATTTTGTGATTTAATTTAATTTCTTGAATAATGAACTAAATTTTTCGAACTGAAATTAAAGGCCATTTCTTTTTTATTCCCGCATTTTAATTTCTTACATGAGACTTCTCCTCACCTTTTATCTTTTTCGCAATCATTCTACAACGGTTATTGTTCTTTTTTATTTTTCTTAAAATTAAATTATTAATTATTTAGGCAATAACAATGAAACATATTAGCACAATAACAATATCTGATAAAAAAAGAGTAAACTACGTATAAATTAATAATAATGATATGGAATCAAACGGAATAATTTTAATGACGAAGCTCTGGAAGTAAATCACAACTTTATTCTCGTATATCAATTTACTTATGGGATGGTTGGTTAGGTTTGGTTTGTTTGTCGCTCAACGGTCATTTTTTGCACACGAGGGCTAATTAGACCGGGACCTACGGTTTAAAGTGGATTCCGAACCACTACAAACATCCATGCCCAAGGTGGGATTCGAACCCACGAACTGTTGAACCGAAGGCAAGAGCGCTAACCATTCGGCTGCCAGCTCGGCCTACTTATGGGATGATTTAACGTCTTGATAAAAATTAATAAACAAATAATACTGTAAAAAAGCAACACAATTTTGAACAATTCACAATCTTTAAATTATGTTGCATTAATATACCACACATAATTTTTTACTTGATTCAAATTCTATTTAAAAATGTTAAACTTTCAAAATTCAGCTAGATTTACACAAATTTTAATTTAAATGGATAAAATAAATTGAAGAATTTATTTTATAAACTTTTCTTTTTAATTAACGAAGGTAAAATTTTAAAATTGTTATCGCTTGACGTAATTGTTTTAAAGGTCGACGCCTTAATGCTTTGGACTTTCAACCACTAAATCTTCTGTTTCATTACAGATAAAAAAGTGTTGTACTCATTATATTTTCTTGGGAATTTTCTCGGCAGTAAAATTTATTTAAGGATTTAACTGTTATCAGCAGTTACTCCGAATACGCGTTACTGAGAACAGTTTCCCAGAAATGACATTTATAACTATAAAATAATTTTATATCACATGACACACTTCGAATCTACTTCAGTTTATCGAAATGCATGCAGGGTTGTGTGAGTTCTCGTTCAAAAACTTCTTTTTCCTTAAATATAGCTCATTTCCATTTGTAAGTTAAGATAGGCGAAGCGAAAATTAATGATGTTATATGAAGATTGTTTTAATCGAAGTATGTAGTTTCTTGATGTTTTCTAATTGCTTTCTCATGATTATTTAAATTTTTATTAAATATTTAAGCTTTTTTTTAAGAAAACTTACTTTTTAATGTTTAATCATAATGATACCTATATACCTATTTTGAAGGAAATTATATATATAGTTTTACAAATAAATTTAAAAAATATGTTTTATAAACTTAGAGATTTTCTATTTCTTTTTTTTTATTAGAATAAATTGTAAGGAAACATTAAAGTATAGGAAGCAGGAAAACAAATATTTATTTCAAATTACACATTTATCCGTTTTCTATTGTTGTGTTACATTATAACAAGAAAATTAAAAATAATTAAACGTTATATTAACACATATTAACTCAGTTTTTATTTCATGTAATAAAATCTACTACATTATAATAAAGTCTTTCGTTACAATTAAATCTATTCTGCAATCACAATTCTTGAATAAAACTATATTTCATAAACATTATGTATTGCTTCAGTTAAAAAGCGTAAAAAAATCAATCCTCCATTTTTTTTTTCTGATTCTTTGGGTTGGAAATCGTTGAATACATAATCTTCCGTTTACTGTCCTTTTCTTGAAAATTTGATTTCATATACGTTATTTATCTATCATAAATAATATATATTGAATCATAACATTAAATGGAATAAAAAAAGAAAAATTCTACATCTGCTTGTTGGTTTTTTTTAGTACTATATAAGTAATTAAATTTAAATAATAACTTAAAAATATATAATTAATAATTTAAGTAAGTTTTCTGTTAAAAAGAAAACATTAAATATAAATATCCTGCAGCAAATAAAACTCTTCCAAACCTACTGTTTTCTAAGTCTACATAGGTTTCCACATTGTTAAATATAAAAGAGAGGTTCATTAGAACAAAGCATTATTGTAGAGGATATTATTGAGGTGACGACTTTGCAGATTTATGTATATAAATTAAATGTAATAAAATTACCATTAAAATGAACTTACATTGTTCAACATCACACTTATTTATGAACTGTTTTTTAATCATCATTAAAATGCTATGATTATCTATAGTTATGTTGGTAAAAACAGTTCACGTTAAAGTCCGTTAAAAATTGTTTCATAATGTGAAATTTAGATTGATAATATTTTTCTCTCTTTTTCATTTATATCATATATATTTTGTCTTATCTGGATTGGTTCACTAGGTTTTTCGATAATCTAATGACATTATTACTTAAAGTATGAAGGGAAATTACTTTATTATTAATTTTAAAAAAAGCGTTTTTTGTTTCAAAGATTAAAAATATAAATATAGTAAATAAAAATTGTTCTTTTTTTCTTTTCTATTTTTGCATCGAATGCCTGATGGGAGATCCACCTCATTCCGTGTTTTTCCCTTCTCGCTATAACTACACCAGGTTTGGCGTCTTATCGCCGAACGCCCAGTGCCTTACGATCTTTTCAATAGCATTGTTTGAAGTTTCCTCTTGTATTTTGCTCGCTCTTCGTAAATAAAATGCAATATGGATGATTTAATTAATGTAAACTTTGGTAAGTGCAAAAATTTCGCCATGAAGATCCAGCGGCGTTTTAGTGATAATTTAAAGCTTATTCTTGTGATGTAATTTTACGAGTGTACTTTTGATATTCCAATCTTGTAAATATTTGCATGTAATATAGATTTATCTACAAGAAATTCAAAGTGCTCGTTTGATATAATTGTTTTGTTATGAAGTAGAACAAAATATTTCAATTCAATAGCTCAACCAGTGAATTGTGTCAATCGTATTAGTATTTATGCATATTATGGTAACATTTTTTAATATGTAGAAAACAAACATAATAAAAATGATCCACATTTCGTGAAAAAGGTATCTCTGTACTGTTATGTTTATAGCATTAGATTATAATGTTTAATTTTTTTTTTACTTATACGATATTTTTAATGAATAACACTACTAAGACAAAATATAAATATAACTGATCAATACATATATTTTTTGTTAATTTTAGCAAATTTTCCTAAAATATATTATTTCTCCATATACATTGAACACTTTTCCATATAATTTTTTTTATTTACTTAGTATATATAAGTTAAACAAAATTAATTTTTGTGTTATGTAATTGAAGTCTTGAACTAAAAGTAATTGTCTACGAGTGTGTATTCATATGTATATTAAATATGCATGGACTCTCAACCACTGTGCGGCGGTATTTTTGTGTACTGCCAAATGTTAAAAATCTTTATACTTTTTTTCTTGCGATTGAAGTAATAAACGTACTGTTGTTTTTGTAGTACATATTATATTATTCTATTTTACCTTTAAAATAATTATCACAAACTATTGTTCACTGTGTCTGATGGGTAATTAAACAATTTTAAACCTATTTTTGTGTACCTCCAAGTTTTGAAATTGTTAAAAGTGAGCTGTAGCAAAGAAAAAAAAGTTTAAAATTGACTGAGTCCTAGATGATTACTTTCTTATTTAGAAACTTATATTTTGGTGCTGCCATCTATTGTTTATTTTATTTTCAATATATTTACCTTTATGAAAGATAGCTGGCAGCACTTACAGTCATTTCAAAGTTCATAGAAAAGATACTTTACATGAAAGGAATTTTTACCATGATTTTTAAATTCTCTATAAATAGGAACTTAATTATATTTCTTAAAAAACGAAATAAATGAAGAAACAAAAACATTTCCATTTTTAATATTAAATTTTGTTTTATATTGGTATAATTTAGAACAAATACACACATATAAAAAATACAAACCAAATTTTACGATGAATTTTAGATGACTTATAAAATTGTCAATGATTTTTCTTATTTTCCTTTCGAATATACCTAAATTATAAAATATTATTAATAAGAAACCAATAAATATTTCAAGTTTTAATAAAAATGTGATAACACAATTTTATGAGGTAGCATAATTTGAGGCTTTAGATTACACGTCCAGTGAGTACATAATTTTTATTAACCGCAGTCTATATTAGCTAAACTCATGTGTAATTTTATAAATCATGTATCATAAAAGTAACTTTAATTATAATTATGTGTGAGTGTACTTATATTTTTTAATTCAGTAAAGCATTCTATATTCATTATACTGGATGTTCAATTTTTCTTTTATTAATTCGTTTTGTAGCCGTGAAATGCTTATAGATAACGTGAAAAATTACTTAAAAATACACGAAAATTGTGTAAGTGTTGGATAAATTTAAACCAAGGTCCATTTTTTTCTCAAATAAAAAAATATTAAAAAATATATTTAATATTTTGACAATAATCAAACAGAATATAAAATTTTTAGTTTTTATTAAAAAAGTTTATTTTTGTCTCATACATATTCTTAACTCAGATAAAATTTTCCAACAGATATGAAATTCTAGGCATAAGTTTTCTAATAAGATATGAAAGTTGAAATCTTACAGGAAAACGAATACAAAATATAAAATTGATGAGTTTCACATTTTTTTTTAATAACTTCAATATTTCTGCATTAAGTATGCAGTATATATTGCGCTAGTCGCGTTACTGATGTTTTTTTCCCATATTTTTACAAAATTAATTAATTTATCACTAATTTCAGTTGAATTTCTCTTAAAAAATAAATATTAAAAACGTACTGTATCAGCTAAATATTAAAATTCTGTCAGACCGATGAATATAATAATAAAAATTGCAAATTAAAAACATAATTTTAAAAGCATAACAAACTGCATTGGGTCTGGTTCATTATGTTAAAAACATCTATATAGGTTCTAGTAATTTCTAAATTCATTCGATATCATTATTTACCCGTAATAAGTACACGCATACCGTATATTTATTATGATATTATGAGTATCATTGAGTAAAAACATGCGGAAAATCGTGTAAAATCAGGTAAAAATAGAAAATTAACTTTAATAATAGAAATTAACGTAAAAATAAAAACTTTATTCCTTCCAGGTTCAGAGTAGAACACACAACTCAGCAAGATGTTGCCGTCCTTTCACCTCATCCTACTGGCACTTTGCTTCTATTCTGTGCAGACAGCAGCGCCACCTACTCAGTATCCTGATAACTACTCACATCTCAGTATTCACAGCGAAAGAATGGTGATGGACGAAGCACACACAGAATCGGAGCACATTCATGATCACACAGATCCAGACGAACACCACAAAAAAGATGGCCACATGGGTCACATGGATCACATGATGAAGGTCAGTTACTGACATTAAATGTTCATAACATAGATATAGCTTTTAATGATTAAAACTGCAGGTTGGAAAGGAAAGGTTATGGATTTTGTGGTAGTTATTAATGAAAATGTTACTTATTTTAATTTGTGTGTTAGTAAAAACTACATCTAGAGAGAGAATTTTACTGAATATTAAAGTATAAGTATTAAAATATTTAAATCTTATAACAGAATTTTTATTCAGCGAAACTTTAATAATCGATTTTAAGTAGTAACATCTGTAATAAGTGATTAAAGAGTTTCTCATAACCAAAATTTTCCTCCATCATTATTTTCAATAAATTTATTTTTTAAAATTAATCAACATTTCAATTTAAATTCTATAACGCGGGTATAAAAAGAAAGCACAAATCTCGGAGTTAATTTTCTAATTAATTTTAAAATTTTGACAAAGTTACCAAAACACACACAAACACTAGATTTTAAAAAATTGAAACAATACTGAGAATAATACAAACATCTCTCAGACATACATGTGTTCCCTTCAAAATCACGTGTCACTCTGCTGTGTTTCTAATGTTTGCCGATAGGGGCGCAGTTTTTCCATATCCGTTACGCGTCTCAAAACTGTTTTTGTTCTTACAAAAACATAAAATTAATGTGTTTAATTTGTTTAGATAAAAAATATTCACGAATTCTGAACAAATAATTAATCTCTTTAATTGATATTTTTCTCGACTACGAAAAATCTATCACATAAATATATTATAAATACTTTCTGAATATTCTCAAATAATTTTTCCACTATGTCACAGCTTAATCATAATATAAATTTCAAAATTTTGACAATAACGACAAATACTTTTTACTTTTTGATTTTCAAATACATAAAAGTATATAAATTATAGTTACTTACATTAATGTATCTAAACAGGGTGTTTGATTAATAAGGGGGAATTAATGGAAATTTAAAGGAGAAATAATAAACTTGAAGCCAAAACAGTTGTTAGATTTACAATTGCAGATTATTTTTTCATGTTCTCATAAATAAAGTTATTTTTCATATTTTAAATAAAAAATTGTTATGAAAAAAATCAAAATTTAGAAAATATATCGATTAATTAAAGGTTTTCATTTCATATATAAACTCAATGACACGACAGCCCCTATGGGGGCCAAGGCTTATAGTGCCATTTCCATTTTCATGACCGAGGGCCATGGAATGCAAAACATATGTCCCATCTAATAGTTCAAACAAAAATTATTCTGAAATGAAATTTATAAAGCAAGTCATTCATATTATATATATATATATATATATATATACACACACACACACATGCATACATACTGCACGACATTGAAAATGCAGCACCAAGAATGAGTTGCCAGAAAATGACGAAACTCAGCAAAAGAGAGAGACAGCAACGAACATTAAGTAATCTGAATTTCGAAGTGATATGTATAATACCGAGGGAGAACAAGGTCGGGTCAGTAGGTTGTAGGACCACCTTGGACAGCGATACACGAAGCAACACGCCTAGAAACTGAGTGAATGAGAGTACGGATGGCATATCGAGGAATGACTCTCCTTTCCCTGCTAACAGTTTGCTAAGTGCGTCCTCTGAAGGAGGCAGCGGCAGGATCTGCAAATGGCGTCCAATCATATCCGAAACTTATTCGATTGGCGAGAGATCTGGCAAACACGGTGGCCAGGGAAACAGCTGTATACCTTGCAGGGCATGTTGGCTGATGCGAGCAATGTGCGGTTGGGCGTTAAGCTGCTAATATAGGGCATTGGCATCTCTTGAAGGTAGGGGAGTGTCTTTAGTCGCAGCACATCATCCACGTAATGTTGGGCAGTGCCGTGAATACGAAATAGAGGTGACCTGAAATCATACACAATGATGTCCCAAACCATGATGCCACATTGTTATGTGGTAGGGCGTTCCACAATTGCTGCATGATTGAACCTGGCTCCACGTCATACTCGTGCGCGGTGACTGTCACTGACTCGTCTGAGAAGACGATCCGGCAACACTCCGTCGTCCACATCGCTCTAATCCGGCACCATTCAATCTATCATCAGACGTTGGCATCTATGCTGAGGGGTCAATGGCAGTTTTCTTAACAGACGCCATGAGCGCAGGCCACAAGCAACCAATCGACGGCAAATGGTTTTGTTCAATATAATGGCATCCAGGGTGTCTTGCTGCAGAATTTCAGTAACTTTGCAGAGCTGCCACCGCCTTCCGTTCGACGCATTGACCCGCGCGCGCTGACGTCACTCTGGTTGCACCGGCACCACGCAAACATTCGAGAGTTCCTTGTTCTAACCATCTTAGCCACAGCCGGTGCACTGTGGATGCGTCCAGGTGTTTGTCACCTGCGATTTACAGTAAGGACCAATTTATCCATCGCAGTCCGATCACCATGCCCTTCGTAAACTTGTCTGTCTGCTCCGTCGCCGATGGTCAGGCATTCTCTGCAATTACAGGGGTTGTCTGTGACAAGAACAAACTTTCAACAGTTATTTTCCAAGCAGCAATAACGGCTCAAATATTACCCATTCTGCCAGTTCCTCGCCTTATATCATCCTACGCGCACTGGAGAGCTGTGCATTTCACATCATTTGCATAACTCAGTACGTCGCTTTGGTTTGTTTGTTTGTCGCTCAACGGTCATTTTTTGCACACGAGGGCTAATTAGACCGGGACTTACGGTTTAAAGTGGATTCCGAACCACTACAAACATCCATGCCCAAGGTGGGATTCGAACCCACGAACTGTTGAACCGAAGGCAAGAGCGCTAACCATTCGGCTGCCAGCTCGGCCTCAGTACGTCGCGTCTACCCTGAAATTTGCATGCTTTTCTGGCCACTCCTTCTTGGCGTTGCATTTTCAATGTCGGGCAGTGTGTATAAAACCTTCATTTATTTAATTGAAGTTATTTTATGGTATACAATTTATATTCGCCTTAATTCAATAAGAAGCTGTCCCAAAATTTATTTCCTAACTATTAATCAGAAAACCATTTGTTTTTGTTGCAAAATTCAATATTTTAAAAGTGAAATTAAGTTAAATTTTTTCAAATGTTAATATAATAAAAATAGTCTATGTAAAAAAATTTTGAAAGTACTGTGTCACACTCACATCTTATGCACAAATTATGAACTTTTTAAGTTTGGTCTTCTTGTGACTAATATTTTATTTAGGTATAAAAAAAGTTTGTTTCCATTTTTTTAACTGAATTAAATAATAAAATTAAAATATATGAAAAAATTTCATTTTATGACATTAATAATTTTTTTTTAATTTTAAGCAATTTAATATTTTCCATTTTAATTTTTTACAAACTTTCTAAATACATTTTTGTTTCTGAAAGTACATGTACTTTTAGTGACAGTGTGTTATTTAAAAGAATCATTATTAAACGTGCATTTCATAAGAGAAGTCGCATCGATTTTTTTCCTTCTCATTAAATATAATTTCAGTAATTGAGTTTTATGATTTTAATTGCGAATTTTTACTAAAAGTCACTTTTTAAATTTAAAAAAATGAAAATTAACTTGATGTAAATTCATATATACAAATGGATATAAATTTTTAGAAGTTAAGGTTTGGTTGTCATTCAATAGTCGTTTTGTACAAGATCGCTAATTAGATCGGGATGCACGTCTTTTAAATTTTAGTTCGTCCTTAAAATTAATGAGATAAAATGAAAACACAATATTTTTAGCTTGATATAACTTAAAAATATAGATATGATCTTATAAAGTTCCTTTTTGCATATGAAGTAGGCTTGAGACCCTAGTGGCTCGGTTGGTGAGGACGCGATGAGTTTTAATCGTGACTAGCTTAAAAATATAGATATGATCTTATGAATTATAAGTTGTTTTTTTGCCAGAAATCAATTGTTTTTTTTTAATTATATTCTCAAAATTTTGATAAGCATGCACATAACCTTTTGATTATATAAATTGTATACTATGTTTAAAATTATATTTGAAATCTGCTTATGCAATAACACAGAGCACTAAGTACATAAATCATAGTTAAAAAGTCCGTGAAAAAATTTTGTCAAATTTATTTACTTCTTAAAAAGTATAAATAAATTTTATAAAAATTTAATTTTTTGTGTGATAAAGATATTAAAGTAATTAAAACACATTTAATAGATAAAAATATTTAAACATTTCATTTATTAGATGTACTTCCACTTTGGAGTATCAGAAACTGTCCTCTTCTATGAATGGAAAATAACAACAGTTGGAGGTAATTTTTCTAGTTTCTATTATTTGAACAATTTGAATTAAATAATTTTTCTTTTCAATACGTTAATCAATATATGCAAAGAAAATAAATAAATTACTATATTTCGATTGAAAAAATCACTTGGAGAAAATTTGCAGAAAGAGGATGACTAGATAATATGTTATGATTAAAAGTTGAGGACTTTTAGTAATTTTAATCAAAACAAAAAATCAAATGAAAATTTATAACTATCTTACTTAATATTGTCTTTTCCAATATATATATATCTTAAATGTTTTATTCTTCAGGTATGATAGCTTCTGTAATCGGAGTTTTTCTGATGGGCATGCTTTACGAGGGTCTGAAGTACTTCAGAGAATATTTATTCAAGCAGTATGTCTCCACCATTCAATTCTCCACTGTTGCCATTACTGGGGAAAGTGGAAGAGTGTCTCAAGTACACAAAGTAGAAAGGTAAATTTGCAGTAAAATTAAGAAAAAGTGTAAGCATAATTTATCTGCATAACTTACCAACATGCACATCCTCTTCTAGGCACCGCATGCTAAGTTGGCCACATGCTTTGCAGACTGGTTTGCATATCGTTCAGATCGTCGTCAGCTACTTCCTTATGCTTATCTTCATGACCTACAACGGATGGTTATGCATAGCCGTGGTGCTGGGTGCAGGAGTAGGGTACTTTGTATTTGGGTGGAAGAAAGCTTCTGTTGTTGATATCACAGAGCACTGCCATTAGCCATAAAGACTTTAGCAAATTGAACAATTATTTTCTATTTATGAATCAATTAAAATGAATCAGAGACAATACGAGTAAAATAAGCAGAAGTCGATTTTATAAAGACGTAGCATCATTTGATTGTTTGTAAAAGAAATGTTTCTTTTTAAACACAATTGAATATACTGCAGGAAAATTCAACAAATACTAATTTATATTAAAAAAAGGGCATAGCAAGAAAAAAAATTAAGTTTTTCATATTTTACAAAATGAAGTGCAATGACAAATACACTTGTCATTAGGAATTTTTATTCTCCAATAGATTTAATGCTTTAAAGAAATTAATAAATGTATTTCTTGCATTTTTTTAATCAGTAATAATAAGAAATAATATTAATATTCAAATATTAAAAAAGAAATACATTAAAATATAATTCTACTTATTTTGTGTATGCAATACAAATTATATTTCAGAAGCTTAAATGTGATCAGTAATTCAGATGCTAAATAGAATCAACTGTAAAAAAATCTTAGTTTTGATGGATAAAACAATTAACAGTAAAAAATGACCCAATTGATATTAATGTGAGCTATACATAAATATAAATAATTTTGTACTCCTAGCCAACAAATATATTTACATTTATTACTCAAGAAGGTATTAAGAGCTTATGTTGATATATTTTTTAAAATGGTAAATTTATTCGCTGAAAACATTCCCAATATATTACCTCAAAATATTACGTATTCAAATTGGAAATAAATATTAATATATTTAAACAGAAAGAAGCACACAATACCAAGAGATAGGTATTAAAGCATTTCAAAAACAAAAGAACCTAAATGTTTTTTAAACTCCAATCAAACACTAAGAAATGATGTGCTACTATGATCTTCTGTAAACATATATGTAAAACTAAATTGCAGTGATAACTTCAGCATCATTTCCAAAAATTTTGTTGCACGTGAAAACATTACACTTCTTCATACAATAACTAAAATTTATCACTCCGATACATTCTCTCAACAAGTTAAAATATTATTTAACTGGAGTTATAATATATTTAATTGAACCGAGCAGTTTTATAACATACAAGAATAACAAGATTGGTTTCATTTATTGTGTTAAGTATTATTTAAGTGAAAAATTTACTGCAAAATACAAATCTCTAGTATAAAAAAATTACATATCAGAGATGCAACTCAAAACATTTTGATAACTATATTCTTCTCGCATTCATTAATATTTAGATTTGTGCATGATGTATTCAGAATAGCAATGAATAACTTAGTCAATTCTCTGAGTTTAATGAAATATTTATTTTGGTCACAGTGATTACATGCAAGGAATGAACTAGTTGATCTCTGCAGCATAATGACTTGTACATATATGAATGTATAAAATACTTGTAAATTTTTATAACATATATTGTGATTCAATGTACATAAATTATATATACTTTTAAATAAAGATTTTAATTATTTTTTGCGTTACATTTCTTTCTTTCAAAACAAAAAATACAGCAAAAGCAAAACAATTTCTAAATCATAAAGACTTGCGTTTCTGAACATCAAAAGTGGTTCACAAAACACTGATGAAGCTAACTGCGCAAAAAATAGTCTCAGAAAAAACTATATACAAAATATACTAAAACAAATTGAACAGAAAAATTTTCAACATTCAAAAAGGCAACTTTACAATAGAACACAAGGATAAAAAAATAGAACTACTTAATAGTAATAAGAATTGCATTAATTGTCAAACATTGAAAATATTAAACACAATTCATAGATGTACACTGTTATAATTTTCAGAGATAAAAATACAAATTTTAGTAATTATTTTGCATTTAATATGCAATCATATACATAGGAGTTAATACAGTAAGTATATAGTATTCATCAAAAAAATTTGCTCATTTTCAAAAAATGTATAAAATAAATGAGAAATGCAAACAATTAAAAAAAGTTTTGTGTAAATTAACAAGTGACAATAGCGAACCATATCTTAATTATCAGATTCCTTATGTATCTAATGTGCATCAAGTATATATATTAACACTTATAATTCCCAGCTAATGTAGATAATTTAACAGTCAGTATAATGACTCAAACTGTTTTCAGCGAACTAGATTAGTATGTCCATCACTCTAATAACTTCCTAAATTCAAATACATTTCAACTATCAGAATATTATTCTTTTCCTTAAAATTTTATTGTTTATCTTCGAAAAAATCTTATTTTTCCTTTCAAAGTTAAGCACATGAAAATGAATTTTATCCCAATAAGTGAAAAAATTCAAGAAATTATTTTTTAAATGGAATTTAATACTTTTTAAATTTCGAAAGTTATAAAAAAGAATATTCTCTGCTGAAAATATTCTATTAATTGCAAACATAGCAGGTTTCACTAATATAAAAAATTTTTTTAATTACCAAGATATTATTTCTAATAAAACAAAAATAAATTGAGCTTAAGTTGCCAATTATTAATAATTATAATAATTTTCTCTAAATCATCACTGCTAAATCCTTTCAATTAGAAAAACATGGATCCAATTTTAAAATTCTTCAGATAAACAATTATACTACTATACAGGTCCACAATATTAATAACTAATAAAAAATTTCACCATTTTAAATTTTATAGAATTAAATTTTAAAATATCAAAAAGAACGGAGCATTTCCTTTAATATAATATTACACTCGAAATTCACCCCCAAACACATAGCTCTTTATGAACGAATTTCAAAGCAATATTAGATAAAATAGAAATTTTAATACAGCAGTATATGACACCTATAGCAAAAATTTTAGAACATTTTGTATACAGAGCTGTTCTACCAGTTAGCATATTAATGCAAAATATGCTACTTAACAAACGATTAGATTTTTATAATTACATTTCAAGCACTGAAATATATTATGTATCGGCTAATTATGTTTTATACAAAGAGATCCAATGAAGTACTATGCTCATATAAATTTATTTTTATACATAACTTTATAAGTAAAAATTCAATTTTGTGGACAAGATATAACATTTAAGTGATCAATATTTATAAATTGTCAGTGAAAATGTTTTAAATGAAAATTTTTGATAGATTTTAAACATCAACAACTTACAAGATACATTAGGATGCTGGATAGCTCTGTTGCCAAAATTTGTAAAATTGCATTACAAAATGAGTAAAAATATATCAATTAACCAGGATATTTTAAACTTAAATCACAGCAAAAGTTTAATTTTTCTCCATTAAATGCAACATTATAAACTTTAATACATTTTGAAATTCCAATGTATTTTGATAAGTTATCTTCTAACAGGATATAGAAGCTTTATTAAAATGATACAAAAATATTGGTTAGCATTACTTTTATAATTGCATTTCAATGACTAAAAGACTAATTTTGATTCTAGCATTGTTTAACTTAAATGCACTTTTTAAGTGTCACAGAATATAGTTTTGAAAGACTTTTTGAAAGCATTCTCTAGGTTCGCAATATTAAACAATTATTTATTCTAAATATATTACAAAATATATTTTCATTTATAGCAAAATAAAGATGTTGCATAACAAGTTAGTAAAAGTAGATTTTATTCAAAATTAGACATAACAATATACTTAATATAGTTCTCTTCAATCTACAATAAGCAATTTTAATTCATGTAAAAGCTCTAAAATGTCTGCAAGTTATTGTACTTGCTGTTTATTGGACATTTCATTAATCATCAAAATTGATTTCAGAAGCAAAAGCAGTAGCCAACAAAATTTGCAGTAGTATTGGTAGTGAAAAATTAAATTTTAAACAATTATTTTAGGAGTAAAAATATTTATGATTTTGAATGATAATGAAAATGTAATTTTTAAAATGTTTTCAATGACTTTCAAAACTCTCCTAAATTTAGAAAAAGTTATAACAAAAATCCACTATAATTATTTAATAAAAACTTTATCTAGTAAAATTCTTTATAAAAAACTACCCATTTGACAGAAAATAATTTTAAAATATCTGAATTTTTACAAGAGGATAAAAAATAGCTCAAATATATTTATAATTTAAATCAATTTTAGTTACTTAAGTTTTAATGAAAAGATAATTGTAAACTTAAAAAACCAATTGTAAGTTTAGGAATTTAAAAGAATGAGAATCTTATAAATGTCATTTCAAAGAAAAATTTAGGACCAGGTATCAACATGAAATTAAAAATTTTGTCATTAAAAATTAAATTTAAAAAAATTAATTTTATCCAAAATAGCAATCTAAAATTTAATGACATGCATTTAAGATATAAAAATATGTTTCATTTAAATTTAATGAAAATAAAAAATATGTTGGGCAAAACAATATTAATTGTGAATGAACAATACGCTTATAATAACATTTCTTAAATGAATTCTATTTTCAAAAACGTCAAATTACAAAAACAATTTTTAAGTGTAAAAGAGTACATATATTTTAAGTAAATGCAAATTTAACTTAGAAAAAAAATCTTTATTTATTGACACATTTATTAATGACACATCAATGTTCACAAAGATCTCAAAAACAAAATTGTAAATGCAGTAGTGAAATTGTATTTAAAACCTTTAAAGAGAAACAATTTTTTAATTTAAGAGCTTCTGAAATAAAACAAAATTTTATTCATTAGGTTTCTAAAAACTTAGTGAGCTTTATACAGGAAGAAAAAAATTTTTTTTCCTAAGATTCCAAAAACAAAGATCTTGTTACATCAATCATGCTACAAAAATATCAATCACAGTTTCATTTGATTCAATAAATAAAGTTAGTAAAAATCACAATTATTGTGACAAAAACAAGTAAAAAAATCACTTCAAGTAAATGAATGTTAAAAATATAATATTTTGTAATGCATTTTTTCAAAAATACACTTTCATTTCATTCTTAAATTAAAAAGACAAAATATTTTACAGCTGGAAATTCCAGTAAAAGGAAATATTGCAATACAAAATATACCAATAATTACTAAAATATAATAAAATGTCAAAGATATTACTAGCAAATTTTTCTCCATTTTTTAGAATCAAAATTGCCTGGTAAATAAAGACCACCCAAAAGCTAAAAATTTTTGAAATAAATTTAATTTTTTCAAAGAAGTATTTTTAAAATATTGAGAAATAAATTTAGTTTAAACAAAAAATTATCGTTAAGTAAATAAAACAAAGTGATAAAGGAAGCAAATTTCAAATAATATTTTTATAATTACTAAATTAAATTTGAAGTACTAATTATGGGCATAAAAAACATTTTATGCACAGTAAACAATATCTTTAAAATTTGTGAAAACAAAGTTGGGAATCAACTGATAAGAACAATTTTTTTAAAATAAATTATAAACATCTCATGAAAATATAGGTATGTAAAAACATGCAATATTAAAAAACTGAAGTTAGTTATGAAACACCTTGAAGATGTATTAGGAAGAAATAAAACACTAACTAACAAAAATAATACACAAGTCCTTAACATTTTGAATAGCAACTCTAGACAACAGTAAAAATTCCTCTTTATAAATAATTTATCTTGATTTATGGTAAATATTTTATTAGGTGGTCGCTGTTTCTGTTGGGGACTTTTTGAAAGAAATGCATTATTTTTGTTCTTTAGAAGCGATGATTCCCATCACAAATGGCAGCATATGTTTCTGTAGTTAAAGGTTCATATGTGTGAAGCCTTTTGTTCACAATGTAGATGGGATCTTTTATAGAAGTAGGATCAAATCCTTCCTTTTGAAGGTTGACTTTCTTTAGTTTAAAAGTACCTGAAAAAGAAACATCCATAATTATTTACATATATTAGTATATTATACAATATGCAATGTTTTGTCTCTAAAATCCTTCTAAAGTTCATTTCAATTATTGTATAAAGAAGCAACGCATTGTAAAATATTTAAATTTCACACCTTTCTTATATAACTTTTTATATAAGAAATGTGTGAAATTTAAATATACAAACTGCAAAAATAATTTAAATCGTTTAAAAAATGCATACCAAAAACTATTATGAATTACAAGCAGTTTTATTCTGCTCAGTGGACATAACTGAAAAACGTAAGGGAAAAAAATTGACAAATGAAGGGAATTAGAAAGATATTTCAAAGTTGTTCCCTTTTTATGCCCATAGATGTATCTTGTCAATAACAGAAACTTTCCAAATTAATGATTTACATTCGAAAGTGAAAGCATATGTAACAATGCATTGAATATATATAAAAATATTTTTGTTCTTAGAATAAAGTTACGAGAAAAACAACTGAATTTTTTTTAAATCTGGCAAAAAAGAAACAAAAGAGAGACTGTAAAAGATTTTAACAAAAAATTAGACAAACTATAAAAAATGAAGGCAAAGTAAAAAATATGAAAAGTTGGTGATAAGTTTTTCATCTAGAGTTTAACTCTTTCACAATTGAAAATAATGGATTACACATAAAAATATTTTGTTTTGAATTATTTTTAAACATAAGCTATCTAAATTCAGAGCTAAATTGAATAAATATTTAAATCAATTATAAAATCAAATTTCTTAAAAAATTTATTATTTTATCACATTGCTTATACTGATAATAGTTTATTTTATACATATTTCAGGATCAGATAATTTAAAAAAATAAATCAATATATTAAAAATCTTCAATTAACTATTAGTATATTCAAAATATTGATGAAAATGGTATAAAATATTACACCATTTTCCTCAATACACACTATTTTAAATCAATACTCATCAGTAAAAGTACAACTATAAAAATGTATACATATATATTATACCTTAACACACTTAAACCAAGTAAAATAAATTAAATCATACCTACTATAAATACATAAATAAAAGTGTACCATGTAGTTTGTATTACATAAAATTACTTTGTTTAACACATAAAATCAGAAAAAAAAAAAGAAAACACCAAAACCATAATTTGTGTTATTTGAATGTTAGAATACAGGCTTACAAAAATATGTAAAATTTAAAAATGTTAACTACTAAATCAGTATTAACTGCATCTTATGATTTACTAAATCTCAACAACAAAAATAACTTTAAAACAAAGAACTGATTCCTAATAAGAATAAATAAAAGAAATTTCAAAAACTAAAAATTGACGCTTGAATCAATGATACACGAAACCATTCCCTTCCATTTGGAGATTCTTTTTCAGACATAACAATTAAGGCAAAACCTCAAAATTTAAAATTGGTGCTAGAGTTCTTTTAGCAAAAATTTTTGTTTATTCAAATCAATACTTTGGTTGTAGAAATTAAAATTTCACAAGTTAAAATACATGGATGTACCGTTACTTTCAAAAGAAATAACATAAAACTTTTGAGGTAAATTAAAACATTTACCTGTACTTTCCAAAGTATCACATAACCTAATGAAGAGAGGAACAGCATATGGTGGCAAATTCTTAGTCAATTCAGCATAAAGAGAATTAAAATCAACAGAATGAGCCGGATCAGATATTGCAGCCATTCCAGCTCGGCCTTCATTGTCTGAAAAATGAAATATTAAAATATTATAGAATTAAAAATTTTTGTCTATGAATTCATTTAATCAAGACTATAATAAAGCTAAAAATATTTTTTAAACATTAAATAATAAAATATTTGTAATTTATATAAAAGAAAATAGTCATAAATCAATAATGTAGTTATTTTGTATAAAAATCACAATAAAATTTATTAACGATTTTAGAGAATGCATTTTTCCTTCCATTTAGAGATTAACTTTTTACATACTAGACGATATATTAAAACTAAACTATTTAAACTAAGAGTAGTTTTGAGAATACAATAAGAATAAAATAGCGGTAGAAATAAATATCAATGACAATACTCATACAATCATTTTTTTTAAAAATGATAAAATCAAACTGATGTAAACTTTCAATCTTTGTTAGGAAATTTGCATGGAAACTTATTTGATTAAATTTACTACCTATATTTAAAAAAATATATCCATATAAGAAGTTTTTGTGTAAAATTAAAGAATTTTTCTATATATTAATCAAGTTAAGAAACAGGTAAGTTTTTTTGAGGAGGGGGACTACCTTTTTTATAAAAGGAAAATATAGAAAGCAATGAATTTTATGAAGCTTTTACAAGTTATCAACATTTGTCAATTAACTTAAAAAAGGCTAAAAATAATATTCTATTATATAAAATATGTTTTTGATTTGTTTATACTTTCTGATCAGTGAAAAATCCTTATTAGTATCTACTTGAATCAAATGAAACACTATTAACATAATGTGCTTCATCAATTAGTATTAACATAACAGAAATAAGATTTTTAGAATTTCATGTTGGTATACTTAATTTTCATTCCTCTTAAAGAAAAGTTTTGAGAGCAGCACAAGTTTTATATGAAATTCAAAACTGATAGAGTATTTTTTATTGTTCAGCCATAACCAATACACAAAGTTTCAGTTGGATAATTACTGTTGTTTTAAAAATAAATTATCAAATAACTAGTTTTTACCAAGAAAAACAATTTTTGGGCATAGAAAAACTGCAATTGCTATGAAACGATTGCTAATATTTTCTGAATCTTATTTCTTTCCACAAAAAGAACCTTGCTTATTTTGATTTTGAACTTTTCCAATACTGTTCAATGATCAGTTACTTATTTTGATAACAGCAGAAATTTTTGCCATACAAGTTTGAAGATTTTTTTAAAAAATTATTTCTCAAATTTTCATGTTTAAATTCCTGGAAATTTAAAATTGCTTTAGTTTTCCCTTTTGAACCTTATTCACAAGTGCAAAGTGGTCAAATTTTTTTACAAATAAATAAGCTTCAGGAAACAAGTAGTATGACATTTTACATAACATATTTCATTAAAACCTTTGAGTTCATTAAAACCTTTAATTACTAGTATACATGTAGAAAAAATATCAAAAACTATTATCAAAATCTTTCAATTTATTGGTTTTTTACTGAAAAAAATCTGATCAGGGCATTTTAATTTCATCCATATTTTGAAATACTACTTTCTTTTACGTATAATTTCTTTTCTACATATAAATACGCAGTGAAAGAAAATTTCAATACAGCATCAAAAACATCATACATTTATACTAAAGTGTAACAAAAGTAAAAAGATTAAATAGGTATAGTATATAAAATAAATGAAATACTATTAAGAAAGCTTTTAAAAAATTGCATGCAATGTTTATTTTTTTTTTTGCATTATTAAATACATTAATATTTAAAACAATATGCAGAAAGTTTTTTTAAAGCATCTATAGTACACATTTAATAAAATGAAAAAGAACTATTTCAAAATATCCTTTCAGTATTTTTTAACATGAGACACACAGAAAGCCATAATCATCTACCTTGAAAAGAAAATATTAAACTTAAATACTTTTTCTATACAAGAAATATTCAATAGTAAAATTCTTAGAAAAATTGCTTCAAAAGTTAAAAGTATGACTAAATTAATTTAATTTAAAAAAGCTTAATATACTTTTATTTACAATTTTATGATACCCTATAAACGGGTACCTATGTCATGTGTGTAGAGCAAAGTCGTACATTCACCTTCATGGTGCTCTAATTAAAATAACGAAAGACGCTCCCAATTGACTTAAATTCGCATAGCCAAGGTATAGCGAGCTTGACTTGTCCAAGTGTCATTAGTAACAATAACAATTTTGTGAAAAATCATAACCAATTAGATTCTTACGTGGCACAAGTACTCCATAGACTACACAATCAACATGTTGTAAAAATTTACTAATCAATGCTTCTATTTCCATGGTAGACACATTTTCACCTCTCCATCGGAATGTATCTCCTGTTCGGTCCACAAAGAACAAGTACCCATCTTCATCCATAACTAACATATCACCTGGGGGTAAAAAGCAATTTTATTTAAATTCACTTCATAGAAAGTTTAAAGAAAGCACCTAACAAATGGAATAAATACTTATAAAGCTAAACATTTTAAATAAATTGTAAATAAGAATTAAAAAAACTAATAAAAATGAATGGATTATAAAATTTCATCAAAACAAGTTTTTAAAAACCTGAAATAGTCAACAATTACATGAGTTTCCTACTTTTTGAAAGAAATACAGTAGTAATTATAATCAAATTACATAAAATTCTAAAAAATATAGTTAGAAAGGAAATTATACTGTTTTTAACCTCATGCAAAACAATCTCATCAAAATATTTGTGAATTTTAAACTGCTAAAAATACATTACAATGCCAGAAATTCACTTGCTTTTATTATTTCACACCAAATTTGAGATTCAAACATTTAGAACAATTTATTTTTCCTAATATAATTAAATATTTAAAAAACTTTAAAATAAGTACTACAAGATATGTATTATGTTTTGGGAAACATTTGTACAACTAAATTAGCATTACTTATATTTGAAGAACTCTTTCCATTGTTATTATGTATATATAATTAGAATTTTTGAAACCAAATAAAAACTAGTGGATGATAAAATATGATTGAAGAGCCATGTCTTAAAAATAGAGTTAAAGTACTAGATACATTTCAAAGTAAAAAGAAACATATAATTTCAATTTTATTCTTCATTCTAATTCCAATGTTCTTTTTCTGTTACAAAAACAATTTCACAAGACAATAAATTCTAAAAGTATGCTGTTCAACAATATTAATATTTTTTTTAAATGAATTACAGTAGAAAAATTTTTCCAAAAATATATATATACTAGCTGACACAGACACGTGTTGCAGTGACTGAGTAATTATAATATATTGAATCAATTTTTTACTAATTCTTTGGTACAATCAAATTAAAATTTTCTAAAAAGTTTAAAATAGGTTCATTCATACGATATTGAAAATAAAACGTTTTGCCAAAATTTAAAAATAATAGGTTAAGTATCAAAATTTTGAAATTAAGCATAAATCAACATATACTTTCTGAATTTACATTTTATTTATCTGATATTAAATTATAGTTTGTAATCAGTGACAGATTGTTAAGGTTAGATTTTTTACACGGCATTATACTGAAATAAAAAAATTAAAAGAATTTATCATTTGAATAAATAAAGTAGATCAAAATGTACGGCTGAATAAATAAATAATTATCAAATTATAAAATAAACATAAGAAAAATATACGGCTATCAAGAAATACTTACATGTTTTCGATATGGTATGAAAATTAGTAGAGAAAACAGTAATAAATAAAATTTTATTTTACTATTTATAATTTTAAAAGTATTCATACTGAACACTGCACAATAATAACACAATACAAAGAATAATTATGAAAATGATTCATGAAAAATTGTTATAGTATGATTATACATCATGAAAATATATGTAAATTCTATATTCAACTACGCGCTTGTGCGCGCACGTTAATTTTCGAAAATGGTATAACCTAGAAAAATAAACACGTCGCCATCTGCCGAATACCTGTGCAACTTAGATGCTAAACCGCCATCTATTAGGAATTTACAAAACTAACCGATAAATAAACATTAATGTTGTATAATAAATATTGAGACCAATAATTAAGAGGTAAAAACTATTCTACCTTTTAAGTTGGACCATATTATAAGTGGTTACAAAATTTTATCAAAACCCGTTCAGTAGTTTCGGAGTTTATCGGGAACATACATCGTGACACGAAATTTTTATAAATATAGATAAATTTCCACACACTTTTAAAAAATTGATTTTACATAATTTTGATTATAGTAAAAATCAGCAAATCTTTTATTAAAAAAGAAATAAAGATATAAAATATCATGCTAATTCAATATCATTTAAGAATAACATTTTAAATAATAGCCTTTAATTTTTACTTCATATCTCGGAAATAAAGTCACACTAGATCACATTATTACCGTTCACATGCAACTTTGTAAATTCTTTTTCAATCAGTCTCTACTGAAATTTCAGAAATATTTTTTAATATTTTTTTAAATGTAATATTTTTTCATTGCTTAATAAAGAGTTTTTACATTTTGAGTTAATCTGGATTAAAATATTTTTAAATGAAGTATATAGGAAAATAATAGTGAGCTCTGTCTAGCATTTTACTTAACTCTTCAGTAAAATGTACAAAAATGATTCATGTCTTTAAACTAAAAATGACACATTACCTACAACTGAAATGGTATTTTTAGTACAACAAAAATGTATTCAGTTAATACTTTAAATCATCTAATTGTTCTTGATTCAACCTACTGACAAACACTATACACACAGATCGTATTTACAGTCATCAAAACTTTTGAAACACTACTTTAAAATATTTTATTAAGAAAACAATGCAAATGAGACATATAAACTTATATACCTTTAAATCTTAATATATTTAATTATTCATTAATATTCATACCTGATAAAAATGCCATATCTCCTTTCTGAAAGCAATCTCTGACGATTTTCTTTTTAGTTGCAGATTGATTGACATACCCATCAAATTGTCTAATAGGATCAGATGTAATTATTTTACCAACGAATTCGCCAGGCTCACCTATAAACAAATAGAGACTATAATAAAATCTGAATTTCAAATATTCATTAACTTTCATTCATTTCAAAACATAAAAAGATTTCAGAATCATGAAAACAATTTTAATATCACACACACAGAATTTTTATCAAAAATATAAAATAATGAAATATATTTTACAATTAAATTATTTTAAATTTGTCTTCCTTTTCTTGGAATCTGTCATTAATAGAAAAACATTTACTGGTAAAATATATTTATTCTTTTGAAATCATATAAACATTCCTACTTTACAATTTAAATAAACTATTCATTTTATACAGCTGAATAAGATTGAATTAAATGTTGTAATATTAATTTTTAAAATATTTCTACACTTAATTTGATTTTATTGGTGCAAGATCCTAAGATGGAATAAGATGTGCCCAAACAAAGTAATCTTTGATAAAATTAAGTGCTTGAGTAAATCTCTAGATAAGAACTAGTTGAGAATGTTGAAACGAAGGACTCAGAAAAATAAAGGCATTAAAACCAATTCATGAAAGCCAGAAAGAAGAGATAGATAAATATTAAAAAAAAAAAAAACTTGTTTTTCAGGAACCTTGACAGTTTCATAAAATTAATGTCATCCAGATCAGGTTTTTATTTCCCTGTAACTAGAACCCAATTTACCCAAACTCATCTACTCATTGGTGATTATAAATTTGAAACAGTTGATGAATTTATCTGTACCTAACAAAGTCTGTTTTGGCCTCAGACATGTATTAAAAACTAAATTTCTATCACGAAAAACTAAGTTACAGATCTATAGAACGCTTATCCGTCCTGTTTTGTCCTATGCCTCAGAAACTTGGACTTTGTAAGAGAGGAGAGGCTGTTGGGTCTATTTGAACGCAGGATTTTAAGAAGTATCTTTGGAGGTACGAAGGAAAATGGCATCTGGCGCAGAAGATACAATACAGAAATCTATCAAATGTACAAGGAGCCAGATGTTGTACACCACATTAAAGTAAGCCGTCTCAATTGAGTTGGACATGTTATTAGATGAAGGACAATAAAATAAGGGAAATTGTTTTGCAAAACCCATCAGCGTAAGAAGAAGAGGAAGACTAAAGCTGAGATGGGTGGATGCAGTCGAAGAAGACTGTAGGATCCTTGGAACAAAATATTGGAGGAGTTTGGCTGCCAGAAGAGGGGGCTGGAAGAAACTTGTTCAGAAGGTCCAAGATATAGAGGAGGAGTCCATTTCCATATCTGTTTCAGGAGAGGATATATCAATTGTTCTTTTAATACTTTTTCTTGTGATTTTGGGTTTTTAATTTTTGTAACATCAGTTTTATATTTTCTGATAATTGAAGTAGATTTCTTTGTGCTATTAGATGTTGATGGTAAAGTTAATTTAGATGACGAACCAGACATTGGTAAACTGCTCTCCTTTTCTGGATTGTTGTTTATTTTTGCATCTGTTAATAAAATAGAAGAATAGGAAATACCAACTTTTGGAATTTTGTTTTTTACTATTTGCCTTGCTTTGAAGAAAGTAATATTTTGATTTTATCTTGGTTACTGCTTTCTCCAAGATCTATATAGAGCAAAATTTGGAAAATGTAGCATGTGCACCAGAACAGTTACAACACTTGAAAATTTCTGAAGTACAAGCTTTAGTTTCATGACAAGATTTTGCACATTTTCTATGTATGGGATCTCTATTCCTACAAGCCTGTTGAGAATGACCATAACTCTGACATTTGAAACATCTAAGAGGGTTAGGAAAATATGAATGAAGTTTGCAATTTATATAGCCTACTTTTGTAGGTTTCAGTCATACTGATGTTTGAAAATTTAGTAC
Organism: Latrodectus hesperus; assembly: GCA_037975125.1. Classification (NCBI taxonomy): domain Eukaryota; kingdom Metazoa; phylum Arthropoda; class Arachnida; order Araneae; family Theridiidae; genus Latrodectus; species Latrodectus hesperus. Next base: position 22,752,974 of record CM075853.1, on the reverse strand, counting down.
AACATATTGGGGAAGGGGAAGTATACAGTCATATGAATGTTTATACAACCTGCAGCACAAACTCCTTGATCACGAACTTCAAAAAAAATTCTGCTTTTGTAACTTGTGAAATTAGGGTAAGAAAGAATACCACAAGACTCATTTCTTATGAAATAACATTTCAACTGGAAATGAATCCAATTCTTTAAAACTACTGAGGCTTGCTTTGAGTCAACTTGAACAAGGAGATCTCTGAATGATTTTTTAACATTTAGTATGTTACCAATAGTAGATGTGAGTAGGTTTTTTACTAGAAAAGGTGATATTACATGACAATTGCTTGGAGTACATATCAAATTGTAATTAGCAGATGAATTGGCTTCAACGAAACAAGAGTTAGAACCCATAAGATATTTGTAAAGGTTCAAAAGCTTGACATTACCGCCCACCAAGGAGTCCTACAAGGGATGCTTGTCACCTGCTCAGGACATTTCCGACCTCAGGATAGTACTACCTGACACCTATATACTGGGAATCTCCTGGAGACAATGACCAACCTTAATGCCAAGCCCAAGGATGTGACCCCTTCGCTCAATCCATAGCAGACTAGCCATGATTGTAGCTAAGTAGCAGATGATTGATACACTGGGGAGCACTGCGTACTACCTGTACAAAAAGTTGCTACATATGGTCAACACAGTAATCTTGATTGTTCATGAGAAGCAGAGTGGTTACAGCTACTCATGGAAAGTTCCCTTACTTGCCAACAAAGGATGACAAGGATAAGGAAAAGATTAGAGGAAGAAGAGATGAAAAACAGAATATAGATCCTTGGATACATCAGGATTGGGACACCTGCACTCACCTAAAGAAGGTAGGTCTCATGAGGGGTTCTACATTTCATTCAAATATTCTTAAATTAATATCAAAAAGTTATTCCTGAAAATCAACTTGTCCACATATTTCATAGTAAGTTGTAAAGAATACACTGAAAACCAAAATTATTGGGGAGAACTTCAAAACATTCATAAATTATAAAAAAGTACAACAATGAAAATATTCATGCATCAGTTATTTCCTATTTTTTTCCTCTTAAAATTAGTAGTAAAACATTTATGCACATATATATAAGCAGGTGGTGGTTATCAATCAAAGCAATGGAAAAACCAGTAAATAAAAGTGACATTTTTTAATGTGCTTTGTAAGCTTTAAAATATAATAATGGCCACCAGTTTTTTTATTTTGAACATATGTAAATAGAAATATAGATATTCTGGTAGTAAGTGGAAGCTTCATAGTAGTTCTGTAAGTCTTGAATTTTTTAAAAAGCGTAAAATGTTGAACCTCTTAAATTTTTAAACAGACTGAACTGTAGGAACCCATCTAGCTAGAGAAAGAGGGGCTGAAACATTTCAACTTACTGGCATTTCTAGAGGTATGGTATATAAAGACACGTAACATACACAATACACAGCAATACAAGCTTCACAAAGCAAAATAGTGGACTTAAAGAGAAACCCAGTGAAGCAGATTGCAATTTCTAAAATGTGAACTGTAAAAGTGTCCACAGAGATCAATCAGCATCTGGATTCTCCAGTATCAAGGATCACAATTACATGGCATCTTTATAAACAAAAGATTTAGGGCAGAGCAGCAATTCTTAAGATCCTTGTCACAGATGTTAATTGCTAGCAGAGTCTACAGTGATGTCGCATTCACAAAACTAGTTGTTATTGAAAACTGGTTGTAGAATACCTGTAAAAGTGTATGATAGTGATTACCTCCTATCTGTCAAGATTGGCAGGGGATCTGTTAGTATATTCTCAATAAATAAATCATATTAAGCTTAAACAAACAGGCTTTTAAATTTATTAAAATTAACTTATTTTGAAGAATAACTTGACATTTATTCTAGAAATACTACCCAGAGGAATTATCTACTTTTTAAGTTAAAAAAAATCTGAGGGTCATGTTGATTTCAACTTTTTATATAGCTTAAAAAATAACATTACAAGTTTACTTAAGACCAAATTTTCAATATGAGAAAATAAATTTTTTTTCCATTCAATTTAATTGAGCTTACTATATTTTTGACTCATAACTGTATTAATACTCATAAATTGTAATAAAGCATTTTCAGTTTAAAACTGAGCTATTTTTCAAATGTAGCAGAAGTAACTACAAATCTAGTCACATTGATTAAATTTCATACACATACAGATGCATAAAAGAGAAATTAAACTATTAATTTCAAACCCACTTAAGTACAATTTTAATAAATTTTAAATTTTTACCTGGTTCACATCGAATGCATAATCCTTTCTTATCTCTAATGGGCTCTCCTGTAGTTGGGTCTATTTTTATAAGACTGACAGGATATATTGTAGGAATAATTCTAGACATAAAACCAACAGCACCAACTTTATTGTCAATGTTAACTAAAAGAGGAAAAATTACAAATTATTTTTACCTTGATAAATAAAATATAATGTTATAAAATGCTTGATTTTGACTACTCAGCAAAGAAAAATTTTTAGATAAATATTGTGTAACTTTAAAACGTATTCAAAATTAATTACTTAAGATAACAGGAAATAAAGACAATTATAAAAATTAATTTAATGTGTATATTAATTTTACTTTGTAGATCAATACCTATAATATCCCTGTTAAAAATTTTCTTAATCATCTCTCCAGATTAAATTTTCAAAAATACAATCATAATATAAAACAAAATTTATTGAGCAATTATAAAAATTTAAATATATTTCAATATTAAAATAATCATAAATATTAAAATGTAAAATTTTTTGTTAAAATTAAAGATATATTACTTGCATTAAATATTACAGAGTTTCTATATTGCTTTATAAAAAACATGACTAAAAACTATCTCTTTTAATCATTAAAATTTTATAAGCTTATGTACTTGCCTTAAAAAATTTCATTAAAATTCTTTTATAACTGCTTCCAATGTAATAAATTCATGTCATTTTATCAAAATGTATTTAGGATGAACTATTATATAATTTCAGAAAATACTTACTGACATTAGCATTTCCCTCTGTTGAGCCATACAATTCTCCAACATTTGGTATGTTGAATCTTGTTACAAATGTCTTCCATATTTGAGGACGCAATCCATTACCAAACATCATCCGCAAATTGTGCTGTCTTTCTTGGGGCTTCTCTGGTTGAGCTAACAAATATCGACACAGTTCTCCAATATATTGTGCAACCTAAAATTACATTATAGGAAGTTATACATTTTATTAAAATATCACAAAATTCATTTTGATTCTACCAATATTTTAAAGAATATTAATATTTAAAAGAAACTTTCATAAAATAAGAATAAATCTAAGATTAGGTTTTAACAAATATAAAATAATTTTACAAATTTAGTTTATTTAAAAAGACGTGTCAAAATACATTAATCATGTATTAAAGTCAAATACTTATTTTAAAATTTTCATGTACTCAACCGTATTTTCATAAATAAAATTACTAAATTTTTTTAGAATAATCATTAGAAATAAATTTTTCCTGTGAAATATTAGAGTACTTTTAAGCTAAAACATACATACAACTACAGAAATGAATATCTGAAACGATTACAATAAAAAAATACAATAATTTGATACATTACAAACATACAAATAAAATTATAAATACAAATATGAACAGGGTATACTTACAGTAGCATCAAATTTTATACAGTCATCCCAAAACTTTGAAGCTGAAAATTTGGATCGTATTCCTAAAGAGTTTCCAAACAATATTGTTTGGGACAGAGATAAGATGCCACCAGCTGTATGGTACAAAGGAAGAGGAGTATAAAAGACATCATCCTTTCTAATTTGATTCATAAAATAAATTCCAGCTCCTAGCCACATAAACCTGAAACATGAATATTTGTCAAACATTGTTCATAATATAACTATAAAATAAAAAGATCAGCATGAATAATACCTTACCTGCTGTGTCTAATAATCGCTGCTTTTGGCATGCCAGTTGTTCCCGAAGTATAAACATAAAATAAACGATCTGGAAATGAAACACAAGAATTTATCTTATGGTCACCTAACTGTGCATATGAAAAAAATTAAATACAGGTATATTTATAAGAAACAGTGTTAATAATTTTATTCAACAAACTATTTGTTACGGCTGTGGTATCCTGGATGATTAAGGCATCATTCTCATTATCGGCAAATAGTTAAGTTTGAATCCCAGATGAGCCAAAGATCTGTCGTGTTCATTAAAGGTGGCTAGGCACATTAAATTGGTTTTATTTATTTATTTTTTGTATTTTTTCCCTTGGCAACATAGCAAATGTGGGCATCTTCTGCATGGTTCCTGCTTCTAAATTATAAAGACTCACTGAGCTGCATCTAATTTGTAGGTTCCAATTAGGGCTAGGAAACATTAATGCAACACATTCATCATAAACCACAGGAAAATATTAATTCTTTAAAGGGTATTGCAAAGCTATTCCGAGCATAAGCAAAACTTTTGATATAATTCTCTCTTTATCAAAAGAGCATAATGGTTTTTTTTATTTAAAAAGAACAATTATGCTCTCTTGATTAACTGAATAAACATGATATGCATATATACAACACTTATAATTTGATTACAATTATTAATAATAATATAGTAGCAGAAAGTATTTGATGTCAGTAAGTGAAATATTATTAAGTGTTTGTAATTATGATGAGGCTGTAGCGGCCTGGTTGATTACAGCTTCATTTGCATTATCGGAAGGTGGTGTGTTTAAATTCAGTCTTGAACAAAAATCTGTCATGTTCATTAAGGGCAGCTAGGGCACATTAAATAGGTCATAGCAAATAGCTTGCAATGACCTCCAGGTGAAGTGATACTTATAACAGAGACAGGACAAGTACTGGGGTCTTCTGCTTCTAAATTAGACATTTGTTTCTACCTAACTGATAGAAACAGCTAAGGAAAACTGGATATAGGGAAGTATGCTGGTGCAACAATTATGAATAGTCAAATAATTTTTAGGGCAGTGGTAACCTAGTGGTTAGGACATTGGCCTTTCCTCCAGACGGGCGGGGTTCGATTCCCAATGCCGCCAAAGACCTACCAAGTACATGCGATATATATGCTTGTTAAATATGTTAGATCGAAAGTCCTGTGGTCGGTCGTTGAGCAGTTACCATGGGTGCAATGGTTGAAAGAAAATTTCCTCCCCCTTCAGATCAATGCCAAAATTGAGGGAGTGGATCCTCTGTGGTGCCAGATACCAGAGTATTTGAAGAGCAAAGTCGTACTTTCACCTTCGTGGTGCTCTGATTAAATGAAAGACACACCCTACTGACTTAAATTCGCATAACCAAGGCATAGCGAGATTGGCTTGTCAAAGTGTCATAAATAACACAAATAATTTTTAAAAATTGTTCTTTTTAAAAAAATTAATGAAGTCAAATGTTTTGCTTATATTTGGAATTATTATACAATTGCAATATTATAAGTAAAAATATTAAACTTAATTATCAAATACATTTCATTATAAATATTTAAATAATTCAGTCAAAAGTGATTCATAGTGAAAAAGAAAAAAAAAGTATTTCATAATACTATAATTATTTTATAATAAAAACTAGTTACCGTCCATGTTTCCTTTATTTTGGTAACTAGGTTGAGATTTTGAGCTTTCACTAATCAATGGTTCTAGTGATTTGGCAGGAAAAGATAAGGGATCAAAATCACCCAAACAGAAGTACTGTATACCATTTGTCTCAGTACTAAGTAATGGAGCAGCATCTTTTACAGCTATAATAAAATGTACAAATGAAAGAAAAACATTTAATAATTTAAATCATCCCATTACTATTTTCAGTTATATAAGATAAATATACAAAGAGCAAATTTTCACATTAAAATTATTTAATTTTATACAGTAATAAGATGATACTTTAAAATATATATTCGGTTCTTTTACCATTATTTGTTCAAAAATTATCACTTCCTTGTAATTTGCAATTTTTTTAAAAAAACTTTTATAAATTACACATTAAGAAGAATTTCTTATTCTAAATAAAGATGTTAAAATCTTAATAGTACAACTTAACTCATTTTTTGCAAAAACTTTATTTGAACGAAGCTTTTTCTTTCTATTTAAATACATTAAATTGTTTTTTTATTATTTTATAAAAAAATCATTATTAATGTTAAAAAAAATAAAAATAAAAACTTTTTGAAAATAAATTCTAGCAGATCTTGGATGGCAAAAATTCAGGTTTTCAAAAATGAGAATAAAACCAATCCAATATTTGTGTGAAGAATAGGAATTTCTCAGTCTGAAAAAAATTTTGTTAATTTATAAAAATGTGGTAAAATACATTTAAATACTAATAGAAAATAGTAATTAATAAAAAATTATACTTTTCTTTTTGAGCAAATAAAAATTTTAAAATAACACTTTTTCTGGATTGATTGGATTTTGAATTTTTACTTATAAATATTAAAACTTAAAGAAGGACTCTTTTTACTCTTCTCTCAGTCACTGAATTTTTCTCTCTCCACATATATTAACAATATCTCATTCTGAATTCGTTCAAGTTATAAAAACTTAAATAAGTCAGCAATACATCATTTAATTTATGAAGCCTTTAGTATTTCACATACATGAAGCATCTATAAAAACCTATTTTCAATGAGTTAAAATTAGTTGTTTTACTTGAAAATCGGAAACATTCTACAATTTAGCAAATATAAGCTTTGCTTTGGGATATTCACCGATATCATAATTGGTATCCCTGACAAAATTTTCAACAGTTTCACTAAAAAAACTAAAGAGAAGCTTTGCAAATTTATGAAATTTATGCCCGTACAATATTTCCCCTCCCCTATCTATATCAAGAAGATTCTTATTTTTATCACTGAAAAGTTTTTCAACCCACTGTTTGATTCAGACATAGTTGAAAAATTATCAAATAGCAACTATTACTTTAAAATAAAGTCCACTTTCATTAAAAGCTTTTATTTTAGCATAAGTATTTCTAACAGTCAATAAATTTTCTTTTTTTTTTTTTTTTAGAGCCTAAGTGTGCAGTAATCCATTTATCCTACTCACCATCAAAAACTCTCACCATAACATTTATTACTTTATGCCCAACTTAGCTTGTTTTTCATCAATACATAAAAACAATCAAGATTTAATTTACTTAAAAATTTTCTCAGGCTTTTAGCCACATGATATATCTTTTATAAATGATGTACAAGTTTTTTCCTCTTTAGTCAGGACAGAGCTAATTTATCATTAGGTAAAATTTGAAAGAGTTCATAATTATTGGAGTTAAAGTGAAAGGAAGAATGTTTCTGCTCAAAAATGCAGTGATAACTGATCAACAATTTGATACCTGGAACCAGGGGGTATGCGTACCCCTCTGGGGCTTGAGCTAGCCACCAGGCGCGTCGGCAGGTGGTGGATCGCCGAAAGTCCTGTAGAAATAACAGGATAGCCTCGAATATTGAATAAGAGGCCGCGAACCAGCTCCCGTAAACCCTGGTGTTATGCGTTCCGTGCCTAGGGCTAATCGGCACCGCGGTATTGGTGTCTTAACGGAGCCTCTAGTTGCCTGGCGAACTTCTAGAGTAATTTGCCTTGTCCAGTATCTCAGGCAATGCTGGGTGGACTGTCATATTACCTGAGATTATTTACTGTTATTATATGGCTGAAAAGACATTGAAAATAACAAACATTTCTGATTTTGCAGGAGAAACTTCTGAGGCAGACCTTTCTGAAAAAGACAAGGTAACTCAGAGACAATCTAATGAAGGGGTAGCAATGAAACCTTCACAGGAGGTAGAAATGACCTCCAAACCATCTTCTTCTGGTGAGAGTCAGGAAGCTATCTCTAGCATGACTGACTCTCTGACCAGAATCAAGTTTAAAAAGAGAATATCTGGTGCACAGAAAAAGAGGCTGGTGAAGGAGCGCAAAATCGCTGAGGGGACTTGGGTTGAAAAACCCAAGGCAACCAAAGGCGAGAAGCGTCCTGCCAATCGGATGAACCAGGGCAAGGTTGGAAAGGCTGCCAAGAGAGAAGGACCTGAGGGATTTACTTACAGGGCGGCTCTCACGGCGATCAAGATGGCCGTGCTCTTAGAAGGTCATCCGGAAAAACGGTTAACAGAGAAACAGGCCTATGACCTGGAACTCTTGATAACCAGGAAAATAGGAAGGAATGAGGAGGGCTTTGCCCCAACCTTCCTATCCTGTAAACTTGAAAACGGGGCTCTTATTATCAATTGTGCAGATCTGGAGAGCTCAAAGTGGCTGGAACAAAATGTCAATGATATAAGCCCTTGGCAAGAACGTAAACTCTTGGTGGGTGAGGCAAGGAAACTTGTCAGAACCACTAAGATAATTGCAAAACTGCCAAAAATCTGTAATGAACTGGAACCTAAAGAGCTCCTGAGAAAAATCGAGGCTCAGAACGGTGGGGTCACTCCATTGGAGTGGAACATTCTTAACATTAAGAACGACCCATCTGGGCGGACCATCGTTCTTAGTGTGCCTGAATTAGATGCTGCCACTCTTCGTGTAAGGGGATATAGGTTTGATATTGGCCTTCACCATGTGCAGGCTAAAGTACTTGATAAACCTGCTCCTGCTGATGGGGGTGAAGGTAGTTCAAGCCAACCTACACCACAGTAGAAGTGGTACTACTAACCTCAGTAAGAAGTTTCTTGCTGGGGATATACACCTGGCCCTGATTCAAGAACCCTGGTTGGTTAGGGGAAGAATCAGTGGTCTCAAAGGAACTAAAGGTAAGCTTATCTATTGTACTAATGGTAACGCTAGAACTTGTATACTCTTACATAAAAACATTGAGGTTCTTCCTCTCTCTGAATTTATTCTTAGGGACCTGACAGCTGTGAAAGTCAGACTCAACATAGAGGGTAGGAACAGGGAAATTGTTTTTGGCTCTGGATACCTGCCCTATGAAGAGAAGGCTCTACCTGACCATTCTCTGCACAAGCTCATGAACTTTTGCAGTAATAACAACTTACAGGTAGTCCTAGGACTAGACTGTAATGCTCATCATGTTGTCTGGGGAAGTACGGACACAAATAAAAGAGGTGAGTACCTTTTGGAATTTATTCTAAACTACAGGTTAGATATTCTAAATGTTGGCAACAAACCAACTTTTATTACTTCCAATCGATCAGAAGTAATTGACATTACTATAGCGACAACGCTGATTAGTAAAAATATCAAATACTGGAAAGTAGATGATCGACCTTCTGGTTCAGATCATCAAAACATCCATTTTGAAATTCACTCTAATGTGTGTCTGGATCGCATATTCAGAGACCCGGTTAGGACGGACTGGAAGAAATTCCAAGAAGAACTGACTGGGTTGATTGAGCTCGGTAACAGACCTATTAGAGACAACTACGATCTAGAAGTTACAGCAGATCTCCTACAGAGAAGTATTCTAGATTCTTATCATAACAATTGCCCCATTCACACTAGAAGAGCTAAACTCCAATGCCCTTGGTGGAATGACTCTCTAGCTGCCGAAAGAGCAAATGTTAGAAAACTTTTAACAAAGCTAAGAAAAATGGTGAATGGGAGAACTATAAAAGGGCCCTCACTAATTATAACAAACTTGTTAGAAAAAGCAAGATTAACTCCTGGAGAAAGTTCTGTGACGAGATAGATTCTATTTCTGAAGGAGCTAGACTCCAGAAACTCCTTAAAAGGGATGAACCTATTTTGGTTGGTACCCTAAAAGACGAGGAGGGTAATTTTGCTGCTTCCGGAAAAGGGGTTATGGAAATTATGACCAGGACTCACTTCCCGGGAGCTAGAGATATTTATAGCAACGAAGGGAACATTGCATTGGCTCTTTGCAAAGAGTCAATAGCAATCAATGGACCATTGCTAAAAATATCATAAACTACAACATTGTTAAATGGGCAATTTTCGCCTTTAAACCTCTAAAATGCCCTGGGCCTGATGGAGTTATGCCCATCATGATCCAGAAGGCAGAAAAGGTTGTCATACCAATGCTAACTAGAATGTATAGAACTAGTTTGGCCCTGGGATATATACCAAAGACATGGCAAAAGACTAGGATAGTCTTTATTCCAAAACCTGGCAAGGACACTTATGACCAGGCCAAGTCATACAGACCAATCAGTCTTTCTTCATTCTTTCTTAAAATTATGGAGAAAATCATTGATCGGCATATTAGAGATTACTTGGGTAGAAATAGTCCCTTGCATGCTCTTCAATTTGCCTATCAACCTGGTAAATCTACAGAGACTGCTCTACATCAGCTAGTTTCCAAGATTGAAGCCACTCTGGATCAAAAGGATATTGCCTTGGCAACTTTCCTCGACATCCAGGGTGCTTTTGATAATACTTCCCATCCATCCATCCTCAATGCACTTAGAGGGGCAGGGATTAATCAAACCCTGTGTACTTGGATTGAGGCCTTAATTTCGGATAGATATATACAAATGAACATCTTCGGTGAATCATTTGAAAAAAAGACTACTAGAGGTTGTCCTCAAGGAGGTGTTCTGTCACCATTACTTTGGAACCTAGTTGTAAATAGCCTTATAAAACATCTAAATGATAAGGGTTATTATACGCAGGGATATGCTGATGACATTGTCATCCTTATCCTTGGTAAAGATTTTGACATAACTTGTCATCTCATGCAGGATGCTCTAAGTTATGTAGGTCAATGGTGCAAGGATAGGGACCTGATGGTTAATCCTCAGAAAACCTACCTCGTACCTTTTACACGCAAAAAGAAACGGAAAGGTTTTTTCATACCAAGACTTTTTGATGTTGAAATCAATGTGGCTTCAGAGGTGAAGTATCTGGGCATCTATTTAGACCAGAAACTCACCTGGAATAAGCACATTGATGATAGGATCAACCGAGCAAAGAAAAGCATTGTGATTTGCAGGCGAAGGCTTGGTAAGAACTGGGGTTTACATCCAAAACTGATGTTATGGATGTACACAGCTTTTGTCAGGCCCATTTTCACATATGCCTGTGTGATCTGGTGGCATAAGGTGGAACAGAAGACTGTGATTGACAGATTGAGGAGTCTACAAAGACTAGCCTGTCTCTGCATCACAGGAGCAATCTCCACCACGCCAACCAGAGCATTGGAGGTTGTGTTGGATCTGACTCCCTTGGACATCTTCATATGCAGCGTTGCAAGATTGAATGCATATAGAATGAAGCTGCAAAACCACTGGTATGACCAGCCTGTTGCCAAAGGGCACAAGGGCATCACCAGGAAATTTCAAGACCCTATTTTTCTGATGCCATCTGACATCATGGAAAAAACATACATGTTTGACAAGACATTTGATGTAGTTTTTCCAACTAGAGAGGAATGGGATAACAACATGTTTGGAACTAAAACAGGAGATCTAATCTGGTACACAGATGGATCACTGAAGAACAGCCTCTCAGGTCTGGGAGTTTGTGGCGTGTCACCAAGAATCAGCTTGTCTGTAAGCCTTGGGCGATACGCTTCGGTCTTCCAGGCAGAAGTTTTGGCCATTATCCACTGTCTGCGACTGAATATGAAGAAGGGCTACTACGATAAGCGGATTCTCATTTTCAGTGACAGTCAAGCCGCTTTAAAAGCGCTTAATTCCTTCGAAATCAAATCTAAAATGATTCTGGAGTGTAGAAACCTTCTTACAGAACTGGCAACTAGAAACAGGGTGATCCTTGTATGGGTGCCAGGGCATAAAGGTATCGAAGGCAATGAAAAGGCTGATGAGCTTGCTAAACAAGGATCGTCTTTTGTTCCCATTGGTCCAGAACCTTTTTGTGGGATCAATTTGAAGACCGCAAAAACCAATGTTCGCAGATGGGAAAAACGGAAGATGTATGAAGCTTGGCTCAAATCTCCTGGTCAAACCCACGCTAAAGGTATGATCTGTAGGTCATCAGCGAGGATTTCCTATGAAATTCTTAGATGCTCTAGGCAGAAGATACGTTTAATCGTAGGCTTCATAACTGGGCACTACTATTTCAGAAAACATCTCCATAAAATGGGACTGTTTCAGCAAGATCCTATCTGCAGGAAATGTCATATGCAAGAGGAAACGGCCAAGCATATCATTTATGAATGCGAGGCTCTTGCCCTCCCTAGATTAACCTCTTTAGGCATCATCCATACTAGAGAGTTACACCTAGATTCCATTAAAGGGTTATCAGACTTTATTAATAAAGTGGGTGATCCGAGCAAATGGAACTAAGAAACATTGGGTTTGGAGTTAACAGTACAAAATGCTGATAAAAGCAGAGGTGCTCAATGACATACAAACCCAACTCGAAGAAGAAGAAGAAGAAGAACAATTTGATAACATAGATTTGGCAACTATGCACTCAGAAACATTTGAGAGGCAACTTGAGCTTAGATAAATGTTTTGATGAATACTATTTTATATGTTTCAAGAACTATTTTTTCAATTGTTGCCATAATTTACCTTCTTTGAGCAAAAAACACAAAAGCAATGCCTTGGTTTTTTCACTTTTCTAAACTATTCACAATAGAGATGGCCATTAGTATTTTCAAGTATCCACATTCCCAAAGTCATTTCTTTCTAACAGTAATGTCAAAAACACTTATTAATTTCAATAAATTCCAGAATCAATTTTTTCAATATTTTTAACTAGAAATCATGCAGTGAAAATAAGTAATATAAATTTCATTCCTAACTCCATTAACATTGAAGCAGATATGCCAAATTAAAAATAATAATTTAAAAAAATTGTCAATTTAAGAAAATAAAGTTTTAGATTTTGAATTTTAACACATTCAGTCTATATATAGTCACCACAATATATGGGCGGTGTAATTAAAGTGAGAACTGTTGTTAATCTGTTAAATTTCAAGTAAAGCCAGTATTTTAAGATCTCTTCAACCAGTTTATTTTTACAACATTGATGAAAGAAATATTAGACTTCAATCATGTAGCGAAAGACAATTTGGAAATTTTTATTTTCTACAAGTACCAACTTAAAATATAATTCTAAATTAAAATCTCAACTTCAAAAATTTTAAAAGACGGAAATTCGTCCCCAGGACTAAAAAGTGGCACACCTGATATATTCAATCAAATTTGAAGACTTGCAGTAAAAATGTCAAATATTTCTAAAAGGCAATATAAAATGTGATTTTACTTATTTCTTATTAAAACTTTTTAGAAAAAATACTATAGCTTAAGTTTAAAAAATAAAATGTCTATGTATGTATAGTGTGTTGTATATATGATAGAACTTTAAATACTTATTCTGTTTGAAAATTTGTATGAATGAAATATATAAAATGATAATATATACATTACATTGAATCTAATAAATATGTAACATATCATACAAACATTTTAAAAATCTTACAAGATGAAAATTCAAAAATCTCAACATAGAAAATAAATCACATGGCCCATATTATTGTATGAATTTAACACACTTTCAGTGCAAAGAATTATAAAATATGGATCATTATATTAAGTAACCATAATAACTTTACTTTTAATAAAATGAAATAATGAAATTTTGTATTTGGTACAAACCACTTAATAATTCAGTTCCAAAAATCACTGCTCTGCAATTAACAACTGTCACAGAAAATACAAGAGGTTGAAGCCTCAAGTTTGAATTGATAAGAGCAGGCACTACACCAATTTTTGACAAGCCTAACCATAAACCAATAAATTCAGGTTTTGATTCCATGAATATGGCAACATCATCTCCACGACGGAATCCAAGTTCAGCAAAGCAATTTGCAACTTGATTACTGTAATCTTCAACCTATTTCAAAAATACAATGGGAAATATTTTAAAAACAGAAAATAATTAATAAGGTTTCACGATAATCAATGAAAAAATTGTTATGAATTTGTTGATTAAAATAATAAGTAATTTAAAAATAAAAAAATTAGTCAGTCACAGAAAACTTATGAACAACTCTTTGGTTTTTCATTATGTTTTTAATAATATAGATAGTAAATATTATCATTAATCCTATTATGATGCAAATTTCTTAATTTAAAAATAATAATCTAGTTACCAAAAACCTTCCATTTTATAATAAAAATTTATCAAGAATTCATATAAACGATTCAAATTTCAGAATAACATTGGTCTCAAAACAAAGTTTAAAGCATTTTTTCCTTTTTAAAATAAGGGTATAGCTGGTGATTAAATTTAACAAATAGAGAAATTTTATGGAAAAAAAACTACATACTTGCTGAAATGTCCATTTTTGGTCTTCATACATCAAACAAATTTTATCTGGGTGCTTTGAGACTAGATTTTGGAATATTTGGCCGACTGTCATATTGCTCTTCCGAGATTTTCTGATGAATTTTTTCATTTGCAGCAATCTCTTAAGTGCTCTGAAAATAATTTAAGGTTCAATAAAGAGAATATGAAAACATATATACATATATATATATATATAGTGAACATGATTATGAAGTAAATAACTTGAAAATAGGTTTATAAAAGCTTGCAAATAGTTATAAAAGTATAGTTAATAAATGCAAGATAATTTTGAGTAAATAATTCTATTACAAATTTTGTGAAATAACAAGAGTTTTGTGGTTTCACAGCTTTGAAAACAACAAAGTTTCAAATTGATAATAATTAGATGAGAATTTTTTAAAACTAATATTTTTTCTTATAATTAGTTTCTCATAGTAATAGCCCAGTTTGACAAAAGTATAAAATTTTAAGTCCTTCATTTTTTAAAATCTGCCTTTAAGAAAATTTCTTTTTCAAGGACTAAAACATAAATAAACCTTTAAAAATTTAGATTTAAATTTTTTTATTCAATATTGATGCTAAAAAATCTAATTAATAAAATTCAATAATTAGATTTTTTAGCATCAATGATAAAAAATATTGCATACAGTAATAATTATAAGATTCTAAATTCTGTAATACAGTTATATTTAGTCAAAAGCAGAAAATTTATAAATTATGAAACCCCTTTAAAGTAAAATTTAGAGTTAAAAATTTGTTACAATTGATTGAAAATGAGCAAAAATTTTAATGAAAATCTTAAGCAATTTATATATATAAATATATAAATTGCTTAAGTATTATATATTTCAAATAAAAGAATTTACAAATACACTGCTCAAAACAATTAAAGGATATTGCTGTTTTAAGTGGATCTTGTGGCTGGGAAAATTTTTAGCTGATTGATACGTGGTCAACAAACATAGTAGGTTATATGAGAATAAATTACACATGTTTGTCAGAAAAAAATGCATTTTATTGAACATTTGCGCACAAAAGGAAAAAAACACAATTTGTGCATATGAGAAAAAAGAATAAGAAAAGGTGTTGTCTTCAAAGGAAGTCATTTTTAGTAGGGGGTATGGTTTCCACGGACGGCCAGCAACGTTAAACACTTTTGAGGCATGGAGTCAATGAGGCTATTAATCACGAGTTGGGGTATTCTGTCCCACTCTTCCAGAAGAGCACTTTCCAGTTCTTGGAGAGTTTGTGGGGGTGGTTGGTGGCCAGCAACTCGTCTTCTTAGAGCGTCCCAAACGTGCTCTATTGGATTCATGTCTGGGGAAAACGGTGGCCATTCCATTCGTACGGTTCCTTCCTTGAAAAGGAATTCCTCCAGCAGGTTAGCACGATGTGGCCTGCGTTATCGTCCATTAAAATGAAGTCATCTCCGATTGCTACAACGTAAGGGACTACAATAGGTCTGAGGATCTCATCCCTATAACGGCGACCAGTCAGAGGTCCATCTCGAATGATATAGAGGTCTGTGCGCCCGTCGATGGAGATGCCACCAAACACTCCCCCACCGCCAAATCTGACACTTTCGTGCACGAACGCTGGATTTTTCCTACTGCCACGGTCCCTCCAGATGAAAATACGCCTATTATCAGGATGAAAAGAAAATGGGACTCGTCAGAAAAAATAACATTGCTCCATTCATTTCTCCGCCAGTTCACATGCTCTGTTGCCCATTCCCTGTGGTCGCAACGAAGCCTTGATGTTAGTTTAACACATTCCATCGGTCAGCAAGCATACAGACCTATACCATGAAGCCGGTTTCGGACAGTCTGAGTTGAAACCGTGGTGTCAGTAGCCGAGCAAAGGTGTTGTTGGAGAAGAGTAGCGTTCATATTTAGGTGTCTCCGAGCCGCTAACACTAAATAACGATCTTCATTGTGCGTTGTTGCCCGTCTACGACCTTGCCCTGGTCTTTGGTCTGCTTTTCCATTCTCTAAAAACGGTTCCAGATCCTGGAAATCACACTTTGTTACACTCCAATGGCTTGCGCTACACCGGCTTGAGTTTGGCCTCCTTCTAACCTACCAACAACTCTCCAAGCTTCTGAATCGGTTAAATGACTTCGCTGAGACATCGAACTCATCGAAACAAAGCAGTCACTGAATACCGATCATCATTGTATTCTTTGTCTTTTATTCAGTTGAAAGTCAAATTTCATTCACTTCCGCTGAAGTGACGTTTTTGACATCGAGCTCAAAATTAGCATACTCCACAGTTTGAAAATCAGAAAATTTTTCATTTCTGATTCTCTTCTTCCATTTTCAGCAAAAAAATTTTGTTTATATCTTTATTTTACGTAAAACTTACAATATCCTTTAATTATTCTGAGCAGTGTAGTTTTATTTAAATTTTAAATGCATGTCAGAGAAATAACATTTCATAGATAGATGGTGAGTATTATAAAGCTTAACGAAAATTATTTCTTCTGTATAACGTAACTGTTCATGTGATAATCAGTGCATTAACGTTTCATTAATATAACTAATGAATGCTCTACAGAAAAACTTTTTTGTGAGTGTGTTTCACTGAATATAATAATGTATTAGCAAAATACATGTTGTTATCCTTAGTTATAACTAAAATAATGTAATATTTTTTCATTCCTTAAAGTTCAGAATTGAATTAATTTTTTTTTAAATTTCACAAGAAATTAGAAAAATTTGCACTGAAATATAACATTTATAATCACAAAGTTTCAGATTGTTGCTATTTGTAGCTAAGTTGATAGATTCTTTCTTTAAAAAAATGATAGAAACAATTACGTTATGTAATAAAAAGAGAAGGAAAATTTAAAAAAGGTATCACATAGAGTTAATGAAAAATGGCAAGCACCCTTGACCCACAATAAAGACAATAAAATTGTATTTTGACCTTCATTTGAATAAAGGAGGATGTTTTCAAACTTAGTGAATAAAGGAAATAGACTGATACGCACTCTTTAATTCCCTCTTGCAAGGGACAGCATTACCGATTGCAAAGAAATTCAATTGACTAAATCTAAAATCTTTGTTAGCAGTGAAACAAAAATGCATACTAGTTAAAATATTTGATCCATTCTCAAACTTGCTTCATGAAAAGAAATAATTTTCCTTTTAAGAACTAATTATATTATAGAGTTATTAAGTACCCCTTCATTTTTAGTAATAAAACTGCCAATACATTTAATAAAAAAAATATTTACATTTAAAATTACATTTGAGAAATTAGAAAAGAATTTTTATCTTAGCAAAATAAAAGTTCTGTTATTTTTGTTATATAAAAAGGAAAATACTAATTTGTTTAATGTTTTATAAAATTTTAATTTAATCTGGAAAACTTTTAGTCAATTTTTGATTACTATTCTTAAATAGCATTAGTTTTTTTCCCCCACAAACAAAAAATCAGGTTTTCAAGGATTATTTTTTTGTAATATTAAAATTTAAAAAGGATTCGAAATAAGATATTAAAAAAAGATTTTTTTAAGTAATGATGCACAAAATTTCTTCAATAAAACATCATAAAAGGCCTCACTTTATAACAGAATTTGATATTATAAAATGATGCTAAAAATGTAATGTAAAAATTTAATGGGTTATTACTTTAATCATAATAAAAATAAAATAAAAGCAAAAACAATATAAAATTTTAAAAATCCCTATTTTCTTCCCACACATTATATTTTTGTTCTAATATATTTAAAGATTTTTTGAACAAGTCATTTGATAGTTTTTCTCACAGTATGAGAATTAAACTAATGTACATGTAATTAAAAAGAAAATTAGAATTCTTTTTAGAAATTTAAAATTATATACATTATTAATGACACAAATTATAAAAGCTGTACATTCACAAAATTGTTTTAAGTCAACAGAACACATTTCTACAGCCACAAATTAAAACGATTTTTAAATTCGCTAGTAAACTAGGAATTCGATGAGTACAACTGGAGGGGAGGAGGGGTGAGCAAACACATTTGCTTTAATAACCAGTCAAAAAAAATTTTGGGGTGGGGAATAACGAAAATCTGGGGATTTCCTCATCACAATCAAAAGGTTTCACAACCGTGAAATTATATATAAAACAATGAAAATGTAAATATCAAGACAATGAGTGATTAAATATGTGTACAGCGTTGCTCATAAATTTATTGTTAGCACAAGTTAATATGATTATGGTTCCATGACACTTCTTTCAATATATTTCGTGAAGATTAGGATTTATCCAAATCGTATCGTTCCTGGATCGCGATCGCTGATATAAAACGCACAAGACGTAATTTAGCCCATTAATTACCTAAACTTGTCACTGATTTAAAATAATTTTCTTCTTCACAAGAAACGAATAGCAATCCCTGATAACTTTGGAATCAAACTTGTCCTGTCCTTTAAATTTCACCTTATACAGAACGTGACCATTTTTATGAATGCAATGCATAAGAACACACAATAATCTAGGTAAAATAAAACACGTGGTATCTGTGTATCACTTAAACAATCTTGAAAAGCGGTTCATGAAATGAATACTCAATTACGAAGCGGCTTTTTCAAGGTAATCCATATTTACACCAGCAACCAAACGAATTCAATGCTAATTTTTCGGTCCTATCCGGCTGGCATGCTTGGATAATTGAAATGATTTTTATAAAGAGCAAGTTTCCCGAATGCGAAAGTCATTTCAATGACGCCATTAAAACTTCCGTAATTTAAGCAACAATTTCATAAAATTAGCAACATACACATAATATAAAAAAGGAAAAATTTTATTAAAGGATGCTTTATGTACGCCCACTTCCCGTTACCATTACACTGATGTATAGGTTAAGATGTTGGTTGAGTTCTAATCTGTCTGTGAATCGGAGTTTAACGATCATTATCACAAAGATCCTCAAATATTCTTCTTAATTCTTTTCCGCTTAAGTAATATCTCCGTCCAAGTAAGATTTAAGTCAAATATATTTCAGTGTTGTCAGATTACATAACAGGAAAAAATAAAGAGCGAGAGATAAAAACTAAAGACCAACCTTCAAAATGATTGGCATCTTTTTTTCATTAATACTTTACAAAACGAAATGAAAATACCCTCAAAAAATGAGACAAAGAAAAAAATGGCTAAAAATGAATAAAATTTGTCCGCAAATATCTTAATTTTACTTAGAATTTAAAAAAAATTGAGATTACTAAAAGTAGTGCAATAAACTTACGTTAAAGCAATAAAAAAGAAAACTACACGTTACCAATTATCACTGAATTGCAAACATAAAAATAACAGCACAAGGTATGATTAAATTTATAGTATTCGGAACAAAGTGTGTTCTAAAGAATAGTTTCAACAACACGCAATATGAAATGTACGAAATTGCAAATTCAAGATTTCAAAGAAAATTAAACGACACATCTAGAAGCTCTGCAACAAGATAAGTTACTCATTTTTCATCATTTCCGTTAATCTTCAGGGAATAACTTATTATTAAAATAATACAATGCATGAAAAAATATATCGGAAATTATATCAGTTAATCTCTTTGGGGAAATATTGCTACTTCTAATGGCTACCCGATATGATCAATCTATGTACTACATATAATGACAATACAACCTATTTTCACTTCACATTATTTCAAAATTCTGTCACAAGATCTACTTTGTTCTTCACACCAGAAACATATCTAAAAAGAATACTGCTAAATAAAATACTGCTTTTTAGAAGAAGCGAAATTTCAAGGTAAAATGAAATATTATCTTTGCACCCTAAAAATTATTTTTGTAGTTAAATTAGAGATGTTGTTCTATGTACCACTAACAGTTGGTATTGCTTTTGTAAATGATCAATAAAATTCACAATTTTTCAGTTTTGACGGACAATGTTCCTTTAAGAATGCGAGATATGTAGAAGCTTTAACATGAATAGCTTTAATTACTTAAAATTTAAGTATTTGTGCAAATGATGACAGTATGTAAGGAGAAAATTTCTCCAAATATTAAAATATTAGCTAGACATACACTTGTAGTTTAGATATATACAAGAAGCGACAAGCAACAAACTACATAATAGTATCATTTTCACCTTTTCATGAGATCATAGGAACACGGAATTATGTACGCTAAAACTCGAAATGAGACACAAAACCTGTATACCTATAATCAAATATTACTGCAATGTGAAATTTCAATATAATTGCTCATGTTGCAAACGTTTACAATGTAAACAACCATACACCCTAAGAGGACGAAAAACCTTTGCCGACTTTTCCATTTTTGATGGCACACTTTCGGAGCAGGTCAGAGCAAACTGCTTTTACTCCTTCAGTTCATAAGTGAGAACAAATATAAGCTTCACTTACAGTGGCCCCAATCTGTGAAATAAGGTAAGCACACAGTGAAGCAGTTCTCATGTTATTAATCAAAATATTAACAGCCCATGAAGAAATATTTTTCTTTGAACTAAAGAATTCTGAATGTAGTATTAAGTTTATTTAATGGACTAAAATATAAACGTCGAAGAAAAATTCAAAAAACAAATATAAATATTTTAAAAAGGATAGCTCTATGGATTTTTTTAACTACTTATAAACGAAATTAGTTCGTATAATTATGAAATAAATCTCAAAACCAATTGATTAGATTATCATTTTTCGAATTTAAATAGTTAAAGCAAATTATAGTTCGGACTCTAAACTATTTAAAAAATATTGGATAAACTAGAAAATTACGTTTGCCCATAAAAAGTAATCATTTTTAGGCTTAACTAACTGGACATTTTAAAACGAGTCCAATAATAGTCAATTTCATTTACGGCTCTGTTGTTATGTCAAATAAAATCTAGAAGATATTAGAAATTTTGTCAGGATAATATTTTGGAATGATAAACCTACAAATCTGCTTTATTATTTTTTCATTAAAACTATTCACAGATAGCAGAGTGGAGAATATATTTGAGTAAAAAGTAAGACGGAAAAAAAGAATGGCAAAAATAATAATTAACAAGACATACACAAAAGTTTACAAATGCATCAAATATCGTGATGTTTATAATTTATAAGTTTGAAAATAAACTAACATTATATGTAAAAAGTGAATAAGTATAAGAATAGATATTTTACTTTCTAAAATCTTGATGGCAAATGAAGTGTTAAATATGAAATTCATGCAAACTTCGGAAATGAAGATGAATATTTATTAATTTACCTATTAAAACACAAGCCATTGGAGGAAAACTCAAGGCCTTTTGAATCTTCGAAGGTTATTCACTAACGACAACAAGTAATTACAAAAATGTTTAAATGTAAAAAATTCATTCGTAAAAAAAAGCCATTTTATTTATATTATATACTAATTCTTTTGTCATAAAATTATACATTTAAAAATATATTTTATTTAGACAATGCTATTTATTATTAGACTCGGACCTAAAAACATTAAAACGCCTTTCGAAAAGAGATTTTTCCATAGAGAAAATTGAAATTTACAAAAAATTAACTCAATTCATTTAAAATTTCCTTGGAATATGGAACAAGGAACTTTTCACTCTTTATTTTCGCATTTGTTCAGTGAATAAAATTATTTGAATAATGAGAATTCATTCCTGTTTTAATGATGCAAAACCTAACTTACGATATAAAAGTGGAAGAAATTACTTTGCAAATTAATATAACAAACAAATACACAATCATAAAATTTTTTAAAAAAATAAAACTTTTTTTTTAATACAGCATAGCATTTTAGGTGCAAATCAAAATAAATACTTTTGAATCTGATTGAAGTATAAATAATAGGTGGATATAATTTAAAAAAAATGATCAGTTAAGAATTGCAAATTAGTTTATAGCTGCGGTGGGTGCAAAAAACTCGGTTATATCTAAAGAATAATACGAAGACAAATATAATTTTTTTTTGCATTTTTTATAAATAATAAGAACATGTACAGAATGTAAGAATAAATAAGATAATTCTTTTAATAAAATGTGTGTTTCATTAAAACAGATATTTCTATAACTGACAACCTCAGGCCCAATTTAAAAAAAACTGACTTCAGATCCTGAAGTGAATTCTGCAGGATGTTAACTGATCAACTGAGCACGATGTCGCCAGCTCACTGCAGAGAGCTAAAATTCAAAGCAAGCAATATCTTGTATCACAAATAGAAAATATAATTGATGACTAAGTTGGGATACACTTCGATTGCAATACGCATTACGAAAGTACTGCAGTACTTCACTTTAGTACTTTTTTTACACATGTGAAATGCTATTTTTTGGAACAAATGAACTTTATTACGAATTCTAAAATGATTGAATAATCAGGTTGAAAATATAAATACACATTATCAAAAAGTTTACATTACTCAGCATGAATTATATTAAAAATACCACAATATTTGAAATAAAATTTTTAAGTCTCCGACCACTTTCGTAAATACATTAAAAAAATTTAAGCAAAATGTTTACGTAATTTCAGGAAGGACATTTCTGAAAATTGAAACATTTTAATAACAAATGTTTAAACATCACTATAATAAATAATATACTAATATAAGCATAGTAGACTATCTATTTGTGGCATCTCATCTACATGGTACCAGCTGGCACTTTCTTTTCCCCACAGGAAAAGTAGATAGGATTGAATAAAGACTGAATGGAAATATCGCATGCAAGAAAAATAGGACAGTGACCGGGCCAGACACGTGGATTCACTGTCCGGAACACCACCAAGGGTGCGAACTCTTGACCTTTCGGTTAACCAAGAACGTGGATTTGTTTCGACGAGGAAACAACTCTTTAGCCTTCATCTTCGGCTATGACAATATGCGTTGCAGAAAGAATGGCATAATATGAAAATAGAGTTTCGAATTTCCGTGAAATTCAAGGATGAAACCTCACAAAACATGGGGACCATTTAACGGAAAAGTATCACCATACATCACAAATAATTCATGTGATAATTCAAATCATTTATTTAAAAGTAGTAATTCAGGGTGGATAAAATATTTTTAAAAAAATTAGGCATTATAGTTGTAATTTTAATCACGAAGAGCATTAATACGCATTACTTTTCCCAAAAAAATAATGAAATAAATTTAAGAATAAACAAAACGCTATATTTTTAAAGTATGGAGTATCTGCGCATATATGTACCAATTTTCCTTATCAAATATTGTTACCTGGTTCATTATATCGATTTTTCATTTGCAAATCTCGCCTTTTGTAATGTTGGCTAGAATAATTATATTCTAAAAGAGTAAAATTTCAATATTTTGAGAACAAATTTTTTATAACCGTGGATTAATTTAAACAGATTAATCATTGCGATATTTTTTCTCTGCAACTGTTTGCACAAATATTCATACCCGATAAAAATAAGATCATTCACTCATAACGAAATCTTCAAAAACACTAACAAATAAATCTGCAACTGATGTTTTAAATGGAGGAAAAAACTTATTAATAAAAAGTAAACAGATTTGATTTTCCCAATATAAATCTCAATATTAAATTTACCAATCAATATAATTCGACAAAAAGAATAGAACGACAATAAAATAAACTTTTCTGATAGTTTCAACAAAAAAAAAAAAAATCATGTAATAGGAACAATTACTAGGTGAAGAACTAGCCTAAATACAACAAAACTGGAACTGCTGTGGAGCAGGAAGCAATCACGCATGAGTTGGAATGGTGTCCAAGAATGCGTGGATAATCACTGTTATTTGTAAGAAAATGAACATCAAAAAGAAAGAAATCGAGTGCATCTGGAGCTCTTGAGACTGCGGAACAAAAATTAAAAGGATACAATTCCCGAATTAATTGAAAATTTACATCTTTCTATAACTGATAGATACTGAAATAATTTGCAAGCACATTAGTCTAGTCAAATAATGATAGGCTTTGGTAACCAACCTGACTCTTAAAAATAAGTAAATAAAAACTAAAATTATTGAAATACATTGAATTGGGTGAAATTTTTATGTGAGACGTTCCAAGACTTTATTTTTATAAATATTTAAAATCAGTACAAAATAGTTAAAAGGAAAATGGAGAATAAAATAATTTTTTACACCTAAGGGTCGACATAACAACTTAAAACAATGTCCATAATGTAATTTGATTTTACTAATTAAAAACAAAGATTTTAAATGAAATTTTATAGCATGAATACAAAACTTCTAACTATACAATGGCAGAAATATAGCTCTAACTATAAATAATTAAGAGTAAAAAGGTTTTAAAAAAACAAATTTAAGACATTTTTCTTAAATAGAGACAGGGATCATAATCCAAAAATCCTAAATGTAAGATTAAAGTTGCTTACTAAAAACATTATGCCAACAAGTAAAAACTAAAGAACCTATTGTAAATCAGCCACGCACGAGAATGAAATAGAAAGCATATGTGTACTAAAATGAAAGAAACAAAATCAGAAATTTAATTCTTTGGAACGATGAAAAGAATGTAACAACACTTCGAATCAGCAACAGTTACGTGTGAACACAATAAAGAACTATTTGGAGATAATGCAGGATGTTTAATAAGGCGTATGGTCAACTTGAACAGTTAAGACTACATATTTACTTTATATGGAACAATGTAGGTATTGATGAGATTTCGGAAAACATTTTACCTCTCTTTCAGAGATGCAACAACTAAATCTCAGTTAGAAAAGACACGTTAATTTCAACAACGGCGTATCCAAATGTGTCATGAAAATGCTCGACTGGATATCTCAGTCAGGAAACTAGTCCTAGACTACATTATTTCAGCATTAAACATATACACTATAAGACGAGCCCTGAGATTTGATATAATGCAGTGAAATAAATCAGCAACAGCTGCATGTAAGGTACAATTGAAGTCTCAATATCTTACCTGCATACTTTTTAGGCGTCAAACTATCATTTTAAATGATATTCAAATCCATACATTCACATTATTACACACATTTTCACTTCGTACCACGTAATCTGTAATAAGATCTTTTTGAAAGAATGAAATTTTCTTTCTAAAGAAGTGAATACATCGCTTGTATCACACTTCAACCTGAACCGTTGCCTAATACTCCAACCACTCTACACCCAATCTTGTTTTCAGCAGATTCACTTTCTTTGGTCCATACGATGTGATGAGGTCAAAGAAGCACATATCATATCTCTGCGTACAGGGAGAATAAATTGATGAAATTTATTTTAGATCACTTAGACTTCGTTTCGTTAAAAAATAAAACTCTTTTCAGATGATTTGTTTACTTTAAGACTTAACAAGATAAATCAGTTGTCATTTGTTGTTGCAGCATGAAAATGACAGTCTTGCTAAATATTCTCCTCTTAGAAATCAATTCGAAAGTTTTGAATTGACATTCTTAGTCATTCCATAGCATCAGTTACATAAATCTGTGTTTTTTCGGCTTCGAATAACCCCACAGTACACGTCAAGTCATGGAATCTGGGAAATCTCGCTGTTACATTTTGAACAAGCTTTCCTCAAAATGAGCTGAGCAACTAAATTTCAGGCAATAAGGAAACCAAAATAAGAAAGTTCCATGAAATCAGGATTTTTGCATTTGCATAACGTTTCATTTTATGCATACATTTTCATTGTATTGTAAAATTCAAGAGTTGATTATAAAATTTTTCTCTGCCAACCTTTAAATTCTGGGCGTTTTTCTTAATGTTAGTTATCGATATAAAGTAATTTCGTGTAATTTCATTAAAATCATAGGCTACTCTATTCTTTTTCAGAAGGATAATATTGAATAGAAAAATGCGCGCGTGCAATACAAAAATTAAATTAAAATCAAACTGTAATTCAACCTTTTGACATTCCTTTATTATGATAAAAAGGAAATTCATGCCATGTGCTTGCTAGAAACAAAAGAAACTTAAGAATTTAATCAAGGAAGCATTAAAAACCAAAATCAGATAGCAAGAACTAAAAGGAAGAAAAAAATCGTTAAAATAATAATGAGTAAAACAATCGCCATTTAAATGACCTATGGAAAATTAGATGACTAGATATGTATCTAATAATTTAACCAAAATATGATAATTTGATATATTTTAAAGCCACACGCATGAAAAAATAGTGTGTGCGGCTTATCCCTCCTGGTTGACAGTAATATCAGACTAGGTCCATGAGCCCGAACGCCTTCGAACAATGAAGCACACCCTCAGTTTGGTTTGTTTGTCGCTCAACGGTCATTTTTTGCACACGAGGGCTAATTAGACCGGGACCTACGGTTTAAAGTGGATTCCGAACCACTACAAACATCCATACCTAAGGTGGGATTCGAACCCACGAACTGTTGAACCGAAGGCAAGAGCGCTAACCATTCGGCTGCCAGCTCGGCAAGCACACTCTCAGGGCTCGAGAATAGCTGGCCTTTATTTAAACCGATGCAGGCCAAAATGTGAGCAGGAACAGCTTGAGTCGCATTCCATTTTGGACACAGGGGTTAAATTTTGTGCCCCGTCACATCTACCTTGAAATCTCGAGAGATGTGTCTATCGCGTCTGTTGCAAACCCCAATCAGAGCAGCACCAGGGCGATTCTCCGCATACCATTCATGCACGGGGTCTTTCCTCCAAGAATAGAAATCTTGCCTGACTCGGGTGGAGATCTCTGAAAAGGTCAGACAGCCACCATGAGCAGTATCCTTACGGTTGCCCTCTCTGGGCAGACCAGCAGTAATTACATTAACGTACACATCCACGTGTGATGGAACCCCCTGAAAGGTGATCTTGGCAATCAAGCGATTGGACGATGCTCCTAGTTCCCCATGCCTCCACCATTCAGATAAAAGCTACGGCAATCACTCAAAATCCAAATGTCAGTTATGCAAAATTTAAAGCCTCCTCAATTCTGCAGGGAACACCGAGCACATTTCCTTTCACATAATCCAATGCCGTTCTCCTTTTTAACAAAAATCCCACTACTCGAAATAGCGCTTTCACCCATGCTGCAGTCAAGTATAGAATCCTTGTTGATGCATCACAAAGGATTTTATCTGCGGTATTCTGGGTGATGTATGTTCTTGTTGGTAAATGAAAAAATAGCCATATGATACTTAACTTGAACTTATAATGAATATAAAAAAAAAAAAGTAATTTGCTTTCTCAAACTATGAGTTCCAATATTATGACCTAAAATAAACGTGTTCATGGCAAAGTCAAATGACAAATGGCAAAAATAAAGTTGTTAACTTGAATTAAACAAATATGTTGATCATTTTTATAATGGGTTTAGGGAGAATATGTTATAAGAAAATTATAAATGGGGACATCATTCCTCGCTTTAAACGTTCGATAACATTATACATTATGCATTTGAATGACAAATTAAAACTCTTGTTTGGACAGTTTGGTGATGACAATCATCAGAAAATAAGCGATTTCTTCTAAAGAAATTATGTTTCTGATTAAAATCTCGTGACAAATTGTCAAATATTTTGAATTTCACTTTGTTACACACAGGAGGAAAATTGTTTGCAAGAATTGTTCTCATGCAAATTTCAGGGTAACCGGAATAAAAAATTTAACTACCGCAAATCAAGCTTAGCATGTCGGTATATCAATTATTCGATTTTCAATTTTCAAAATCAAATTTTAAAATTACCTTCCATATTTCGAACAATGCAAATTTTAAATTGCGTGAAATTTTCAATTATGTACGAAAATATGTTGGAAGACAGTGTCCCCACGTACTAATATGAATATTCACTAAAATATCTGCTCCAATACTGTATTTAAATTTGATATTTGTTTCACTCAAACAATTACTCTCATAATTAATGTAATTTATCATTATAATCCAATTAAACAAGCAATTGGATTATGATAAAAAAATTTTGCTACGATTAAAAATTATTTCATTAAATATTGGAATACATGATAAAAATATTAGCGAACAGTTCAGATGAGATTTATACTCAATTTTTATTCTCATTATTTATCCATTATTTTTATTATTAGGTATCTACTTTTAATGTTTAGGTTTTATATTCGTTCTTCAGTTTTCATATTTTTGCGATTATATTAATGATGCTTAGTGCGGGCTGTCTAACATGACAAACATTTTTGTAACATCTGTCGAGTGGTCACCCTTCTCGGTCAATTCACGTTCAGGAAATCCATTTCTTTCAGAGAAAGTGGTCAGTATTCATATATTGCAGAAAAGAGAATTTTCAATCGCATACAACGATATTTGTCATAAAAACAGAAACTAAGATTTCTGTTATCAGGAAAAAAAAGGCAAAATCGAGTTCTTTTTCGCTCTGAAAGTCTTTAGCATTCAGATCCAGCCTCTATATTTTATCCGATTTCTTCTTTTTTTAAACTTTATATCACAGTTTATTGCATAATTTTTAAGCTTCAAACATAAATATAATAAGGAAAAAAAATAAATAAGAAATTGGGGGTATGACGCAATGTGAATTTCTCAGTAAATTTTTAAAAGAAAAACCAGTTTAAGTTCAGATTTTTTTTTCCATTTTTTTAAAGTAGCATAAAATATTCCTCGAATTAATACATAGAAGAGTTTAAGGCGATATTATATAGATAGAGAGGAGTTAAGGTGGCGATATATTTACAACGCAGCGAACTATTTAAATATTGGTCATTCTTTTTAACAACAAACCTTGCATATCATTTTGAAATGCATAAATGAGGCAGAAAATTTGCACCACACAAATAAGCATTAAGTTATTATAATACTAGATTTGAAATTTTAATTTAAGATGAATAATAAACGCTTTTAGTAAGAATAAGATTTTACAAACATATTTTGTATAAATTTCTACAGAAAATCCATGACTTAAATCATTAGCTTAAGATAAAAATTTGGAGTTAGTGTCAGGTATCAGAAATTCCGGTACAATTGCGGTAAATGGGACTTCATCTAATCCTTTCTATTCGAATCATATTTTGAAGCAGATACTGGAATTTCATAAGCGCGTCATATTGTAATCAAAATCATACAATCTTATTTTTATTTGATTTACGCATAACGACGATACCAAAATTTTATCATAGATTCCAAAAAATTTAAACTATAAAGTATTAGGTCTAGCGATTTAATTCTACAGATTAAGAATTCTCAAAAGATTGTATGGTATTCACCATATCAATAAAATATAATTCGCTCTATATTATATTATTTATTATATCTATATTATATTAATTGTTACACAGCATGTCTACACTAATCCATCGACTGCGATTGCAAACTTTGTAAAAAATGTACATAATTTTCTGTGCTCTTGATTCGAAAGACAATTTAAAGTAATTTACTAAAAGAAATCCAGTGGGTCAAAAAATAGTAAACATTGAGATAAATTTAACTTATTTGGTTTAAAGAAATTGTTAATTTTTTAGACACTAAGGCTAATTCGACCGGGTGAGCTTTGTGGCCAGAATAGACCAAGATGCCCAACTCATCCGACTGGAATTTAGAGTTCAAACCATTACAAGCATTCATACTCTTTGTGAGAATCGAGCCCATATATTGATGAATTGAAAGCCAAAGCCTGACTGCAAATAATGAAATTTTTATACAAATTTTGGATTAACCATTAAGTTATAAGAAAATAGCACGATCATTGAAAGTCACTAATATCTTCTTCCCCCCAAAAAAACACTGGCTAACTATTAAGTTACCAAACGAAACACGATTTTTTCAAAAAGGAACAAATTTTATAGACTATAAAAGTAAACTCAATAACAGTTTAACAAGAAAGAAATTAAAAAATAGGAACAGTATTTTTGGTATCTAAATCATTCTTTAGCAAAGAATTCTAGTCTCAATAAATTAAATGTTAACTGATCGAAGCAATTACCATACTTTTATAGAAATTAGAAAATTCTAAAAAATGTATGAGCATAGTTAAATGAACAAACAAAATAAACTATAACCATTTCAATGACAGTTTTAAGATAATTTTCTTATTGATTCTGCTTTTAATGGAAATGAAATAAAATATTGAAGAATAAAACATAACAGTTATACCTTTGTCATCCATTTATAAATAAATTGTATACTAATATTTCAATATCAACGAACTAATTGTAAATAAATAATAATGTAGAAAGAGGATTTCAGTAGTGATGCATTTTAGTTAAATTATGATAAATTTATTATTAAATGGACTAAAAAATTGGAAAAATACAGTTTAAAAATTACGAAAATATAATTTTAAAATTTTATTCAAAATTGAAATTTATTTTTTCAAAATCATTGATTCAATAGCCATATAATTAGAAGAAAATAAATACTTAAATAAAAAATAATTTCTAATTAGCCGTTTTTAATCTTCTTTTACATTAAAATTATAAGTATTGAAACGAAAAATTACACAAGTCAATGCGAATATGTGTATGTAGAATATAAAGTAACATTATCTTTTAATAGATACATTAACACATTAATATTTCATCAAATGGTTTAAAGAAAAAAATTACTACAAGTAAACGGTTGTAAGTAAATTCATCGAACTTCGATATGACTGACGATTCATTCTTCATTTCTATATCCCAATTTTACATGATTAGATATTACATATATGCACCGTATTTTACATTTAAGAATTCTAGAGGCATATTTTAGATGGAGTCAATAAATCAAATAAAAAAATTATTCGTTCAATAGTCTGATAAAAACAAGAAAGTTTTTAAATAAAAAAAGATTTTTGAAAATCGGAAACCTTAATATGCCTCTGATGATACTTTAAAAATAAAAATGTAAACCTACGTGAGATCTCTGCGAATGGTCCGCTTGTACACGGGTAACATTTCCAGCCCTGCTGTTATAGCCATCGTAAGAAGTGCTGTTTAAAATTTCAATATTTCTTTAGGCGCACTGGCAATAACTCCCTCCGTTCCCATGCAGCTTGATCGCGCTTTCTTGCGAACGCGAAGGCTCCGATCTGCGAGCGAAGCTAAACAAACTAAGGAGAGAGAGAGAGGCTGAGTTTGGTGCCTCCAATCAATTGCGACACCGCTTCTAATCGCGGAGCAAAAGGCGCAAGTGAAGTGGACTTGAATCGCCACAACGCGATGGGTGTGTTAACTCTCCTTCCAAAAAATTAAGGACTGCTTCCTCATTATGGAGCATCCTCGCCACCAGAGACGAGAGGGAAAACGGGGATAAAAAGCAAGAGTGTCTGCCCCCGGGGATATTCGGAGATAAGAAATGACATTTTATCGCTTACTTACGTATGTTTCAAAAGAAGTAGCAGGAAAATTGTAAAGGTCATCCGCGAGACAATATCGCTTTCGTTTTAATAATTCCTGGATTCTTCTTCATCATTTAAGTAAGAAAAATCAAGTTGCTTTGGTAATGCTTTCAAATATGATCGAGAAATATTGCGAAATATTTTTAAAGCTTTTTTTCTAAAACAACAAATTTTAATTTAAAAAAATATTCATTTTTTAGAAGAGATGTTTGACAGTTTTTAATATTAAAACGTGAAATTTTAATTTCATGATATAACATTAGTAAATGAAGTTGAACTAAAAATTTATCAAGAAGTTTTTTTTTTTCATTTAACGTTCGGGCTTAACATTAGAAAAGTCACATTTAAAAAACTTCACAGATTCAAAATGTGATTGTGGGCCATACTTTTTTCAACATAGAGTAAACTATACACTCTTCGGTAATTCAAATCGATATTGTTGAAATAAACAATTCCTGTAACTCATACCACTTACTTTAGGATTATAAAATGAATGAACAGAATAAATTATAAAGCAGTAAAAAATCTCGCAAAAAAAATCTTTAAATCTAGTAACTTCATGCTTTTAACGATTCGTAGAATGAGCATCAAAGTCTAACAGATATTTTTAAGTTTCATACGATACAAATTCCTTAATTTGGCCTTATATGTAAGATTCATTAGATCGGAACACTGAGAACATTTCAAAAAATATTTATAAATGAATTATTTTTAATAATATTAGGAGATTTCCAAGAAAAATATACATAGAATCATTATTTTTTTCATAACATTATAGAATTACATTAAATTAATATGCAGAAACAGATCACAATAAATCAACTTATAGAATTAACAAAAATATCTAGGCATAATGAAAAATTTCATTTCAAGCTTTCAATATATTTAACCGTTAGATTTCATTAAATAAATTCAAACAAAATGAAGATGCAAAGAATTCCCAATTTTAGTGATTAATATATTAATTCTTAGGTTTATCACAAAAGTTTTAAGAAAGCAACTATTGGCGAAAGCAGTGCCTTCATCAATTATGAGTAACTCCTGTTCTTATCACTTGGAGCTCGATGGACTGTCAGTTCATTACTTATTGCTTTCACTCGTTTTTTATTATTGTTTATCGTTAATATTTTAAATAAAGTTAGAAAATCAATAAATGGTCCGTCATTTTGCACCATTTGAAGCTGTTCTTTGAAATGTGTAATGTGCAATTAAATGGTCCGTCATTTAATTGCACATTACACATTTCAAAGAACAACTTCAAATGGTGCAAAATATTCCAATGGACTAACTTTATATATAAAGCAAAAAATATATTCATCAAATAACCTATTTTATTTACAAATAATTTAATCAAAATAAAAAATTCACTTAACGATAAACTTTGTGTTTTGTTAATAAGTGCAAAAAATATTCATGTGAAAACTTAAAACGGGCCAGCTTGAACTTCATTCAGAACACACTTCTAACTTTAAATAATAACAAGGAAACTTATTTAATATAAATGATACAAACGATGGAAAATTTGCAAGGACTCAGAATCTGCTTATTTAAAAAAAATATTTCATGTTTAGCAGATATCTTTGACGCCATTAAAAGTGAAGGTAAGAATGTATGGCTATAAGCTAAGCAAACTAGTTTTTACATATAAGCAAACGAAGAGAAGTGTTCACAATTCAAAAAAAGAAAATAAATAATTCGTTAATTTAAGAACAAATATTTTCCAAAATGTTTTACTGATATTTATTTGCATTACTGGTTACTTTTTCTGGTCATATAAGCACACATTAGAAATAATTATGAAAGTAATCCTCTATGTCAAGTATGAAAATAACTGCAATAAATGAAGGCACATTAATTTATAAATTAAAGAGATATACTCAAGAATATCTTTTCATTTCGGTTCGGGGTGCGCCGATAAAGCAATACAAATCATCACTAAAGAAACTTCAAACTGCTCTGTTTATGTCTCTCAGAAAGAAAGTCAAGGGTTAAAGTTCAGATAAAGAAAACATCTCAAGAGCTAGTTAATATATAATCATTGATAAAATCTACATATTCTTTATACATACAATATCATTTTCGCTGCGAAATTCAAATATCAGATAGCCTTTGACAAAGTTCAAAACTCTCACTTTTCTGATAACTAGAAAACTAGACACAATATTTACGGGTTAAAGGTGCGCTACCCATAAATAACGTGATCACTGAATGAAGTGCGATTTTTTAAAATTATATGATGTACAAAGTAATTTCTGCATGAAGACTTGATAATCAATGGAGCAAATCAAGCAAGCATTTTTTAGCAAGAAAATCTTTAGAATTCTCAAAATTTTGATGAAGCACACACACACAGTCTTGTTATTCATAACTTTAAACATTTAACTAATAATTTCAAATATTTAAATGATAAGAATGGAAAATAGTTAGGATATTAAGTTCTTAGACTAACGAATCTCCTTCGCTCCAGTTTGAGGAATTTCGTACTTAAATTTGAAAATTATGGTCAATGATTTCCTTTGATCTAGTATTACCACGACAAAGTTTCTCGCAAACATAATGCTTTTAACGCATATGTTTATTTTGATTACAGTCAGAGAACCTGTGAGGTATAACGTAGCTATTATTCAGGTTTGAAGTGAACTGTAGGACCAACTGCAGGACGCGTTATAATAATCTATTTAAACTTAACTTTCACATCCCATGTCTTGGCTTCAATGCAATTTTTGGCTTCACAAGATTTCGAACCGTCCGGTTCATATACATCTTTGCTTATTATTAGTCCGTACTGTGGTAATATAACTTTGTTTATAATTATATACTTTTTTTTGCAACCTTTTTAATCATGTTTAATGCAAACCAAAACATACATTTATTATAACAATATTTTAACTTACATTTTCTAATGTCTTACAGTTTCTTATTTTACAGTAAGTACGTACAGAAATCCTAGTTTTTTTCCCCTTAAATAATATTAAAAAAAATTCGGTTGACTTTTGAAATTTAAATAGATTAAATCCTTTATTTAAGAATAAAATGAGAAAAGCGTCATGAAGTTTAGGAATAAATTTTTAAAAATTAATGTTATTATAAAAGTTTATCAAATAAGAGAATGAGTTCTTGGAACAACTAAAATAAAGTGAAATGATATCCGCTGTAAAAGTGTCTAATATTAGCTTTTATATTTAATTTATAAAGCGAGTATTTCAATAAAGAAGTTATGACAATTTGTTTTATAAATCCAAGAAATCAAAATTTTTGTATGCAAATGTATAATGGAATACTACTAAGTGCAGCAACGTGATTGAATATTTTGTAACGGACCTTTAAAATTAAAATATTAATTTTCATGAACATTACATGCATTAAAACTTATCAATACCTTTGAAAGGTATAAGTATTGTTTTCACAAAATTTTATAAACATTATTGAAAATTACAATTAGAGCCTTATCTGTGTGAAGGAAAGAAATACAAGCGATAATCTTTGAATTAGAGGAAGCACACAAAAACAGATTTAATCAATTATGTTTACAATTATTGAATGTAATTTTTAAATGATGAAACATGTTTACATTTAGAATTCTTGAGTACACAATGTAAAAACTGTCACATTTCGCTTAAATTTCGAAGTTTTTATAATTATGTAACTATTTTTTTATTTTATTATTTTACTTAATAAAGTAGAAACAAACCAGTCAAAGTAATATTAAAATTAAATATTGAATCATACATGTGGGTATCTCTCTCCATACAAAATAAGAAAATATACTAGAACTTTTTTTCTTAGTTTCTTTTCTAATTTCGCTCTGATTCTGCCGTCTTGAGCAATCAAGGTAAACAAATTACAGCATTCACAAACGTGAATTAAGTGCCCAAATGCGTAGCAAAAATAGTAAAACTCAACACAAGAACTGTGAGAAAAATAAACAATTCCTAACCTTGGATCTCTCTAGCACACGCATGTTTGTTCCTGAACCCGATTTTAAAGCGACAAATAGTTGATAACTGAAACCATGGCTAACGAAGTAAATTAAAAAAAAAATCCACGCACACATACACTAAAATTAGATATCAATTATTCATATTTTTCACACATATAAAAATACCTTGAGGTAAATGGGAATAGTGTACATGCCAGTGATATTTAAATTAGGAAAGAAGCAAGTTCCCCAATAAAATTTTAGTTATGTAAAACAAAAAGTAAAAAATGGGAATACATAAATATTTATAGAACTTTCTATATTTAATTTAGAGTTTACAATTAGTCTTGAATAAAGAAGATTTATTTTAATTAATATAATGATATATTTTTATATCTGTTAGTAGTTATTTATGACACTTGGACAAGCCAAGTTCGCCAGCCGACGGTTATGCGAAATTACATCAGAAGGCTTCGTTTAAGTCAGTAGCCCCACAAAGGTGAAAGTACGACTTTGCTCTAAATTCCTCCCATAGATGGCACCACCAGAGGATCCACTCCCTGAATTTTGACTATGATCTGCAGGAGGAAGAAATTTTCTCTAGACCACTGCTCCCATGATAACTGCTCAACGACCGACCACAGAACTTTCAATTCCTCAGATTTAACAGGCACGTATGTCGCATGTACTCGAGATTTCTATCTAAAATACAGTCTGTCGTATCACACATTATTTTACAGCTTTAGTTTTATTTTCTTAACAGCCAATTTCTTTGTTGAATTGGAAGGAAATTTAAACTATTTTTCAACCAATTATTATTAAGTATTTTAAAAAATGTTTATTCGATCGTATAATTTTTAGTTTCCTAGTTTAAACAGTGAAAACGGAAAAAATATTGCAAACTGAAAATATTTTTGAAAAATAGTATAAATTTACAGAACGAATCCAATAAAAAAAAAAGATTATCGTTGATTAACGTTAATTATTTTCCTCCAATGTAAAAAATAAGGATAAAAATTTAAACAAAAACGATTTAAAAATTGTTTACATTTGCTTCTGGTTTTTTATTTAATGAATCAAAATCTACACAGAAAACTGTATCTAATTAGGAAATTCTCAATACTTTAGATACCTATAAATCGACCTGTTGCGCTAATTTCTACAGACCTCCCTTCATGGTGACGTAAAAAATACTTCGTTATGCTCAGTTAAATAATAGAAAAAAAAACCCGTTTTCCTTAAATTATGCAAATTTTGTGTACAAATCTGTACACATATTTTTGGTTCTCTTAGACTGACTTTAACCATCATGAATATTTAGAACATTGTGATGATAGTTATTTATCATCACAGCCTTTTATCGCATTTATTCTAAATTCTCATTAAAAAAGACTATCAATTGTGATAACTACATTTGAAATCTTATCATTTCTCTGAATTATATTAACGTTGCTATGAAATACGGGAATTCGAGAAGATCGACGTTGGTAGAAGAATGAACATTTGGTTGCACACTTTTATATCATTAGTTGTGTAATTCGATTTTGGTCTTCCACAGTCATTAGAGAAATACGGCAAACTTTGTCAATATACTTATTTTTAAATATTAAAAGAAATCCAACGCGTATTATTAAGAAACATTAAGTAATATCGAAAATGGTAAGTACTGATAGCAAATGATAATACAAATTCGCATTCTTGTGCTATGTATAGGTAAATGGACACATCAAGTCACAATCAAGCTCTTTTTTAAAAGAAATAATTTATATATATATACACACACACATATATATATCTTTTCTTATCTGGTCAAGTAATTCATTTTTAATTTTTTAAGTCTACAATCTAAACATAAAAACAGGTAATTTTTGCAATGTACTTAAGCAATACCAGGGTTCGTACAGATTTTCAGGAGATATTTAATTTGAATATCGATAACTTTTTAAAAGTTTTTTTTTTAACCAGCCAGGCATATAATTATATATATGCAACATTTTTCATTTATATTTGTAAATAGAAATAAATTAAATTAATGAGAATATTTTTTATTTCAATTATAAATTACTTCAAAAAGCTTTCAATGTGTATATAACTATAAAAGAAATTTTTTTTACTTAAATTATCAATATTCTTTACATTACTGATTTATACATTGTATAAAATATTGGGTAATTTTAGAGTTTTTTAAACATCTTCATTAGGTTTCTATCCATTAATTTATTATTTCAAGATGTTATAACAATCTCTTTTAAAATAACTGCTTATTCAAAACCAAACAAATACAACTGTCAGACAAAGTTTCCGGGATGTCTTTTTCCCCCAATTATTTTATAAAAGCGCTTCTAAAATTACTTTTAAATAGATTGAAGCATTAGTCAATTACTATTTAATAAAATTTTGTGCTATTAAAAAAGCTAATTTTCCATCTTTGAAGCTTTTGCTTCTAATTCATTATTAATATGGAGTAATAACGGTTGCTTCTCTGAATCACCACAGCAACATGTGTTTGATTTTGCAATTAATATGTTAACATACCAATTCCTTCAGCTTTTTTAACAATTCCTTGAAAAATATACAGTAGTTCATATGTCATCTTTCAACGCTTCTTTTTGATTTTCTATTCATCAAGTTCATCATTTTTTCAAGTGCTTTTTGCTTTCCTTCTGCTATCAATTATTTTTTCTGCTGTTTTATTGCATCTAAATATAATTTACGTTTTTGCATGGCACCAGCAGTAAAACGAAGTAGATCTTTACCAATTATATTGTTGACACCCCTTTTGTTTCAGACGTATAATCGTTATTTAAATTTTCTACAGTCAAATTTTTGTTCACAGAAAACCCACGTTCTATAAATGCTTGACCATGAGAGAACAGAAAAAGCAAATTATCTACTTTTCTTAAGTGACAATTTTGTCTATTTGAGAGTAAGTTAAAATAAAAGCATTTATTCTATCTTTAACAGAATCAAATTTCTCCCCAATACACTTACAGTCTGTTGTAATGATTTAAAATCTACATAATTACAAGTAATTTTTTCTGAACCACGGATATACCAATATTTGTATGGCTTTTCCACAGTATTGGATAAATGGATATTGAAAAGACACTTGGTTTGGTATTATAGCTCAAATCTTTTCAATATATTGTTTTCCGATACCACTTTCCATACTTTGAAATGGTATTCTTTGAAAAAAAAAAAAACGCGCGTAAATGAACAGAATTTATTTCTAACATCAGCATAAAGTTCTAATTTTCCCCATCAAATTATTGAATTCCATACAATTCTTAAAAATTTCCGTCGTTCAGCTAACGGTTTTTGAGGTACACAGCATGAAATAACATCATTAATGAATAACAGGAAATAACTGTACCAGGAAAACTTTCCAGGGGAAATGAGCGCCCCACTGCGAAAAGCAGCAGGTTGAAATAATGTCAATGCATGTAAAGGAAGTCGGCCTTCATTGAGAAATATCCGCATAACCATTACACGTGAAAAACTTATCTTTACTTTAATCCAGAGTTATTTTTCATTTTATTTTTATAAAATATTCAATTGAATGACATAATAGACAAAAATTAGAGACATTTCATAGATGCATACATCCTCTATTGCTATTAATTTTCTTATTAAGCATGTTTTTATTATTGCATAGAATCGTTTCAACATTTTTAGATACTTTATATTAATGATCTACTTATTTACCATATTTTTTTCATAAGAGTCCATTAAATAAAATGGAAATAAGATAAACATATAAACCAATTTATTATTAATTTTTATTTGAATGATTATAAAAAGAATTGTAGCCGAAATTAGGGTTATTTATTTAATCCCTCAATTGTTAACCATAAAGTGGTTGTTTCTTTACAGTTGAGATCCTGAGTACGCCACTTTATTATTGGTTTAAAGTACCCATGACGTCAGATAACGTTTCCTCCACATCGTATTGAAACGGCGTTGTAAATTCGACTTGTCGACGAATTTGCTGCGTGCCTCCCAATCCCATTCTTTGAGCAAACAAGGCGAAGTTCACCATCGAATGCCTGAGAATATTGTTGAAGTTCATTTTGTAAATAAAACAACAAAAGGTGCAAAGCATCGGTTTGAGAGGCCGTTTTCCATCGATTTCAGCCGTTAATACATGGACAATAGAAAAGCAAAACGAAAAAGATATGACAAAACATCCACTTTATGGTTAGCTTAAATCGGCGAGGATAATTTAAAATTTTAAAAATTTCATTAATAGAATTTTATATTAATAATTGCAATACTTGTAAACTTTGAATCTTAAGACTTGCCTTGGTTAACCCAACATTAAAAATTTTCTTTTAATTAATATTGCTGAAATAATAAAAGGCAGATTTGTAAAACATGGGCTAAGAAAGTTTTCTTATAATTATTAATATTTGATTTTTATCTGACATCAAAAGTTGTGTTAAGTTAAGCACATAACTTTAAATTACTTTTTATTGCCGCACACAATGGCTAATTTAGCTGGAACCTATAGTATAAAGTTACACTCGAAAGAAAACTAATGTACCTTAATCCCTAGAACAAATAAGTGATCCACTCAAACAATTTTAAATTGCATTATTGGAAATATAAGTCACATTAAAATACCATATCCAACTACATTTACATTCACACGCAGTAATCTGAATCAACCACTGGTCTTCAGCTATCGGTACTTTTAGAGAGAATTTCTGGAATTTTTCATTTACTTAGATGCCTAGACTTAGATCTTTAAACACACAAATGCATTTTCTTCATATTCCGAAACGTCACAGGGAAAAAGCATGACGCATCATTTGAGAACAGCTGCTCGTATTTAAGTAATACCTGGATTAATGGGGAGCTAAGGTAAAAGTAAGACAATGAAAAAAATTTAAAAATATTTACCGAATGTTTTGGAGAAATAAAAGACATTCTAAGTCAATATTTTCATAACAGAAAAATACTTAAAAATCAAATATAAAATAAATTTAACTGATGCTATAGATTTTAGTTGATGATTGGTGAACGTATATGTGAAACTAAACTTAAGTAACAAATGATTAAATAAATCATGAACATG
This sequence comes from Latrodectus hesperus, assembly GCA_037975125.1. Lineage (NCBI taxonomy): Eukaryota > Metazoa > Arthropoda > Arachnida > Araneae > Theridiidae > Latrodectus > Latrodectus hesperus. Next base: position 22,712,460 of record CM075853.1, on the reverse strand, counting down.
ATAAATTGATTTTTGAGATTGTAAATTATGAATCCAAATTAAGGTAAGCAATGCCCATAAGAACTGAAAAAGCAATTTCTGTTTATATAATTGGGAGTCAGAAATTTCTTTAATTTATGCACGTAATAATAAAAAAGAAGTAACAAACTTCCTCTTTAACCCACTGGCTGCTCATCTCACCGTTTAACGGGTAACACATGTGAAACAGAGAATTGGATATTTAATTTAGAATTAGACAAACAGATGTTAGTAGTCCACTCATTTGAGTTACTTGGTATTTATCTCTCTAACTTCACTATTATTTTCTGATCAGAAAAAGCTGCTGGAAAACTTTCAGTGATTCACAGTAATGTATAATATTATATATATATATATATATATAAATTTCGTGTCACGATTTATGTTCCCGATAAACTCCAAAACTACTGAACGGATTTTGATAAAATTTTGTAACCATTTATAATATGATCCAACTTAAAAGATAGAATAGTTTTTATCTCTTAATTATTGATCTCAATATTTATTATACGACATTAGTGTTTATTTATTGGTTAGTTCTGTAAGTTCTTAATAGATGGCGGTATAGCATCTAAGTTGCACAGGTATTCGGCAGATGGCGACGTGTTTATTTTTCTAGATTATACCATCTTCCGAGAAAATTAACGTGCGAGCGCAAGCATGTGGTTAAATATAGAATTTACATATATTTTCATGATGTATAATCATACTATAACAATTTTTCGTGAATCATTTTCATAATTATACTTTGTATTGTGTTATTATTGTGCAGTGTTCAGTTTGAATATTTTTAATATTATAAATAGTAAAATAAAATTTTATTTATTACTGATTTTCTTTACTAATTTTCATACCACCTCGAAAACATGTAAGTATTTCTTGATAGCCTTTTATTTTTATTTTATAATTTGATAATTGGCTCTGTAATCGTGCTATTTTGGCAGCAAGAAACGTTGATGTGAACGAAATTATGTATATATATATATATATATATATATATATATATATATATATATATATATATAACTTCCATATACAACAGATGTTGCCCGGTGATTTGATGTCTTTTAAATCAATCGACACAGTTATTGATGAAAACGAAGCCGTAAACTTTCCAACTGGATTTTTGAATTCTCTGGATATGCCAGGAATGCCACCACACAATCTTCAATTGAAAATTGGTTCACCAATTATTCTTCTACGTAATTTAAACCCACCTCAATTATGTAACGGTACACGCTTAGTCATAAAAGAAATGACCGAAAATATTCTCGAAGCAACAATTTTGACGGGAAAATTTAAAAGAGATATCGTCCTGTTGCCACGTATTCCACTGATAGCGTCAGAATCTCCAATACCGTTTACAAGGCTCTAATTTCCAATTTGTTTAACTTTTACGATGACCATATATAAATCTCAAGGCCAAACAATGTCTATTTGCTGTTTGGATTTGGAAAACACATGTTTCTCACATAGACAGCTATAAGTTGCTTGCTCAAGTGTAGGAAAACCATAAAATCTCTTCGTGTTAGCGAAAGACGGATTAACCAGGAATGTTGTACACAAAGTAGAACTTAGATAATTTTTAGTTTTAATAATTTAAAATTGAAAAAATAATAGTTCGATGTCAATGTTATCTACGTCATTTATAACAATTTATTTTTAGATGTTTTAATTTATATAGTATATTTTGTAAGTAAGTCACTGATTACAAACTATAATTTAATATAAAGATGAATAAAATGTACATTCAGAAAGAATATGTTGGTTTGTGCTTAATTTCAAAATTTTGATACTTTACCTATTACTTTTAAATTTTTCCGAAACGTTTTATTTTTAATCTCATATGAATGAACCTATTTTAAATTTTTTTAGAAAATATTAATTTGATTGTACACAAGAATTAGTAAAAAAATTGATTCAATGTATTATAAAATCTCAGCCACTGCAACGCGTGGCTGGTTCAGCTTATATATGTATAAATTTTGATAATGATACAGGATTTTTTTGGCGACATATTTTTTCTTATGGCATTATATATTTTATAATATATATTTTTTCATTTTACTTTCTTATACTATGAAATAAATAGAAATTAATTGAAATTTAAAAAAAAATTGAGATAACTGAAATTGTTTTTCTGACAGATGTTTCTCATTATAATGTACATAAAATATTTTTTCTAGAAAGAAAACAAATACATTTCTCTAATATACATTTCTCTGAAATACAACTCAAAATATGCAAAAAATTTAAGCAATTTTCGGTCTACAAATTGAGCAATCAGACGCTAATATCAATTCTATCAAAACGCAAAGAATTTTAGTAAAATATGGAAGAAATCATTAGTTAAATAATTTCGCAAATGAATAAATTCACAAAAAATTATATTATAAAAGTGAAAAACGCAGTAATTCAAAGACAATTTTTAAAAAAATAACATAACGATTATAGCAAATCAGTAAAATTCCCTTCACACAGTTTAAACGATGAATAAAATCTGAATATTCCTAGATAGTATAAATCTAAATTATTAGAAGATAAACGATATTCACGTAGCCATAGTTTTTAAAATAAGAAAACAAAATTGTAAAAATTTAAGTTTTTCTTTATTTAACAAATTTGTTATATATATATAAAATCAAAGAGATTCTCCTACCCGAAAAATATCTCTATGTTTACTATAAATAAAATGATTTCAAGTATAAAAAGAATTTTGATATCGTACCGTGCACAGTTTAAAAATTGAAATCTATATTGAAGCATACATTGCGTATTTATCTTCAGCGTAAACCTTTCCCTGGGAAATATTTTAAACTCCCATCCAGAGAGAGAGAAGCATGCAATTATATACGAGGGTCACTCTGAAATTTTTGAGATACAGCTAGGTTTTTAAAGTTATACTTAGAAAATTTTAGGTGTGTTCAAAGTAGTCTCCTCCAGCATCAATGCACTTTTGTAGACGAATTTTCCACAGATTAAATGCCTCAAGCCATTCATTTCTTCGAATAGATGAAAAAATTCATTTATAGCCACATCAATCTCTTCTTCTGAATGAAAACGACGTCCACGTAAGTTCTTTTTTAGATTAAAGAATAACCAAAAGTCACACATAACTAGATCAGGTGAATACGGCGGATGTTCGATCACTTTAAATTGTTTTTGCTTAAGAAACTCAACTGTTAATCCTGCTGTATGTGAAAATGCATTGTCATGGTGAAGCATTAGTCCCCTAACATTCAGTTCTTGTAGAATTTCTGAAAGACATTTAGTGGTATACCAGTTTGCTGTTACTGTCTTCTGTCCTTCCAACTTGATGGCTTATCCCGTACTTCTGAAGAAAACGGCATACATCACTTTTTTCAGTGCGCGTTTTTTTCACCATTATCGGCGTGGGATCATCTTCAAAGACCCATACTTTGCTTTCTTGACGTGTTGGAACGTCAAAAAATGGTATGTACGTTTCATCACCTGTTACAATTTTAGATATGATGCGGTGGCCACCATCCTTCAGCATATTAAGAGTTTCTTTACTGATTCTGACACGCTCCTCTTTTTGATGCTCAGTTAGATTATGGGGAACCCAACGGCAAACTACTTTTTTCATATGTAATTCTTCATGATTGATTTTGTGTATGGCTGCGGATCCAATGTTAAGTTCCTTCTGTATCATTTGATAGGTACAGCGATTATCACCCATTAACATTTTTAGTGTGGCAGATACATTATCCGGGATTACTGCCGACGGCGGCCTTCCTGTGTGTTCTTCATCCTGAAGAAAATTGCGACCTCTTCTAAATTCTCTAAACCATATGAATACAGTAGCACGAGCTGGAGATTCATCACCAAATGCTAATTGCAACCGTTGAACGCATTCTTCTTGATTTAATCCTGCTTTGAAATAGTAGAAAATCATAGCGCGAAAATGTTCTCGCGTCAACTCCATTTTCTCTTCTGTTTAAAATTTATTCAACGCTAAGCAAGTTAAAGTAAGTCAGTAAAAAACCGTCTTCTGTGTTAAAATACTTTGTACTTTAAAATTAAACCGTTATTTTTATTTTGTAAATTCTCATCTGCGCGTATCTCAAAAATTTCAGAGTAACCCTCATATAAAGAGGCGCAACACTCAAGAATGACTGAGATTGAATTAAGCCTCTTCCACTAAGAAAAGCCACGCGTTCAATAATTTTTTTTGTATATTTTCAAATAAAAATTAATAAGCTTGAACTGCGTAGGCTTAAAATTATATTAAAACTTTAAAAGTATTTTCTTTTAAGCCCACGCCTAACCGTCACAGACGATTCAGATAATCTAAAAAGTCAACTTAAAAATGACAAAAAGGCCAAAACTTTCAAACGTTATTTCCAGTTCAGACACAATCTTTTCCTACTGTTTGGTGAAGAGCAGTGGTAAGTATGCAACATAATGCGAATATCGGAGTTCAAACAATTTGAAAGTCAAATATAGGTGTATCCGTCAGTTAATCGCATTCACCACGTGCTTTTATCAAAGGAAAATATATACAAAATTATAAAAAGAATTTAAAATGATCAGTATGATTATAAAAGATTTCATTTTTGTCAATAAAAATTTTCTTTACTATAATCAGAAATTCTTAACATAAAAGCACAAACCACAGAAATGTAAAACGATATTATTTGGTTCAAATAAACATTTAAAAATTGCAACAGTTTCTTCAGGTTGATTACGCATTTTGAGAACTTTGTAAATAAAAAAAAAATCACTTATCTCTAATATTCATTAACAAAGAGATTTCTTTGAATTACTTTATCAAATCTTTATTTCCAAGACATAAATGCTTTTTGTAAGATTGCAAGATGGAACTTTGTTCCAGTTCTGCATAACTAACCCGAATCTTCAGTTTGTCACTGAAAGAACTGTTTAAAATCGAAAGGACACCGACACAACTCTTTAATTATCATTTTCCCAACTTCTTTATCTTCGTTCTTCCATTTAAAAAATGCTAGCATAATCAGGAATTTTTTTATTGAAGCTTTTTTAGGCATTCTTGAAACAAAAAGCTTAAGTTTTTCTGCTCTCTCATTCAAAAAAAAAAAGTTTTTTGTATTGCAATTAATTAGATTAATCAGGTTTCGTGTTTTTTTAATTGTAAAAAAAGCTTCCCAACTTTTGAAAACAGCGCTTCATAAAATAATATAGTCTTATCAGCAACGTTACTAGTAAACAAATAATGAAGTAGACATTGCAAACATTCAATTGATATTTTTGATGATTTGTGACTTTAAAGGTCATTTTTTGCACATTAGACCGGGACATAAATAACCATGCCCGAAATGGCATTGAACTCATAATCTTATACAGTAAAGGCCAATTCAAGTGAATGAATTCCTACCTTTATCAGCAGAGAGCATGTAAATATTCAATGATTATGCAACAGTTTTTCGGAGATTTCGGACTTTCTTTTGAAACAAAAACACAACATTTCAAATGTTTAATGTAGTCGCATTTTTTTAAATCTTGGATGCCATGACTTTTTTAAACTTAAATATATTACCAATTTTATAAAGTAATTTTAAATGCTAGTTTTTACACAAAATATTTTAGATATTAAGTACGAATACTCTGCGATAAGTTATTTATATATTTTTAAATATTTTAAAACAGAAAATAAGCAGAAGAGTTTTCAATTCCGAATAATGTGATGCTAATATTTTCATGCATCCTTCCTTTCTCATACTACTTTTAAATTTAAAAAAATTCACAAAATTGTGTGTGTGTATTCTCGAAATGTTTGAACATTCTCAGTAAAATGAAATAGAAAACAATTATTTTAATAGCATTAAATAAAAAATGTAAAACTACTCGAGACTAAATTGCGTATTACCATAATTTTAATCATATGTGCATATTATATTGTATATATATATATAAAATCACAATAAGTTTTCCCATGTTGAAATCGCATTAAACATTTTTAAACTCACTAGAGTTCTCATAAAAAAACAGATAATCTATGAATATAAAAGATTATGTTATCATAAAAGAACTACTTTAAAAGCAAGCGTAAAAAAAAAATCAAAAATGCTGAAATTAACAAAATTATGTTTTACATATCATGCAATTACCAAGTGTTACCAGGCGTGATAATTACAATACACCCTGTTTTGAATGTAATAAATAGTGGAAAAAAGTAATCTTGCGGAACAAGCTATACTATAAAAACATTCCAAACTTGCAGAGCGACCATAATCTATAAGCAGAAGACATTCTAGAAAACAATCTAAACCTATGGTGTTTTCCACAATTTTTCGAAAACATACTCTTGAAAATGACGAATACGTTTTTCATAAAAATGGTGAAACATTCAATCATAGAAATGCATACTAATCGACACCTCATTTTCCTCCTTATTATAAAAACGCAAGTTGTAAAAACACATAAGGTTTTTCCAAGGCACAAAAAAAAAAAAAAAAAAACACTTAACGCATTCCTCCGATTACTTTCACAGATAAGAGGCAATATTGACGAAGTGCAAAGTTGAAGGAAGAATATTCTTTCAGTCAAACATTCGTTTACTTTACGTCAACTGAAGAGTTTCAGAACACGGACAGTTTCAACATCCACCTCAATTAATGAATGGGAGGAAAAAGAGGCGAGAGAGAAAATTTCAGCAAGAAGCAGGTAAATGTGGCCCGAGGAGGAAAGTGGAGGAACAAAATGGGTTGCATTAAGTGCAGCTCATTTTATCACACACATACGAATCTGAATACAACGGAGGTTCATCAAAATATATTTGCACTTCTTCCTCTTTATCTCTCACATACAAATGTGTTTTCGGATTTTTTTTTCAATTAAATTTCATCATCTTGTTTTATTTATAGTGTTGAAGAACAGCTAAATGAGACAGATTCTAGAACCAACGGAAAATAATATCGAAAGAAAAAAAAAAAAGAGTACTTCAATTCGTCAGTCACACATCATTATGAGCTAGACTGAAGTGTTTTCGTAAAAAGGTAGTCACATGAGGATATTTTTTTAACGTAATAATATAAAAAATATATTAAAGTCAATTCTTATAAGCAAAAATGCTAAACAATTTTAACTATAGAAATATCAAAAATCTTAATAATCTGTAAGTGTATGAAAACAATGTGTTAATGAGCTTATATTTATAAATACAATAATCCCCATATAACGTGATTTAATGTCCCTCGTATAACACGTGTTTTCTCCCATATAACGCGTTGATTCCCCTCGTTATATTTCTCTACTGCGAAATTCATAATGATTTTTACAGTTCACAATCAATTTCGCGAACGTATGTAAACTGCATCAATTCTGTTTTTACAAAAAAAAATTAAATGATGTTATTGGTTTATTTATGTTAATAAATGATGTTATTGGTTATTGGATGTTATTAAAAAATTGAATGATGTTATTAAAAATTAATCAGGGGATCTTTGGCGACATTCCCAATGTCGCCATAGACCCCCTGAGTTCAAGCGAAATACATGCTCGTTAAATTTGTGGAATCGAAAGTCCTGTGGTCGGTCGTTGAGCAGTTACCATGGATGTAATGGAAAATTTCCTTCCTGAATATCAAAATTGAGAAGTGGATCCTCTGGTTGTTCCATCTGTCGGAGGAATCTTAGAGAAAACTCGTACTTTCGCCTTCGACTTAAATTCTCATAGCCCTCGGCAGAGCGAGCTTGGCTTGTGCAAGTGTTTTAAGTAACAATAAACTGTATTTAAATCGAAGCTAAGCAATCTATAGCATACACTGAAACTGCCACCTAGAACACATTCCATAAGAAAGCAATTTTCCCCAGCAAGTAATAATCCCAGATTATTTAAAGAAACCATTTCTTTCAATAGCTTTAAGTATTCACGTTCACATTTATCCGATTGTTTTATTATTTACCTCTCCTCTACAGTACTTTAAGACTATTTTTAATGTATAAAGCCGCTACTTGTAGGATTCTAGCGATATTTAAAAAATATGGATAGTTTAGAGATAACAGAAAACATAATAAAATACAATTTCTTAAAGAAACCTAATTTTACTACTAAATATTTCAATCAAATTTTATTAAAAAATAGCCTACGGATTAACTCAAAAGTTTATATCACATTCTTTAGTTGGACAAAAAAAGTCACCGAAAAAGATTTAAGTTCTTTTAGCGATTCTGTATATTATATTGAAACAATAATTCTTAAACATTTTAATTGAAATTAATATTTTAGTTAAATAATCGGAAAGTTTCGAATTAAATGAAAGAAAACAAGCTCGAGTTTTTCGAATCTTAGAACTTTCACAGTATTCGCAAAGATCGAGGGTTGCATTATATCAAGTACCTGATAAAGCTAAAAAGTTTTACTTAAATACCTATTTCAAACTGAATCGTGAACTATTCGTGAAACATGAAAGGTCAAATTATTTCAAAATATTAAGATAAAAAAGAAAAACTAAAAAAAAAAAAAAAGTCTTAAAAATTGGTAGACAATAATAAGAATCCTTTTTTTATACATGGTTTTAACCACCACTTGCGGAATTACAAGGTGGCAACAACGTTCCTATAGCAACAGTTAGGTGGGGTAAGGAAAACAATTAGGCTGATAAATCAGTGGGGAAAAAAGCAAAACCTCTTACAAAGAATGGGGGGGGGGAACGGCAGCTCATCGATAGGTCACAGACCTTTAACATTTGTTGGATATTAGGAAATTAAAACTCAATTTCTCAATACCTGAGAGAAGGAGGTCGGCGTTCGGTTGCTTCAAACACTTGATTTGCGACATGGTTCCATTTCAGAAATAACACTTACGGAACTTTTCGTTGAAATTTCATCTGCATGTGGAATGCATAGGAAAAAAATCTTTGTCAGGGGCAATTTTGTAAAATGTATAATTTATAAAGTGAGGCAAAACTGAGTTTAAAAAATTACGCTTTTAGGGAAATACTTGGAGTTTCGTCAATATTTCCCCCTTGTTATTTACGCTTTAAATTTTATAAATCTCATTGAAATATTTTTTAATGAGATAGATTGATGATTATTTGATGAGATTTTTCATCCATTCCATAAAATTTAAATTTGGTGACAGTATAGCTAATCATCCCACAAAAAATACAATTAAACGGCAATAGTTATTCTCACCATGTTTTTTGAAATTAAATTTTTATTCAATAAATCATAAAAATAATAAATTTAGTTAACATCTAAAATTACTATAAAAATAATTTTTTAATTTTATTAAGTTAATTACAATAACTATGCATATTTTTTAACCAAAGTATTCATACACACTTATTGTATATATTTGAATAATTATAATCGAAAGCATTAAAAATTATGAATGTAATATTTTATAATACACTGCTGGACAATTGCTAAGGACGGATCACAAATTGCAATGTAGCATAACATTAAGCGAGACATGAGGCCTAGTAGGATAAAATATAGTTGCCACACTGTTCAGACATTAGAATAAGGAACATTTATTGTTATGGAAAGTACAAAAGCTGTGAAACATCTGAAAGAAAAATGTTCATTTGAGGCTGCATACGGAAAAATAATATCTAAAAGTCAGCAGACACCTTGAAGAAAGGTATCAGTACGGGATATGTCCGCCATGGAGTGTGATGCAACATTCCACACGTCGTATCATACTTTGCACAACATTCTCCAGCAGCTGTTGAGGCAATTTATCCCATTCCTCTGGGAGTACACGGATGAGGGTGTTCTTGTTTGTCGGAGGATAGTTTCGACCAGCAACTTGCCTCCCCAAAGCATCCCACACATTTTCAATTAGGTTTAGATCTAGAGAACGTGATGGTCATACGTGGCGTTGAATACTCTCGCTGTCTAGACAATCCTGAGCAGCGAGTGTTCGATGACATGTTGTGTTGTCGTCCATAAAAACAAATTTATCACCGACAGCACCACGGAAAAGACGAACATGAGGAAGTAGAACTTCATTAATGTATCGTTGGCCCGTCATAGTCCCATTCGCAACCACATGTAGAGGCGTGCGGTCATTGATCATGATGCCGGCCCACACCATGACATTGCATGTCGGATATCAGTCCCTTTCCTGGATATTTTCTGGACGATAAGCAGTACCACTCTCGTGCCAGATCAGTTGGCGTCTACAATCCGATGACAGACTGAACCTACTCTCATCTGAGAATAGTACGCATGCCCAGTCCTGTTCAGTCCAATTGCGATGCTCACGACATCATTGCAAACGGGCAGTATGGTTCTGTCTGGTCAATGGGACACACACAACAGGTCTGCGGGCGTATAGTCCTCCCCTCAAACGTCTGGCAGCAGTTTTTCGGGAGATCTGCTTTCCTGGGGCAGCAAGAAACTGATTTGCTACTTGCTGAACTGTGGTGCGCCTGTTCCTTTTTGCTGATAGGACGATATATCTGTCTTCTGCAGGCGTCGTACTTCTAACACGACCTTCCCCGTGCCACCTACTACACATTCCAGTAGTTTTAAATGACTTCCACAGCCGTGAAACAACGCTGTGAGCGATGTCGAACTCCCTGGCAACATCTGTTATTTTTCGCCCTTCTTCGATCTTTCCAATAATTCGGCCACGCATAAAATCATCTAAGTGATGTCGGGAAGACATGCCAAAAATTTCAAGTTCGTCTGTTAAATCTTTCCTGTAAAACTTGCACTTGAAACAACAACTGTCCACACACGTCAAAACCTTTAAAGTTCTTATGAACGCTATCACGTGATGAACAGACGTGAAAAAATTTGCATACGCATTCTTCTTACTAGGTCACGCACTTCTTCTACTTTTCCACATTTTGCTTCCTTTCATTTTGTGGTTGCTATGGATAATAGTGTTATCCGTCCTTAGCAATTGTCCAGCAGTGTAGATATTTATAGTTGATATTTAACTTGTTACTTTAATGGAGTTTATTTGGAAAGAATAGTTATTTGCATTAGAAAATTTTCATAATTATGTAAAATGAAATCAGGTAAGAAAATTTTACCCTCGCAAAACTATCATTTTTTTTCAAAATATAATTTCACTCATGTGTATGAAACTTAATAGGAAAGCGTCACACACAGAATTTTAGTAATTCTAACTTTCTTTGAATCTAATTTTTTACTTATATTTTAATCCAAAGAATGCATTAATGATTGCTATGAATGAATAAATATATTCTAAATGTTATACTAACATAATGTGAAAAATAAGTTAAATTCACAGATTGTTTTTCAAAAGAATTTATCTCCTAATGATATGCATAGAACTTATAAATACGAGCTTTGATGAATATTAAATCAGCTCTAACCCAGAAACATATAAAAATATACAGAAATTATTTAAAATTTCATATGAATTTCGACAAAATAGGCTAATAAGATACACAACACCTTGAAATCATTGACATAATGTAATTTCTAAAACAAGTTTCTCTTTAATGCGATAGGAAGTACAATCATTCCTTTTTCTTAATATTAAATAAAGGAAAAAGTACGCAATACTAACATAAAATGGGATTGTTGCGATATCATTTTCCTGGTTAAAAAGTCAATTGATTAAAAACAATGTTTCCTTTATAATTATATTTTTTACTCTTCATACATTTACAATAATAATCAACTATTAACATATCATGATAAATGTTTCATCACAATTTTATGTGTTACATAGGGATTTACACTACTGCTAGAATAGTAGAATTAGTACCGTTGCAGATGAAGTTGCCTAGGTTATGGGCGACTGCATACCGTACTGCTGCTAATTGAATGGCTATATTCACTTTCTATAGTGAATCAAATATTCACAGCACGAAAAACACAATATATTTAGAACTAGCAGAAAATATTGACTATATTTGTTAACAGCTTGAACTATGCAAATTATATGCAGCTGAAATTCATATGGGTTTAAAACAAGCTCTTCTCACAAGCACGTTAGATTCGTTATAATGAACTTCTTAAAAATATTCACTTTATTTTTCATAAAATAGCTTCGTTTTAAAGGAAGGGTTTAAATATTATTTCCCTTTCAGGCAGGCATTAGAATTGGTTACAGTAGACAAACGTTTTTCATTTGGCACACAGAACTTATTATTCAGTGTGATGCAAGTTTCAGTAATTTAGTTAATATTTTAAGTTAAAGTCACAAGTAATGCAAAAATCAATGATTAAATGTTTTAAAATTATGCATCGATTTAATACTATTTTTCTGTTAAAATCTATTTCAAAATGACCATAGTGTGTGTGTGAGCTTTTTTTTTTAAACCTGTTTTACCAAACAGCGAAAAGTAACGTCACATGGCAGGAATAACACAAAATTACGGCCTCTACCATCTTAAGATTTACACGCAGCTTAAACTTTCACCTTTGCGGAGGAAGCGTGAATAGAATGACAAATGATTGAAATTGAGCAAATAAGCATTTATAAATTAAAAAAGAAATGCTTAATGATTTTGTCAGTATAAAAAAACTGGAAGAGGAAGCAAGTGGATGTTTAACGCTGATGTGTATAAAAACATTTTACCAATTTCCAAACAGCCACAGGCGATAAACAGCCTTGTCGATTTCATGCCGCCACTAGAAGATATCAATAGCTAACAATGATACGTACAAAAGAAAAAAAAGAAATCTGCACGAGCCGCATGCACGTGAAGGAGGTTTCTGGTTTAAGATGCCAGTAGTAGAATACTTGTCGGCCTTGACAAGATTCTTAGAAGAATAAAACCATCTAATTAAGGATTTAACTAGGTTCCGTATTAATTGCACTTAGATGCAAGATAACACGGGAGAAAGTAAGACGGGCCATAAATAGTCGATTGTACTCGCAAATAATTCAACTTATTATAACTCTACGATTAATTGCAAGTTTCTCATTTTTACCTTCCCTATTGAACGAAAGTCTTTCAAAATCATTCAAAAATTTTCGATCACGATCACAGATCATGACTTATTAAAATCACTAATTCAATCTGGTTATACCAGGAAGGAGACAGTCGAAGTCACAGGAGTGATGCAAAATATCAGAATCTCTTCCTCAAATCAAATTCTACAAGTTAATAACTCCTTAAAATGTTAGCTATTTATACATTTTTATGAAAAACATTCACAGTAACAATAAATTAAATGCAAATACAATACCTTGCAAAAATTAAAAGTTTTTAAAAGTGACATTTATCGTTAAATTATTAACATATGAGGTTAAATTAAAGTTTATAATTTGCATTTTTTACACTTTTCTAAACATTAATTTGATTTCGTACACTTGTTGCATTGAATGTTTTTAGAATGCGCCGGTTTGACAGGCTTTGGAAAATAAACTTTTCTCTTGCAAGGAGTAGAAAAAAAAAACAGTTTCTTCCATTTTTAAGTTATATAAAAAATAAAAAAGTATATGACTACAATTACATTAAATATACCTAAAAATATTTAATTCAAAATATGTGATGTAGCAACCCCTCTCCTTACATCCAATGAGCGCCATCTATTGCTCTGCAATGGAACTCTTCATGAACTTTGGCAGCAAATGCCCCACCTTTTTTAATGTATCTGTAATATTTGTTTTAAGGCTAATCTGTGTTGTGGGTAGATTAAAAATAAAATTATTTCTACCCTGAACCTGAGTTGACGCTTTATTTCTAAAACAATTAGCTAACCCCTTATAATGATACATTTCAGTGAAAATTTATACTCGAAATTTATCGATTTAAATTGTGAAATAATTTCTGAAGATTTTTTTGAATATGGAAAAAAGTTTTGAAACTGAGAATAATTCCATAAAAGCAAAAGTTTTTATCATGGCTTGATAAAACAGATTAATAAACGAATTCAGTGCTCTTATTGGCCATTAAGCCAAAACATTCTGTTATGATGAGTTTAAAAATCATTTTATTCAAGAGATTTATATCTTAATCAAATTACTCTAAGTTCATTCAAAATTTATATAGTTGCACCATTAGAGGTTTAAAAACTAACCTAACATGTAATTGGAGGAATGGGGAATTTTTGTATAAAAGCGTAAATCCTTCCGTTTCTATCAAATACAGATTAACGAGACTAATAAGTAGTAAATGTGATTATAATGGCAAAATTAAAATGTTTTAAAAATGATAAGTACCATATAGGAAAATATTATTATAAAAATAAAATTAAAAATTGTGGAAGCATTCAATATTAAGAATTGTAAATACACAAAGTGTTAGGACTAAAATAAGACAAATTTACATAAAACAATCAATGCAACATATGCGACAAACTTTCCATTTACACACATATGTTATAGATATTCTTTACCTACTAACAGTAATAAATTATCAGAATCGCGAACATTAAGAAAAAGAAAGAAATAGTACTCAGCCGACAAACGTTACCCTAATAATAATTTCCAGGACCATTAATTGATAAGAGTAGAAATGCTATGACTAATGGAGAATATTTTGTCTCTCAAATATATACGTAAAACAACCATCGAATGTGATACATTGTTTCTGTACAACTTGGCAGCAATCACCACATAATTTTAAGTGATATCGATGAGCCCTTCTTCAAATATATCGAAACTTCATGCGAGTGTTTTACGACATTTTACTTGAATTCCTGATAGTTATTTCTTTCTCATTGCCGGGTGTGTGTGCCTGTAGTAACCAATTATATCTGGAACTTTATTTATCAATTTTGATTTCCCCTCTCCCTTAGAAGCGATACTTTTAATTTCCCTTCATCTATTTACGAGATTGTTATCTACCAGTCATCCTTTTCGAATACATTTCAAGTCCAATGCTTTCTGAACGGTTTTTCTAACTGCAACTGTTTGAAACTTTAGTTTACAGCCGTATAAATATTTTATGTCAACACAAGTTTCCTTATGTAATCTGATAAGAGTGCTATCAATATGATTCAGTGATATCAATGAGCAACAGTTAATAACCGAAGAGCGAAAATCAACTGAAAAATTCTTTGAAATTCCTCATTATATAAACAGCTTATTTAGTGACGAGATAAATGTTTCTCGTTTAATGCATCTTTTGCGATATGGTGCAACAAAAATATTTGTGTTCATTAATGCATTCGAAAAGTTTATATAAATTTGGTTATTATTTCAGTGAAAATAGAACTACAGTTTAACTACAATGCTTCACACATAACCGAATTGTAATACACCTTAACTATTTTATTCCAAAATTTCTCTTATCTACGATTGTAAGAGTCGCTCTATGTAAAGAAGTAAAAATCTTCAACAAAAGAAACATTTAATGGCGCAATCTTCTTATACACATTTAATAAAATTAGAAATGATAAATTTTTAAAAAATAATTTTATCAATTCATGTGACTTGAAATATTTATATTAGTCTTATTACGAGAAATTCTACGAATTCATTCGTGATAAAAAGAGAATTAAGTAAAGCTTAGAATGTAAAAATTTATTGCAAGTATATAATGGGTCTATATTATATACTTAAAATATTTATAAATTTGATGATCATAACACGAAGAAACCTTTCATTTTGAAACAGCGGATTGAAATTATATATTTTCCTCTTCTGAAGCGGTAAAAATATATATATCAGATCAATATTTATTAGCAACTTTACTCTTATGTCACTTTGATTACTCTTAAAATGTTTATTTCTACAATCGATCAAAAGAAAATTCATAAAATTACATAAAGTTATTTTTATAATCTGGTAAAAACATTCATGCATATTCCAACTTCAAAAAAAGAGTAACGAAATATAAATTACCTCAAATCCCTCGGTAGAGTATGGTATAAAATCTTCACAAATTTGTAGCCGCCGGCAAGATAGAATGCTGAAAGCGCAAATATCAAAGAAAGCAATCCGTTCACACCGATCACAAGATACAAGAAAAAGAAGAGTCCGAAAAACAGGGCTCCACGTGCTACATGGACAGTTTTGTTTAATCCGAATAAGTCATTAAAAATGTCTATCGCAAAACAGAACACTGAATACATGCCTTGGCAGTTCATCAAACCGCAGAGACCAATCTTGGGAGACATCTTCGTCAACGCGACAACAGGAGGCAGCAAGCACACATCAGAGCTGGACCCAAATGCACAATAGTTCCTATTCTCAAAAACACAATGGCACTAATGATTTTCTCAGTATTGCGGAGGAGGAGGAGGAAGCCTAGTACTCGCAGGCATTAAGATGCAATTATTTGAACAGGAGACACAGGGAAAAAGAAAAGAGAATACTTTTCCCTATTCTAATTCTTCGGAGATGTAATACTGGTTTCGAAGATGATTTTTTCAGTTCCCTCCAACAAATTGGCATCAGATTTCTTCCCGTCAAAGAAACATTCTTCTTTTATTTTCATTCGAGGTCATCCCCTAATAATTGTAAACTTGAACTGATAGAGATCGATAAACAAACAGCGTTGAGGAGATAAGAAGCATTCGAAGAGCAATCAGCTGCCGTTACTCAGTCAAGTGTCGAGTTCGGAAAGTGGAAGCCACGCCATGCGCCCTGCAAGTGTCGCAAGCTTCTCGACGATTAACATTCAGAAGATTACTTCATTTTCGAAGGGTGGCCCATTTTTTTCCCTCCCTTCCCACAGCGAGTAGAAGTAGCAAAAGTGCAACGCGTGTGCTCTTCCAGGTCATAAGGTCCAGGTGAGTTGAACAATTTGAGATTTCATATTAATTCTCATCGGAGTATGTTTAGTGCTGAATTTATTATAAGCTATCGAGAACTCTCATTACATTTCTGAATTCAAGTATGTTCGCTCCAAATTTCGCTATGCTTTGACATATTCATAAGAAACAACATTTGTTTACAACAGACCAAGTTTAATTGAGATACGTACCTTTGTAAATTAATTGGAAATGTTTAAAGACGAACTGTATTCGTCCAAATAAAATTAATCTGAAAAATATGCAGGAATGGTTAATTGATAGTTGTATAAGAAGTGAACTAATATAAGTCACTCTGAGTTTCTTATATTAAGTAATAGTTCTCGTTTTTCGAATGTTCTCCATAATACTTACATAATTTCTGAATAAATGGTTTTGTGAACAAAACAGATACTAAAATTTAGCTTTTTTAGTTTGTTACATAAAAAAGCTCGAAAATCATTAATAATTTTATGCCATAATTGTTTTACGAATTATTTTTATGGTTGACACTTCAAAATTATCACAAAGTATTGTATTTCTTATCTTATAGGTCTAAAAATTATAGATAATTTATAAATGTATAAGTCATAAGAAATAATCAATGAAATACATTAGTGAAAAATTAATGCTCAAATTTAAATAAAATGCGATTTCCCCTACATTTTTTATTGTGTATGTTTTCTCCCCTCAAAATCTCAAATTTTATAAGCAAGCAAAGGAGCAAATAATGGAGAAGTAAATGCAGATTTTAAAAGACAACTTAAAACATCTTTAAGATAATGATATTTCCATAAGAAAAGTTTCTAAAAACCTAAACATGTATCACAAATATAATTTTAAAATACTTCCCTATTTCTTTTTTCATTCGAGAATATTTACTAAAATAAAAAAAAACATTTAATGAGTTTACTGATATATTTCCAATTAAAAAATACTCCGCAAAAAGTAAAGCTAAACAGTAAATCCATTTAACAAACGCAACATGTTTCCACATATGTGTATGATTAGATGAAGATATAGTTCTGGTGATAAGATGCTTAACTTCTCTCTCACCGTAAACAAATTACGAAATATCGTTATTTCAAATTTAATACTCATTACACACCTTATTAAATCATGTGCATACGAATTCTTAATATCATTAGCAAATTTTATTCCAATTTATGGTTTTATGCTATATGTTTCGAAATGCTGAACATAAAATGTTTTAAGAACTATAAAAGCGGTCTATTCTCCAGCATATTAATTTCGCTAAGTAATAAATTTATATAAAATATTCTTAAAGTAATATGAATTCATAAATAGCAATAAAATGTTAACATAAATTTTCGATTAAAAAAAACCCTCGAAGAATATTTGTTTTGAGTTGTTAATTGCCATATTTTATTATGCGAGACAAGAATGAATTACAGAAAATTTTATCAGTACATTTGGTAAAAATTTAATTATCACGAAAATAAATAAAAAGATGCCTCAACGATACGATATAACACACACACACAATACCAAGTTTAATAAAACTATTTCTGATCAAACCAAACCAAAAACTCGTAAAATTATTTAGGCCAAAAATAATATAGTAAATTTAGATTGTTAATCAATAAACGAAATAGAATTTTTTTGAATCAAATATTTAAACTTTATTAAATATTTTTAAAATCTCTAAGGAATTTAACTCATTGGATTATTAAAAGCGCATTCACTTATATCGCTAAAAATGAATATTAAATATGAGATCTTGTCTCCAATAACAGTGATTTAAGTTGTTTTCAACAAGCAAATAACTAATAAAATTATGACAACTAACAACAATAATTTCTTAAATCAACTATTAAAGAAACTTGCATACTTTTAAATAAAGTTCATTCAAAAGATGGCGCCACTAATGAGACTTAATAATTCATAGTAACTTTTTTGCGCATGAAACTTTTTAATCACGGATGATCTAAAATACGTACTCTTAATATATAATTCCTAATAAAGGAACATTAGGAATTATTTATTAAACTCAATTTAATGCATACATTTTAAAATTAAGGATTCAATCAAATTTCATCGGTTCTAATTAAAATATTTTTTTAACTAAGATTATAACTCAAAAACATATATTCATAAAATTTTTAAGTTTTACTATATTAGATTCACAGGTCGATACTAACCAATGTAGTCTATGTCCTAAAAAGTTTTTTTATTAAATAAAAAACTGCAATATTTTACACGAAGGAAAATATGAAATGTTCATTAACAATTGTTTTACTAAACATAAAATATATTAAAATTTTAAAAATATAGCAATATTTTTTAATTTTAATAGGAATCTATTTGTATAACGGAATACAAGAACATTAAATAAATTCTAATGTGTTAGATTAAAACCTAGAACAGATTTCCCCCACATTAACTCCCATACAGTTGCCATTTTTGACCTTTCCGCCAGACAAAGGGGAAACGAGAGCTAATTTATCAGTAAAAAATAGATTTGCTAATGACTTAAGAGTCATCTACCTTGTTATTCCTATCTTACGATAAGGAGGGGATAAAATTGTTATGCATTAAGACAAAGTAGGCGCTTCTCTGTAAATACTACTAATATTTTTCCTTTCATGCACAATGCCCATTGTGAAATTAGTTCAGAAATTATTAAAAATTCTATAATGATACTTTAGACATCATTGCAATCGTTAATTTTACTTTTGTACATATATTTCCTTCCGAACTCATTACAGTGACTCCCAACAATACGAATTCGTTCGAATAATAACGAAGATAATCAAGGAAATATTTTTGTAATTGTTCCAAAAAGAAATAAGAAAAGAAAATGTTTTTATTTACGGTGATTTTCTTTGCATGAATTGTATAAATTATGCAAAAAGTAATTTTTTTTATTTAACTGCATAAGTTCATGTCAAGTTAGATAGTTTGTTTCATTTGTAATCCATTATAGTTATTTATTTAGAAGGAAGTTTTAAAGAGAAATGGCAACCGTTTGTTTTGTTGGCAGTTTAATTTGATTCAAAATCAATGAGATGGTTCTTCATGAAAAATTTATTATTCTCAGACGTTTCACACACACTTTTGTAATTTTTTTATCTTGTAATTGTCAACAAATTTTTAATATTATATGTTGACATAATTCTATTAATGAAAATCAAACGTATATTTGTCAGAAAATATAAAATTTCTTTTTTTATATATAATTATATATCCGTATAGCTATAAAAGTGTAAATGTATTCGATACGTCAAAAACAATCCCATATATATACATATACACATTTATACACACATATATATATATGTAATTCCTTTTTCTATATTTGAAATAATCTGTTTAGATTTTTTTTTAAATTATCCAAAGTCATAAGTGAATTGTGTGATTTGAACTAGCAAAAATTTATCATTCGGGATTATAGCTCCTTTTTCGAATTATCAGATTTTCAATTACACAAAATATATTCTCACAATATATATTAGGAAATTTTTTCCCGCTGTTTTATTTTAATGCATTAAAAAACTAAGTAAAATAAAGTAAACATTCATTTATTCCAAGCATTTTAGGTGCATTTTATTTTTTAAATACAACTGTACCTAGAATAATAATAAAAGATATTTGATAATATACCCCTGATTCACTTAAAGTATATCACTTAGTAACAGTATTCATTTGAATAAAATACAGATGGGTTGTAAAACCTTTAATAAAGAGATTTACGAAGTCAGTTTGAAAAATACAAAATTAAAATTAGATCCAGAGACATCTAACAAAAATTAATTTCAAATAAATAAGAAAATTATTTTCATTATAATTCGAATTTATTTTCTTTTGTGTATGATGGTCTTAAAAAGAGAAAGTCCGACATTAACTACTGCATTAATTCCTTTCTTAGAACCAAAGCTAATTTTTGGCAACTCTTTTTCATCAACAGCAAACATAAATCTTGAATGGAATCGAATGTTTCTGCACATGTATATAATTCTCAAAAGTTAATTTAACAAATTTCAGCAAATCTCAGAAAGTTTCATTTAAACATTCATAAATCCTGACGAATTTAAGAATTATTTCTAGTGTAGTTTCCCTGAATTAAACTTTTAGAATTCTCAATTAAAAAAAAAGGCTATTGAAGCAACCATCGAGCAATAAACCAAACTTTAAATTCGAATTCATTTAGTGTTCTCAGACTTTATGTCTTTTTAGCTTAAAACTCCTAAGTATTTTATTAAGAATAATCCGATTCCTTACAGATCCTATATTACACGTGTTTGTATTTAATTATGTTAAATGGTGCCTGCACTTCAAAGATTTCCGAAATTATATAATGCTGTTAGTTTTCTTTATTAGTTTATAGATACAATTGGAATTTACGATGCTTCTTTAGGAAACAATCTTTAAAATAATAAATATCTCAATTAATTACTTCTAACATTAAATAAGTTGGTTTTAATTTTTACTTTACTTACATACGAGTCACAAATTCTTTAATGTTCTCATTGATTATATTTAATATTGATACATTAATCTTTTAAATACAAATTTTATTTAAATTAAATCCAAATTTAATATATGTGTTTTGATATTGACGTGACAAAACTGACAGTTACTGTTTTAATTGTAATTTTAGTGCCGCCAATAAGGAAAATTCATTTTTTAAAGATGATACTATATTATAATACATTTTAAATGAAAGCACCCAGCGATAAGTACGTTCAAATATTAAAAATTTCAAACTTTCCAATACATATTTAACGTTTTTCATTTACAAATCAACAGAAAATTCAGCACTAACTGAGCCCATATTTAATTTTACAGCTTAAATTGTGCTTTATCGAGACTGAAGATTTTGACCATTAAGAAATTTTGAAAGATTTAAATTTGAGTGTGCTTCACAATTACATTCTCTAAAATATTCTATATAATAGAAGCTCGTGAGGAAAATGATTTCAAAGAACAGTTTAATTTAATAAATTATTTTTGGTATTATATTGCGGTGGTATCATTTCAAATAATATAAAGTCCACATTACAAAATGTAATATTCTAAAAGTAATTTGAATTTCGAACATGTTTTAGTAGTGATTTGATTGGAAAATCAATTTTTGGAACTTGTGAAAAAAAAAAAAAACTACCATTGCGTGATCACAGAATTTGACTCACGCCACCATTCAAAAAAGAGGTAGGAAAACTAGTATAGCAAACAGAGATTTACCTTTAATTATTATTTTTTTTTCGGAGATAAATGGAGCGCGAAGAAGTTCCTTTTCCTATATAAAGTTACACAGAGTTAAAATAGAAATCATCTAATATTTCTTAGCAATGTAGTTTTTACAAATGCATTCTCATTTGAAAATTTCAAAACACTCAAGTCAACGAATACATAAAATGGAACACTGTAAAATATTAATAAGAGTAAATTTTAGTTAGCTAGGGTTCTTATATCACACATATTCAAAGAAAACGCAATTTTGAGCAATTTAAAGTTACATAGTTTCATAATCTTCTGTAACTTAAATTGCTTTTTAAGTATTTTTTTAATTATTTACAATTTTTAATTCTAGATTTATTTCCTCATTAAAATTTACAATATTATGTGTTTATCTGTTTTGGCGAGTGTTTATAAATTACAGAAAAAAATTACTCTTTGAGTTAATATACATTATTCATTAAAGTCCAATATAAATATACAATTAAGCAATATCTTGTAGCAATATTTAAAAATTTGTAGTGTTTTTTTAAACTCTCGCACTTGCACAAGAAAAAGTAATTTTTAGACACTAAAATAATTTACTTTTAACAAGCAAGGTTATAGAGGAAAATCTTAAAATTATGAAATATGATTGACAAGGAAATGTTAAGGAAGTTAATAAACAGTTATTGATCGAGGAAGCTTTATTGAGTCGCACAATATACTCTATGCAACAACCTATTCAATGCCGATTTAAAAAAACACGAAATAATTCTTAAGGAATATTTTACATAGAAGTGCACGCGACCCTAGCTCTAATTAAGTCAGCCCAGACAAAACAACAAGTTTCACTACTCTAATTTTCTTCACTGCCATATTTCCACAAAAATAGAGGGAAAAAAATCAATATAATTCTCCTTATTACCGCCATTGCTTACAGGGAAAAAGCTTTATCGACATGTGACATTTGTATTATTAGTCAGATTTAGAAGTAAATCTAATTTCTACTCGTAATGTTCCAATCGTACTCTTATCAATATTACAACCACATTTTCAATTTAATAAATAAACGACGATTTAAGAAAAATATTAAAATCATGAATCATGCATTTTTCCTGCGGATTCACAGAATTCTAAATTAAAATGAGCAAACATTTTCGTTGGTATTTAAAAAAAGTAGAACATCAGATGTACGTAAAATATTCCAACCATTAACGACACTTCGTACATGTACTCTAACGAAAAATTTAAATTAATTAATTAAAAAGCATTTTTTTGCTTGATGATTTTCTTAATGAATAGTGCTTTCTTTTTTAAAAATAATAGTCATTTGTATAATAACATTCGACGATTCATTACATAAAGAAAGTCTATTATGCAGCATAAATTAAGACCAGATTTCGACTGTTCTGTATTATTGTAAACGATTTTTTCTGTGAAACAAATCTTCCATAAAAGATTTCATAAAAGCACAATAAAATTAAGATTAAATGACGACAATTTCCCGAAACACTGCTTCAGGGGATACGGTAACACTATCATTGGGGAAATTTGTAGTTATAAAATTGCAAACATCAATTATACAACAGAATCACAATCTCATTGATATTCTGTTGATGAAAATTTGAGGTCTAAGTTGAAACCGGCTGTCCTCCAACAACGTATCTCAAGCAAATATCACATGACCTCCAGGAAGAAAGGGATAAAAACCTCTCGAGAAGTTATAAAAAAATCTGGCAAGGTACAGAAAACACTAGAATACTTAGACGTCATTGCAAGGCGAAAGAGGAAAAGGGGGTATGACAATTTTCATTTTTCTGCCTTTGAAATATGAATATATAATTAATTACTAAGCCGCAGAATCTGTCTTTTTAGCAATTCATTTCAATTTATTCCTAATGCTGCGATTTTGGCAGACAATTTCAGAGTAAACCGCTATGTTTATAATATGTACGTTAGGAGTATAATGAATTTCAGAAGATAGCTATTTTTTTTAGATTTTATCTTAAATAAGCCACACTTCAGAATACATATTCCATTTCTACGCACCGCACACTGGTACGCGTAATAACTTTTTACGAAGTGGCAGTTCAGTAACATCTCATTGTTTAACTGACTTAAGAATTCTTTCCATAATTTGTTCGAATGCAGAGTTTACCGATTTTGTTTTAAATCAAAGTGAATTTTAACAATAAGAATCACGAGGCCAATCAATGCAACAGTTAGCTGAAAACAGAGAAAATCAGCTTAACATTATCGTTGAGAATTTTAACATAAATTAAAACACTTCGAATAAGGAAAATGACCGCTCCCTTTCCTTCCCCGTAACTTGGCGACTTTCCACGAGCAGAAAGGAAGTGACTGGAATCAAACGAATGCGCTCATTCGACTCTGCATGGAAGAGGGAAAACAGACTCCATTAGCATAACTTATTTACCTACAGAAAGTCAATCTCTTTCTCATTTCATTAAAATACTACAGAATTTATGCTTGAATTTCTAAAATTACCTAACACTGATTTCATACACAAGTCTTTTGACATCGATAGTTCTCACAGAATTTCAGAATTCTGCTGAGATCTCAACATGGATTAGACTCGTGGGAAGAAATAAATCTTGTTCTTATAGCTGGTTTCCTAAAAGCTTGACTAATAAGTTTTTTCCCCAAGATGCATGAGATGTTTCACATTAATCCAAGATTCTTATTTCAGGCATGGTGAAGAGCTATTTCATTCTGAGAGCAAAAACTAAACTTAAATGAACATCGCTAAAAATATTTCAATAGTTAACATTCCTAGAATAAAACTGACAGCTTTGTTTAAAAAATATAGCAAAATTAACATATCAAGCTATATTCAATGGAGAGATTTAAAGCTTAATATTATACACAGTAAATTAAAGTCACACAAAAATCAAGTATATACTTAAATAAAGCTATTATTTTTAAAAAAAATATTAATTTTGAAATTAGAAAAAGCAGTATTGCAGCACACAAATTGTTTTTTCAGTATCTTTCCTTGAAATCCTATCTAGTAAAATGAAGTATAAAAAAAATGTCTGTTGCTCAAGATCTTAATGAGATCAATTATAACCTATTCCTCAGAGACATTGACTTTCAGGACAATAGAAGGAAAAGAACGGGCTATCTTCGAGGGTACTAAGAACTATTTTTGAAGACGTTTTAGAAAAAAATATCCAGAGGGAAAGATGCAGCTTTGTAGATGACATAAATAGATACATAAAATTAAATAGAATGAGATAATCATGTAATTTTTTAGAATGACTGCTCAGAGAACAACTCTTAAGGTCTCAAATGCAAGTCCTTTTTCTGAGGCAGATCTAAGACTTAAGATGGAGGATCTTAAGTCTTAGATCTGCCTCAGAAAAAAGTTGCATTAGATATCTTTTAAGAGTCTAAGTCAGCGTTTCTCAAACTTATTTCTTCTACCGCCCCCTTTGAAAATTATTTTTCATCACCCCCCCACCATTTTTTATACACTCCTAAAACTTAAAAACCACAATTTCATTACTTTAATTAATTTAGTTATAGTGTGCTATATTAGTCGGTTCTGGTGTTTAAACTTACATTCTAAACTAGAAAATTTTACCAGTGAGAGCAATTAAAACGCAACTTTATAATATTAATAATAAATTTTAATCAAATTAAAAGAAACAATATAGATAGGTAATCAATTTTAGTTTTTAAATTAATCTAATGGGATGGATGAATTTGATGATTTTTAACAAGTTTGTTGATATCAGGTTCGATTTTACTCAAAAACAGTCGTAAGTCGCCGCGTTTGGTAACTTGCAAATAATTTCTCTCTTTAGTAAGCAGCGTTGTTACAGCGCTAAATCCACGTTCACACAAATATGACGATGGGAATGATATGATGGGGTGTCAAATAGATTGTGAAAACGAGTCGGACAATTTTCTTTTGATAGCCAACGCACTTCTGTGTGAAAGATCAATCTGTGGTAATCATCATTAGCAACACAAAGCTGATTAAATAATCTGTCATTTAAAGAGTTGTTTCGGATTTTATTGACTACTCTGATGACATGTTGCAATGATTGAAACAGTCGTTCACTTAAATTTCTAGCAACTAAATGCTATTGCGATGTATAAAGCAATCTACAGCTATCACATCAGGAATTTTGTTTTTTAAGTACGACATGAAACCATTTTGACACCCTCTCATAACTGGAGTATCATCTGTAGCAGCTGATATGATATTCTTCAAGGGAATTCCTTTTTCATCACAAAACTTTTCCAGTGTTTTAAATATGGTTTCTCCTTTTGTGTCTGTCTCTAAATTTCTAGCAAATAAAAGTTTTTGACATATTTTTTCATCTTTCATGAACCTCACGTAAGACAACAACAATGCTTCATTAGTTGGTAAAGTAGACTCATACAATTGAATTGAAAATTGACTAGTCTTCAGATGATTGCACAATGACTGTTCAATGTTTTCAGCCATTTCATCAATTCGTCTTCGCACAGAATTATTGCTCAAAGAAATTTTTCGAATTATATTTGCTTCCCGGTTTATGGAGCACAGTAGTTATAACTTCTTTTATCGCCGGCAAAATTAACGTTTTTCCGATGGTGTGTGGTTTACCTGTTTGAGCAATAAACAGAGAGATATTGTATGAAGCTCGAAGTCCGTCATCGTCTTGCTTAGCAGCTATCGAAAAAAGTTTCGATACATTTGGCTGAGCATTATGCTTCTTTTCCAGATCTTGAAAATAGGCTATATTTTAGTCCTTATCTGGATGTATTTTTTTAAATGATCTGGAAGGCTTCATTGCTTCGTTTGAAAATATTTTTGAACAAAGAAAGCACAAAGGCAAAGATGGGTTTGTCGAATTTTCTATGAATCCATATTTTATATATTCTGCACTGTATTGCCATTTCTTCTTTTTTGCTTGCTACATGGCTTTTATTTTCAAAAATATGTAAATAAAGTGTTAAACTTACATACTCGTTTAAAGATAGCGCGCGAAACCACTAATGAAAATATAAGAAAAATTATCAGCTTTTAAATAGGATTTAAATACAGCAAGCACCGACAGGAATAAGACAAACACACACAAACTCGTTTATCTTTTTCGACGCTCAATCGTACTGAGCAAGTTAGGACAAGTATCGATGAACAAGCCGATTGCTACCACGTGTAGTCCGTTTTCGTATTGCAAAACCGCCAAATGTCGACGAATCTATTCTGAAAGGGGGCGATACGCTGAGATGGACTTTTTCCTCAGGCCGGTTTTTCAGAAGCACGCATGTTAAGTAAACATTTCTCTTTTGTCTCAACTCTATTTTAATGAACTGGAAGCAGACCTGAGGCATGCGTAAAAGCGCTGAAGGTTTCTACAAACGCAAACGGACAGTACGCCTACGGAGCACAACACCATAAGTGCACCGGCTCCCACAGTTAGTCTTTTACCCCGGAATGTTTACCACATTTGGCGATTCATGCATTTACACAGCTGTATGCTTTTCGTCATTTTACAACGTACGCGCATACGGCGTGTGGGCTATCCTACAAAATCTATGTTAAGTATTTTAAGTTTTTATACCATGATACAGGGTAGAAATATAAACTAAGTATTCGTTATTGTGTAGTAGGTAGGTTTTAATTCTATTGGAATTTATAAAATATAAAGTAAATCAAATTACAAATCTACCATCGCCCCCTAACCCACGTCAACGCCCCCCATTTTTTCTGGGCCCCTTACGCCCCCTCTAGGTTTTAAACGCCCACAAGGGGGCGTTATCGCCCACTTTGGGAAAGCATGGTCTAAGTAAAGATTTTGCTAAACTAACAAGAGAATGGAGGCTCATTACTGAAAATAGAGTGAAATGGGACACTTCTAAAGAGGAAAGATTCCTGAAAGCCATGGTCCACAACGGGCTATCGTTTCACAACGTTTCGCGTTATTATATAAATATAGAAAGTGTGTAATGGCTATAGCTAAATATATATTTGTGATTACATATTTTCTTTTGAAATTCTATTTTGTATAATATTGCTATTTTGATAATTTCATGATGTGAAAACTTTTTTTGATAAAATAAAAAAACTTCACAAACCCAATAATCTTTTGTTAATCAGTCAATTTCTATAAGCGATAAGAAAATTTTGTTATCGAAGAAGTTTTTCATTTGGTTACGACAAATTAAGATCATTCTTCATAATTTTAAATAGACAAATTTATTTAAAGAAAAAAATATGTATAAAAGAACAAAGTTCAACATAATTTTATTATTTTGAATAAGTAATTTAAAAAATGCTTGATTTCTTAAGGAAATAAAATCCAAGTATCAATACTTAAAAAAAAACAAAGCCTTCTATAATGGAAAAAGAAATAAAATTTCACTACTGACGTCAAATGCCGACGGTCACGGCGTAAATAAGATTCAATCATGAAGTGAGGAAAATCTCTGGTTTCCTTAGTTACTATGCGAGGAAAAAATAGCAGAAATGTAATGCTAAAAAAAAAATAAAAAAAATAAAAACTCAATTTAACTATCTAGATCGAAAAAAATTTACCTTTAAAAAATAAGTCTTCCTTATTATTTTTAAACAAAAGATTTGAGATGCTGATTTTATTAAATGACAGAAAATTGAATTTCTTATAGACAATATCTTTCCATAACAATGAAAACACATTAGTTTCTACACTGCATACATATAAAGAAAGAAAAAGAAAGCACACATTTATCAAACTTATAATTTTGGGCATTTCACTGTCATCACACAGATAACGTATCGATTCCATTTAATGTGATGCATTATTTATAGGAAAAAGAACATCGATGAAAGTGAACAGAATTTTAATTTCAAATATTATGCAAATGAAATCTTAAATTTTCTAAAAGACTTCTAAATATAATTTTCTTGCCTACTAATGCTTAAATATCAGCTTTCTTATTCATATAACCACATCATTATTTACTGCTAAGCGTTTAAAAAACTGCTATATCATTTTATTTAAGTTTGTTGAACTTTCGTTTCATCCAAAATAAGATGGAGGATTTTCAGAGTGTTAGGTACTTTATTACATCATTTGTTCATAGAAAGGAACAATAGTGTTTGCTTACCAAAATTTTAAAAAAATCAGTTTTAAGACATTAAAATTTACTGAAGACTTTAATACTTTTCTATGAATTATACCAGAAAATGGCAAAAATCTACAATCAAATTTAAACATAAAATTCACAAAAAATATACATAGTTTTAAAGTGAAATTGAATTTAGCTTTCTGAATTATATTATTAATCTCTCTCTTATAAGGTATTTCAAATTTTTCTACATTTAACATGTAGTTTATGCACATAGTTTCGCCAACATACCCAAAAAAATACAAGTGTGTGTGTGTGTGTATATATATATATATATATATATATATATATATATATATATATATATATATATATATATATATATATACACTTATTAATTTTAGACATATAACTTATTAAATTTTAGAAATTTCATACACTTAAACAAAGTCTTAAAACTTATCTTTCAAAATTAATTAAAAAGTTTTGACCTAATTTTAGGTAGTTAATTTCTAGAAAAAATCTTAAGTACAAATGGAATTACTTTTAAATTCTAGATTAAACTTTTTTCTTAACAATAAAAATTTGATATTTTTAAAGATTTTAATTTTTATATTTTAATTTATTCAACTAACAATCAGTTAAAATTTCTCATGTTTTAAAATTTGGAGAGTTAAATATTCTTAAATTTAGTAAAATCACAATATGTATCTTAGTTGATATATGTATCCAAATAACTACTTAAGTCTTAACACAACAAAAACAGGAAATCTAAAACATCTAACATAAGCTAATGAACTTTAATTGGACCAGTTAGATAGAAACAGCTGGATGGAGTCTACATGATTTTGAAGCAGGGACCAAGCAGAAGATCCCCACAGAGGTATCATTTCGTGTTGAGGACATTGCAACCATGTCCAGTTTTAACATGCTCCAGCTGCCTTTAGTGAACATGACAAATCTTCGGTTAAGCTGGGATTCAAATTCACTACTTTTTATGATAATGAAAATGACGGCCTAACTAACTAGCCCACCACGGCTCTAACTGAAGTTCTATATCTACCTAATAATTAAAATAACAATTTATAGTCATTTTTTTTGCAACAATAGTCATTTTTGGCACATTTGATTTGACCAGATTAACACTTTAAAATAGATTCTAAAACACACCAATCATACAAGACTGATATAAGAATTAAACCCACAAGCAATTTATCTGATAGACAAAGAATTAGTTATTTAGCGACTAGCTTAAGCTGTAAGTATTTTGGTATTTATGTATTGAACTATAAATTTACACAATGGAATAACATTATAAAATACATCCCAAGTACATTAAAAGAATTATTTTAGATGTTTTATTTGATTATTATATATGCAGAATGCAGGCACTGCACAGAAGTTCCCCTGGATCCAAGGCATCTCTTCAACTGCATCTCTGTTGCCTTGACCCTCTTCAACATCGACCCTAACTGCTGACATGACTCCCTTTATATGGAAAAAGCTGCAGATGTGGTCAGGGCAGTGCTCCATGCCTTTGGTACAATATTACTTGTCTTTACCTTTTTTTTCTTTTCTTGTTGCACTTGTCACACAACAACAACATTTGATTATTGTTAAAATATATATTTAAAGAATTTGAATCACTTAATCAAAATTCCTTTAATGGAAGCACATCAGTCCCTAATTTATCAGAATATTATAAGTCTATTAATAACATTTTTATTTATCTTGCCAACAAATAAATAACATGTTGCAACAAATAAAATCAATAACCTGAAATAAATATCACCCTAGTACACCTGACAAGGAACTAGCATTAAATTACACACTACGAAAAAGTTGAGTCAAAATATCTCCTGGTTATTATCAAGCTTATTATATTTCAAGTTGCAGATACCTCTAATATACAAACTGTCATAGTATGTTTCCCTTTTAACTATCGATGAAAATTAATATATTAAAAGGTAGATAAAGAAATAAAAATGTATATAAAATATAATTTGCCAACAAAAATCTACCAGCAGCTTGGTTTGTTTCTCAACAAAAATCTTTCTGATGTACAAAAAGGGTAGTTTACAAAGTAAAGTGAATGCTGAACCAACTACTACAAATATCTAAGCCAAAAATGAAAATCTAACCCATGAATTAACGAATTGAAGCCCATGTGTTGACCATTTGATTGGCACAGCTCGGCAAATTTTCCACGAGTCTACAGAAGTTAAGAAAAATATTTATTCTGTACATAACTTCACCTGTGATAATATAATAAATTTTTATTATTGGCTAAAGTAATATTGTTTGAAGAAATACTTTAGAAATTTTAATTAGATATGAAAAATAGAAACACTTTTGAATAATATATAGCACAGAAACGTGTATTTTAAATAAATTCAACATCTCAAATGTTTCGGCTTTTTTTTTATTTGACATTTTTAATGACTTTAAAATATTTATTACTAAAAGACTTCAATACTCGTCATATTTCACTTGGTTCTAATTGCAAACTTTGAAACATCACTTTTCATATTCACAAAATTTTATCTGCTGTTAATTTTCAATTAAAGTACTTATAGGGAAAAAACTAAAAACAATTTTTAATAGTTTTGAAACTCTCAAAAAATAGAATGAAAACATTAGCTTTGTAGTAAATATTACTCGAACAAATAAAGGACAATTTAAAATTAGCTATATCATATTTTAAAATTATGCAATAAATTTGCTTTTTAAGAAAATTTTGATTCATTCTAAAAAATTTTTATTTGCTAGAAAATAAATTAATGATTAACATGAAGATGTCATGTTTCTTAAGTAAAAATTAGTTAAAAATTCTTCTAATGTTAAAATTTTCTAATTACAAAACCATATAAAAAGAAATCAAAAGTATACTGTACCTTTTTTTGAAATGGACAAAAATAAATTTTGCTGTATTCAGTTGTTTTTTGCCCTTGGTGATTTGTGACTGTAATGCTTCTTTTGACCGACAAATTATCACTAAGTAATCTTTTGCACCAATTAGCTTTATTTTGCTTACCAATGATTTATCACTTTTTAGTCAACAAATTTGAGCCTCCCCCTGATCATAAAATCCCAACCTTTTGCCTCACAATCGGCACGTTAGAAAAGAAGTGCAATACTAACCCAGAGATTCTCAGAATCCATTCCCTATACACTATCGCTACAAAATACCCAAGTGATGAATGGCTCTACATTTACACAGGTGGCTCGGCAACAAGAGACTCAACTGGAGCTGGTGTGTACTGCAGGGGATTTTTTGATGAATCTTTACCTGTGGGATCTGGGGCCACAAACTTTGATGCTGAAATTGAGGCCATAAAGTGTACCACTGTGTATCTTCTTGACACATAAAGTGTATCTTCTTGGACTGAGCACTCTACTAAAGAAAGTTGTCTTTTTTATTGACTCCCAGTCTGCTATTGTGGCCCTCACTTCATACTCAATAAGCAATTCATTTCATGTGGAAGTAAAGTCACTCTTCAATCATGCAATTTCCATCGGGTGGGAAATTATTCTTCAGTGGATACCTGGCCATTGTAATATCTATGGGAACAAAAAAGCAGATGACCTTGCAAAGAATGGATGTAAACTGCAACAGCATGATTTTATTCCATCATACCAACAAATCTGCAACTTAATCAAAAACTAACTCCTCAAAGACCTTCATAATTCATATAGCTTTATTTTGCTTACCAATGATTTATCACTTGTATGAAATTACTAAAGACAACGCTTGGGGTTCCCTGTTGAACTCTCTAATCCCAATGTGCCTTCCAAACTCCATTTTCACAGCCAATTTCAGAATTTTGACTGGACATGACTTTCTCCAGGGACACTTAAGTCATATTGGCGTGGTCAACACGTTCTACTGTACCCTATGTCCTTCAGGAGATTTTATGGACTTTATTCATTTGACAAGCTGTCCTGCGCTTTCTCTTTTGAACTGTTTACCCGGCAACTTTCGCAATAAGGCTAATTTTTATTGGGCTGCCAGAGGACTCATGGCCAATAAGGCTGCTGTCTCGACGTAAGAAAAAAAACTTTTTAGTCAATAATTGTATAAAAAAATTTGATTTAGTATATATTAAATTTAAAATAAAATTTTGATCCTATAAAATCATATATATGTTATATTATTTTTGCTCCTCTGTAAAAAACATGTTATTTCTTTAGGATCAAAAACAAGGGTATAAAAGTACCAAAATAATTACACTTTGTAAAATTAGTTTCTAGTTATTAGTTTTATTATATTTCTGCAATAAGTAATTCGATAGAAGTTTTGTGTTTCTTTAATAAGTATTTATAATGAAATATTCAAAATTTTGATATTTGAAATCTAAAATAACGCAAGATTGCAATATTAAATGTTTGTGTGTGATCGGGATTTTAAAACCATATATCATAATTTAGATTGACAAGATAACTTTGCAGTACTTAAAACAAAAACTTGAAATCACACGAAATCCATATCGATTCACAAGATTTTATTTATTTCTCAACAAACTGGATGAATACTGATAAAAGTTTAAATAAATTCTAATTTGTCACCAAGAAAAGAACAATGCAAACTATTAAGTCTTATTAAATAGTTAATAGTAAATATGCATTAACTTATTTCTTTCACACTTACAAATATAATTAAATGTTTTAACTTTTCGATTCACGAGTTACTATAAAAAAAGTATACATGAATGTGAAAGAATATTATAATTAAGAGTTCAGAGTTGTAAGGAAATAATTAGACCAGTTATAAATACTGAAAACATTATTTAACCCATTTACATTTAACATATGTTAAGTTATCTCAGGAATTCAAAAGTTCAGAAGTACAATAGATAAAGCAAATAAATTGTATTTGGATGCAAGAAAACAATTAAAGTTTGAATTAAAGTAGTAAAAAAATTAAATGAATTATTTATATCGCAATAAATTAGACGTGAAAACTATTAAGATCCACTATCAAATATTAAATAATTGACTGAAGAAATAGTTCAGAATTGGGAGTAATTTCTAAATGGAAAAAAAACGAAATTAATGTAAATACAAACAGAATAATTCACATTTGCAAAATCAAAGTGTTATTACATTTGCAAAAGTTTTCCCATTGTTTTGCTTACATTAATAATACTCCCATCGAATACTAAGACCTACGGAATTAATGTCAATTAAAAGCAAGAAATATAATTAATAAATGCATAATATATAGAATTCGTTATATACTACTTACGTCAAATCACGACCAAGAGTTTTATAAATTAAGCGCATATATTTCCATCCTCCAATGACAATATACATAAAAAATCCACTTAAAAAGGAGTACAGGAATGGAACACTGTATCCTATCCATAATGCGAAAATTGTTCCATAAAATATAACAGCTCGCATCATGTGCTCAGTTTTGTAGAGACCTCCGTTCTCATATATATCGTGAGCCAATCTTCTAATAATTCTCTGAAGAATCATTTTTACAGATTAAGTGAAACCGAATATATTTTTAGTCCACGATATCACTTTATCAGCAGCTTACTATCATAGTTTTGACATATTATGTTACGCTAAATTCAGGGACGATTTATATTACCGACGACAGACTGTTTAGCATATACGTCATTGCACATTTAAATTGCGACATAAACAATAAGCATTTCCATTGATGTTCTCGTTTTGATCACCCCTTTCGGTGCTTATATAAAATCGCGATGAAAATTACGATTACGATTGGTTTAACGGGAAAATAGTTTTTTTTTTTTTATATATATTCCCGGTTTTTAAATATCAAGTGAGATCAGACGTCATGATTGGCTATAAGAACAATGCTTTTATGAAACGAGATTCGCAGGGTTGTTTTATTATTCCAATCACACACACACACACATGTTTTTTACTTGTCAGAGTATTCATGTATTTAATGTTTCACATTACTTTTAAGATTTTTTAGCTGAATGTTACGTGTTTGTCCATGATTCATCGCGAATCAAATTTTACTTTGTGCATGTTTCTGTAAAGTATGTTTAATTTTGTGACCAAATAGGGAGAATAGTCTCAGAAAATCACCATTACCTGTATTTAATTTCTGTTTTCTCATAATCAAGTCATGTTTCTAGACTGAATAAGTGCAAAACAAACTATTTGGTTCCTAACTCGCATCTTTTGTGATTTTACCATTAAGTATTGCAAACGAATTATTATATTCTACTCTTTGAAGTTTTAATAATCTAATACTAATATTCACTAAAATAAAAAAAAAGTGGCTTCGATTAGTGAGTTCGTATAAAATGTTATTAAATTACTAATTTGGAAGGTTGAAATTTGGTTTGCTACATCCCATAAATATAGATTTCCTTAACAAGCTTCAGTTTTCTGGCCAATTCAAAGTCATTAAACACAGGTAATTTCTATCATGACTAAAATCAGTGTTAAATGAAAAAAAAATTAAATCATCCTGGTAGATTTAAATTAAATATAAAATGGATGTTTTGTCTTGTCTTTTTTCTTCTGCTTTTTCTTCTGTTCTATTGACAACGTATTAATGACTTGAATCAATGGGAAACGCCTTCGTAAACCGATGGTTTGGTCTTTACATAAAAAATCATTTTATGAACTAAAGGAACTTCGACAGTATTTTTAATTTTGATTTCAACGTGTTGAAGCCATAGAATCGTTACTCGATATATTGAGTAACGACACTATGGCTTCAACACGTTGAAATATGGGTGTCATCTCCAAATCTATTTGACTTTTGTTAAGAGCATTTGGCTTAAACCGATTGGAAACGACTTTTGGAATCATGGTTTCGGATACTCCTAACAGTCAATGTTTTACGCTTAAAGTGTTCATCATATCCAAAACTGAAAAAAAGATAATTAGAGAAGCTTTTACAAATTTCGAGCGAATGTGAAATGTCACGAGATAAGTTGGTGAGCCGGATAAAACTTGAATAGGTCGAAGACACAAATTAGGAGAGATAAGAATTTCAGGAAATTTTGGAAGCAATATTGCCAAAGATTTGAAAACTAATTACTTATAACAATAGGTAATTTTCATGATTTTGAATTTGTTTACAAACAGAATGAAGTGATTTAGTCATGTTCTCATTTGGAGCAAACGAAACAATCACTTTAGGGTTAATAATATAAAAATATTTCATTATTGTTTAAACCGATAAAAGGGAAAAGAATTATAAGCCTTTTTACTTGAATCATAAAAAATTTCTGCTAAACATCTGTGGTTAACAGACGTAGCATTTAACATATCGGTTAATAAGTTTTTAAATTAGTGTACAAGTTTTTAAATGTCTGTGATTCAAACTGGTATAAATGTTACATTTGATTGCCACAAAATGAAAGTCGTAAGGAATGTTATTTCTTTATATTTTCATAAAAATTACTTTAATTTATATGAAAATATATATATAATGATACTATTTCATGACATATCCAAACTTTGGCAGAAATTTCACTTGAATTGAATCTGAAACTTCCGAAACTGATGGTAATCACTACATCAATGAAGCTCTTTACATACAAAGTATAAATTTGTTAATAAGTTTATTAAAACTGTATGTTTCGTAAGTAGTTTTATTAACGAAATATATATTATTTGATTTTTTTTTATTTGAAGGAATAAAGTATTGAAATAAAAATTATTTTTGAGTGAATTTTCATTTCTGTTAACTATTTGAATAAATTCTGAGGCTTAAAACTTCGGAAATTTTTAGTTATCAACACATTATTTGTTTTCTAACTTTAAATTTATAAGCGATTTCAAAAATTAAAATCCACAAGTAAATTAGTATCAAACATAATCAGTCATAATCATTAATAATTTCTTTTTAATAAATCACTTTATTCTGGTAAAACTAAATAAAAAAATGTTACTGAATTTACTTTTTCTGTATTTTCTTCTCGCATGATACTTTGATGATTATAAATAGGTAGTGAAAATTAAATGAATTTTTATTCAATTCATTTTATATTTAAATAATATTTTTTTTAAATTAATGTTTGAATGTTTTTAATAAGGATCATCTTTGAATCTCTACAGCTTTTAATTTTTATAGTAAAGAATGAAAACAAATAATTAAATTTTTTAACTGCTAAAATACAATTCTCTATTAAAGAATAGCAAATGAGAAAGATCACAATGCTGAAAACTTATTGTATCAAAATTCAATTAACTATTCGTTTTTATCATTTTCAGGTTTTGGAAATGAAATGGTAATGTTTCTAAAATATTCGTTCTTCTTTTTAGCATGAAATAAATGTATCTAAAATAACCTTTTTAGATTATTTACAATACTGATCTTAAACATATATAATTATTTTATAGAAAGGCTTATTTTTAACAATACCTATGTTAGCGTTTGAATCTTATATCTGTAAAAAATGTAAAATATAAGAAAACTGCAAAAATTTATCCAAATATACAAGTTAAAAATTAATATGTGCCATAGAATAAATAAAAATTACTTCAGTAAAAAAATATAAAATGATAAAAATTAAAAACGTATTAATAAAACAAATAAAGTATTTACATTACTACATTTTTCTTTGTAGAATTTTCTTAAGCATAAAGTTCCATCTTCTATTCTTTTATTAAAATGTTTTCCTTAATTCCATGCGATAAATTAATTTTGATTTTGAATATATTGAATTAATAGTTATGAAAATTTACTATACAACTATAGACTTCTATCTATTATGTTCATTATAGTAAATATTTATGTCATCAGCTGGCATAACTCGTTCTACAGGTTACATACAAATAAGACTGAAGGAAAATTCCTTCTAAATTCTACAAGTATTTAAACTAAATGGAATAATAAAGGTTTTAGTTTATAATGAATTTTAGCTTATATAGTTTTAATTAAAGATGAGGCTAGTGAAATAAGAAAATATACTACTAATAAAATTATACAATAGCATAAAAATTGATGAGTTATTTTTGATCTTTTTGAGCATGAATATCATGATTTGAGTGTTCATTTGTGTTTTCATTGGGGATTCATACATAATCATGATTTTTCCTTAATTATTTTTATACTAATTTAGAAAAAGTGTTTATTTATTATGTATGAATCTTTGGAAGTAAAGACCTAATTTTACACAAGAAACTCTTTATAATACAAGGTATTTATAAAAAGAACTTTCAATATAAAAATATTTGTATAAAGATAGTTTTTGAGCTAATTCAATTAGATATGCTTAAGGCACTCAATTCTTCTGAAATTTTTCATTCTAAAACCGTTCCATTGAAAAAATAGATAATTACATTCTTTATTTTTCCACAACGATGCAACAATGAATGTGAATATGTACCACAAGTTTTGTATTGAATATATAGTACTATTACATAAGATATCTTTAAAAGTTCTTTAATCAAATACTTTAAGATTAGTGGATTTAAAGAGATGGTCTATTCTCTATACGTATTTTATACAATAAATATAATTTCTTTGGACATTTTCTTATGGATTGCTAATCTAAAATGAATGAATACCGATGCCATTTGTATCATCCATGAGGTTATGCTACAAAAATATGGCAAAGAATTGAATATCATGTAATAAATTCAATCATTTTCAAATGATTCTATGGATTCACCCATTTGAAAAATTTAAGGGATTAGAAAAAGTAACAAGAAAATTTTACCTTAACAACTTCATTAGCAAAAAATGAATAATTTACTGCAAGTGCAGGATCAATTAATGAAAGTTACTTTGAGACCTTCGCAAATTGATAGAAATAAATTTCTTTTCTAGTTTTACATCCATGTGAGGAATTTGCAGATTGTCCATTTTTTTGTAATTTATTAAAAATTAAATGTAAACTTTGGAAGTGGTTGATACATTTTCTTTAAAATTTTATATTGGTATTAATATTTATTGAATTTAAATTTTCATTTTTAATCCTAGAAAATTCAATTCGTACAAGAAACAGATATTGATTAAACATATTTTATGTTATCATCGAATCAAATCGCAAATCTTTTTAACTAACTTATTTTTGATTGAATAAATCTCATAAAACTAAATCAAAATTCCTTGAAGAAAATAAGTATAACATAAAAAAATATGTTTTCCTAATATACTTTTTAAATTCTTATTTTTGTTAAAATATTTTTGGCATTAAAATTTAAAAGGTGAAATGAGAATAATAATAATAATAAGTGTGTTTCACTTTGTCGTTTTGACCGCAACATTTTCTCAAAGTGACGGAATTACTTTGAATATTAGATATCTTGACCTAACTGTGTATTAAAAAAGAATTATAGCACTAAGGTCATTTGATTAAAAGGTCAAGATATGCAAGCCAAAAAGCAGTGATAGAAAGGTTCAAGATCAAATACCGAAGTAGATGAGTTATAAAAATAGTTAAAAGGTCTCACAACCAAAAGCGATATTATAATTTTTAAAAAAATTGTTTATTATTCAGCATCTATTTTTTCTAATTCACTCATCTTGAGTGAATTAAAAATACTTTTTTAACTGACGATAACATGACTGTATGAAGTTTTTCAGAAATTTCAAATATCTGTATAATATTATATTATTTTGAAATAATAAAAATTTTAAATTTTGCTTAACATGTTAGACATGAACTTTTCTTATTAAAATTGAACTCTTAGTGTTTATATTAAACCAAAGCCTCTTTGAAAAGTAATCAAAATTATTATCTCCAAATGTTTTTCAACTCACAATGTGCACGTTTTATTTATTAATTATCTAGTTTAATTGCACTTAAATTTAATTTTATAATGAATTTCTTATATATAAGTGACTAAATGAACTGGATGACTTACGGCTTTTGATTTTGTTGACTATTGAATCAAAACAGAGTTTGTAAGTTTTCTAGTATTCATCTATGGATAACTTTTAAAAGTAATTAAATGGAAAATTCAAATTTTAATCAAAAGATGTAAATTAGAACATAATACGTGGTTTCTAATACATAAATCTAACAGTGGGTGGAATATCATCATTACTTCATTGGATAGTTTAGTCAGATGATTGCAAGTCTTTGAATGAGATTTATTTCCTGTTCTTATCAGAAAGCTATACGCTAGCACCAGTACTATTGGCTATAGATCCTATTTAAAAATGATCATCTACTTTTTACTATGCCATTTGTGACTACGGATGGAAATAGCATAACTGATAAAATTATAGGTAATTCGCTGCAAGAAATTATAAAAGAATATATTCATTAAATTAAAAGGTTCGAAGTTTAATCATATTCACATTATTGAACAATAATATAATAAATTTTCGTTGGCTGCATGCATAGTTCCCTGAGTCCGTGATCAGAAGTTTCCTTATTTCCTGCTTTCATGACACGTGAATATCATGCATGAAATATTCAACCAAAAGGCAAACTCGTAATGGTTGCTTAAATGTGGGTTTCACTATCATTCATCTGTTAAGCTATCCAGATTAATGTAATGATGTCGTTTGTTATTCTGTACCAAGCTGCGGAACATCATGTGATGAAAAGGTCTGTTATAATACAGTGGGTGATCGGTTAATGAACATAACTGTTCCAAGACTATGTTCGCTATCCGAATTGTTCGTTAACCGACCACCGATTTACCATAGATTTTTTGTGAAATCGATTCCTTCGTTCTGGAGACCCTAAAAATGAAATTTTAAAAATGTATTATTACTTATTAAGTTTATTAAAAATAATACATACATATAGTGTCTTGTATATTAATCAGTTCTTTCATGTTTTGTTTATTGGAAGTTAAAGAACGTGTCCAATGTCGATCGCTTTTCTCCCTCTTTCAGATTTTTCCAGAAGTAATTAATAGCACTGTAGTTGTAAAGTGATTAATAACATTGTTGGTGTTACCGTCTGGAATTCGTCATTCAAGACTACGTATGATACAATAAATGGACATGGAATGATAGAGACTTTCAGAATGAAATCGGTTTCGGTTTTGAATGAAATCAAAGCCGAAGCTGATGATGTACTTTGGCTATAAATATTCTGTTGGAAAAAATTGTGTTTCTTGCCTATTGAACTTCAAAATTCTACAGGTAACCAACATAATTCAAGCGAGATGAAAACTATTTTTGGTCCTTTGGGTTTGGCAATTCTTCACATTATGCTCTGAGAAGTCAAAAAGTGTTCGTAGAATTTCGTTTTAGCTTGTTATCCGAATTTGTGTTCCTTGTCCGAACACCAAAATTTTTCGTGAAAGTGTTTGTTGTCCGATTTGTTCGCACTCCGAACTGTTTGTTAACTGATCATCCGCTGTATTCATATTGGTTAATATTCTTCTGGGGTTGTATAGAAAGGTGAATGCAACTTCAATAATTGATTTAGTCAGTGGATCCTGTAGATCCACTGATCGGTGGTCTGTGGATCAGTGGCTCAAAGTAAGAAAGCATTTTAAGGGTTAATGAATCGACTATCCAATTAGCACTGATTGGTATCCCTCCACGATAAAATATTACTAAATGAGGACCTTAATTATTATTACAGAAACTGCGATGGAGCTATTTTTTCATTTCTTGTATAATGAAGAAATGTTGACTAATTAGCATATCATTCTACAATCACTTTTTTGATAATAAAATTTTTTTGAAATTAAAAAGAGCTAATTAAACTAGAATCTATAGTTGAGAGGGAATTCTGAACCATTATAAATATCCCTGTTTGAGTTGAAAATCCAGTGCACAAACTACTGAATCAGAGGCCAAAGGGATAGATATGATAAAAACCTCAGCGGAAAATAAGAAAATGTGTTGAAGTTTCTTAAATTATCTTTTACTTTATACTGCATTACTACAAGCATTAAAAACTTATTATTTAAAGAATGCTGACAAAATGTTCTCAATTTTGAAAGATATTTTTATATGTTTGCTGAAAGATATGTTGTAATCAAGTTTCATTGTGATCGAAATAATCTTTATTTGGAAATTGTTTTAAAAGACTAACTTCTTAACACATTACTGTAATAAGATCTTATTGTGATCATCTAAAGCATCTATGGAAAGACACAAATAAATTTTAATTAAAAAAAAAAACAACGAAAGCATGATCTTAAACTAATTGATAGCAATTTCCAACGGTAGGAGTTTCATCTGATTTTTTCAACCTTTACTACATCCTGTTATTATTATTAAATAAGTTCAATTCTATCATTGTAATTTAAATATTAACTTTATTTAAAGGAAAAAGGGCATAATGTATTTGCTGCATTGGAACAACACAATTGAAATACTGTTTGCCAATAATAATTGTAAATTCCTCCAAAAAAAGATTTAGATATTTAACATGTTGTTCATCAATATTAGATTAAGTCAAACTATTATCCAATTTATGAAAAAAGATTTTAATTAAAAGAAAATACAATAAATCAATTTTTGGAAGTTTTTTAAAGAAGAATGGGCATGTTTGGTAAATGTCTCCTTTAAACTAAAAATAATATACAATGGCTTAAAAAATTATAACTTTATTTTAGTCTTCTTCCAGTTTATGTCTGTTAGAATTCCCCGTGGAACAAGGGTAATTTCAGTCTTCATAAATGAAAGGGAATATTCCATTTCTGCACCCGCACATATGATGAATCTTCGAGATTCCTCCTGTGTGATACACTGAATAGGCCACCCAATTCCTTCTTCATTTTTCAAATGCTCTTATTAAAATCTAATACACGGAAAAGCTTGTATGATTTTTTCTATTTTTATTTTAAAGGAAACTCACTTAATTTATACTATGGTATATTTTATTTCATGTTCTATTTAATTGATTTTGTTACTACTTAAATATTTTCCCACTCTTAAGACAATTTGTTTTCCTACTTTTTATTGGTATTATTTTTTACCAATAAAAAGTAGGAAAACAAGCTTGAATTATTTGACACAGCAACTTAATCAACTATTGTTTCAATCAACAGCTTTATCGTTGTGAACTTATGATTACTTTTAATATTTAAAATTTGTATGAGCTACATAGGAGAATATGTTTCTTCAATATTTCTTTTCCTTTTTTCCCCTCATACAGTAAATATTAAAGTCGAAACTTATCCTTCAAACCTATGTTATTAATACTTTATAATTTTCTTTTTTCATGCAAAATTTATTTGAAATGTTATAATTAGGTTTTCATTCTTTTCAAAGATCTTTTGAATAAAGTAAATGTTCGAAATGACACCAGAGAAATGATTTTAAATACCGAAAATAAGAAAAATTCTTTTTCTACTATTTCTAGGGAATTTTCGCTTAAATATGAAATCATAAATTTAATTTTCTGCTTTTAACAAGAATCAAAAATCATAATATTTGCTTCTTGTGTTAAATAATAAAATATAATAGTACTAATTTTATTAGTAAGAAGTTTATTATTAATCTTTTAGGTGTGTTGATTGATTGTATCATATTATTTTAAGAATAAACATAAGTCTTTTACTTTAATAAATTTAAATAAATAAAAAGTCAAATAATTTTATTTAACATTATGAAGCACAGAGAAACTGTCATGCTTTCCTACAAACCGTGAAAACAAACAGCTGTGAATTGGAAAAAGTAAATAGATAAAAAAATAAAGCAGTGTGAGCTGTGAATCATGTTGCGCGCAGTAAAATCCATCTCTTGTGAGAATGGTTAGTTTTTGGTTTGGTATTTATATCATTTTATTCATCTCTTTATTATATATTCATTGAAATCTTTCTCAAACTGTACCTAACCTATCTGGTGTCATTAGGTTCAAATTATGAAAATGTATGTTCAAACTAAATTATTATGACAAGAGTTATGTAACTGGTAGATCATTTACTATTACGTATCATTTTCTAATGGTGATTTGATAGGACTCAAGTCACGCACACGCATGACTCTTATCACAAATTAATGATTTTAACGAAATGAGAATCAGTGTGACTCTGAAGTTACAGTGCTATTTGTGACAGAGATGCTGTATAATCCATTAGGAAAATTTTAGAATTAGGACATTTTTTGAATGATATCATTGTTTATCTGGTAACCTAGATTTGTCATTACATTATAATTACAAGAGTACGCAGAATATTCCATGATATTTCTCTTTCGCCAACACTATTATTTACGTCATCATTAAGGAATTTAGAACATTTTGTTTCAGTTGCGCATTTGAATAAAAAAAAGTTTTTTTTTAAAATTTGTATTTACGATTTTAAAATTGATAATACATGGTTTTCGTTTTGGAAATTATTAAATAATTTAAATTGTATTGTATACTTCATATTTACATTTGCAAAATTGTTGTTCCTATATTTTCCTTGTTGATGTTAACATTTGCATTATTAATGTTTTTTTTTTTCAAAATGCTAGTATTTCAAAATTTTATTTAATTTTTGTATTATTTATCAGGTTTAGTTTTGTTATTCAGATCTAGAAGCTTTATTCATGAAAAAATTTATTGCATCAGTTTGGCACATAGCTAAAAAAATTTCAAAAATTCACATAAGGGTTATACGGCAGCTGTTCTTTATTTTTAAAATTTGAAACTGATGTAAAAGGACTCAAGGATATTTTACATAAATGAATATCATTAAACATAAATACTGTAAAATGTAATTGTTAATTTTACAATATTTCTTATTTTCTACAGTTAAAATTTGTTTATTCGAATTTTACGACAGGCA
This sequence comes from Latrodectus hesperus, assembly GCA_037975125.1. Taxonomy (NCBI): domain Eukaryota; kingdom Metazoa; phylum Arthropoda; class Arachnida; order Araneae; family Theridiidae; genus Latrodectus; species Latrodectus hesperus. The sequence continues at coordinate 22,667,932 of CM075853.1, read as the reverse complement.
TATTTTTATTGTTTTTATCTCAGATAGCATTGAATTTCATTTAAGCCAGGCTATTTTCCCAATGTTTCCCGAACCACACATATGTCGCTAACTTTTTTTACAGCATTCAGATTGAGAATAAGAAATGTTTTCAAAAGTCGTTTCCCGCGTTTCTGATGTTTTGATAGCACATTTTTTGTTCTATGTTGAATAAAAAAAGCCATTGATTCTTGTGGGTGAGTTAATTTTTTCATTTGAATTTGTAATGTTGGGTATATAAAATTTGCATTTTTGTAAAATCTCTATTTCATAACTTTTTAAAAAAATCAAAATTATATTTCATGCAAATTTTAATATCAAAGCAATATATTTAAGGAGCTCAAACAAAAATAATTAATCATTAATTTCGAGACTGATGTCTCTAATAACATAGCACTTATTAATAAAATGGCTTGAGAAGCCTAACTAATCGGTTATTTAGACAAAATGAAACTGGCGTCTCTTCGAGCATAATAATGCTTTATCTAAGTAGACTTTGGGAGCCTGAAAAACAGCCCCTTTCGTTACAAGGCGAGGTCCTCTCTGTCCTGCAACCCCGCCGGAATTCAACTCCACACAAACTAAACTCTAAAAAAATAAATAAATAAATAAAAGCTCCTTTTCCTCTGCGGTCGTAAAGGGTGGTAGGCTAGAGGAAGTAATGCCCGGATGTTGTGTCAAGAAGTTTCCGACTTTCACAAGTTTCTAATTAAATTCTAAATTAAAGTCGCTGGAAAAAAGGAATGGCATTATATACTATATTGTGAAGCAAAGCTTATAATGGGATTCTAAATAATGCAACAGTTTTCCTTTTAGATATTATTGATCAAAGCAGTAATAATCTAAAATTGTCTTTCTAAACAATTAAAATTCTTAACATTAAGATGTATTTTTTATTTTGTCTATCAATTTTTCAAAAAGGTTATACTTCATAATTTTAAACATAACAGCAAAAACAGAGAAATTATAGATATCTATTACTATATAAATTATGGAATTATTAATTTCATTCTTCATTTTTTTTTCAAATGATAAATAAAAATTGTTCCGCATCTAAGAAATTTTCTAAGAAAAAATGCTCTTTTACATTTTCTAAACAGTGTTTTGAGTTTTTTAGTGACAAAATAAACAAAATACTGCAACGGCATTTGAATTCTGGTACTATTTATAAAATTTCAACAAATAAAATATTATTACTTAACTTCTGAAAAGTTAATAATTTGGGCAACATTCAACTCATTAGAATATCTTCCACAATAATTCATGAAATTAAGATGATTGATTTGGAATTTTTTAAACTTACAGTATTGTTATTAAATACTCTCTTAGTTTCAAATTGAGTTAATTGAGAACACATGAGGCATTTTGATTCAAGGAGTACCTACAGACAGAAATAAATTCTATTTAGTGAACTTCGAAGCACACTCAAGAAACATGCCTGTAATTAATGATCTATGTAAAGTTATTATGTAAAAGATCTGGAAATGCTATATATTATGATTTTTCAAAAGAAAATCAGGCAATGTGAGATAAAAGCATAGTAAGTCAAGATGAATGCACCCACTTAGTTGGCTCCATTTTAAATCATCTAACAACTGGTTTAATGAATTTATAGTATACATCTGATTAACTGTATTGCTTTTAGATTTTAACAAAGAAAAACATGTGGCTATTTTCAGGAATTCTGCATAGTTAAACTGAAAAGATAAACATTAAACGAATGCAACAAATATAGAAGCAGAATAAAACTAGATATTTTTGGTATTAATATATTAGCATCATCACAGCCAATTTTGCACCAAGCCTAATTAGTGCCATGGGAAAAGCACCAACTTATGACAAAAGAAAGCAATAATACAAATAAAGTTTTACTTGAAAAAATCAATTTATATTTAAAAATAAAAAATATATATTTGTGGTAATGGTAATATATAAGTAACCATATTTTTGTGTGCATATTGTAAATCAAAATTAATGAAAAGCCTAAGAATTTGAAAGGAAGAAATCATATCGAATTGAAGTTTCAGTTTAAACAGGAAATTCTACAAATATCACATTAAAATGTATGTATTGTAAGATATTTTAGTTCTAATGCATAAACTTACTCAAAAGATAAACAAAAAATAATGCAATAAAATCAGTACTAAAATTGACATAAAATATTTATATATGGCTTACTGAAATCCAAATTAAAAAAATCATTTATAACAGAAGTTTATATTTAAATGGGCAAATGTAAATTTAACGCATGAAACAGTATACATTATAAAAAATAATTTAAGATACAGTACCTTAAAATGATGTATTTAATTACAAACTAGTCTCAAGGATTAATCACAAAAATAAATCAAATGAATGCTTGTTTCTCTGCGCTCAGCGATAACGCTTTTTTTTAATGGCTTTATTGGAAAAACATTAATCGATTGAAAATGGCAAACACAATACAGAAAAGAGTCTGGGTTAACATATAAAGGAATACAAGAGAAAAATAAACAAAGTTTCTAGCAGGGGCATTATGCTGGAGTTCAAAGGGTCTTGGCTTCCCAGTAAAGGTGATACAAGTCGCCCCTCAACTGGGCATCGTTGTTTAGTCCTTTACATGAAATAAGATGTGCAGCATTCAGGGTGCCTTCACCACAAATATGACAGTCCTTAGAGTTGAGTAAACCTAGTCTTTGTAATTGTTCTGCTAGCCAGTCGTGTCCTGTTTTCATTCTGAAGGAAGCCACCGCTTCCTTTCTAGGTTTTTGGCAGAATTTAGGCCAGTCATTTTGTATGTCTTCCCATGATTTTCCTCTAGAACGATCAACAAGAATGTCATTCTGAAGTTCCTGTACTTTTCTCTGTGCTACTTTCTTTAGGGTTTCAGTGGGTATTGGTAAGCGCTCCTGTGGGAGTTCGGTGCCAATTTTGGCAAGGGCGTCTGCTTTCTCGTTTCCGTTAATTCCCACATGTGAGGGAATCCACTGGAATACTATGACTTTATTCAAGCTGTAGAGGGTCTGAATACTACTTCGTATCCTTGAGATGGTTGGAGTTTCTTTGCTCTGATTACGAGTAACACCCTGGATGGCGGAGCTTGAGTCAACCAGTATCACAGCCTTCGAGAAAAAGTCCTTATGAATTAAAAGTTCAGTCAGTGCCATGTCAATAATCGCAATTTCGGCATCATAATTTGACATGAATCTTCCCACTGGAGCTGATCTGGAAAAGAGTTCACAGAAAATTCCGGCACCTGATGTACTTCCAATTTGCGAACCATCAGTGTAGATCTTAGTCCACTGAGAAGAGGGGAAATTTTCGTTTATAGTACAAAGAGACAGAGATTTTAGAATGTTGTAAGGAGTTTTCTTCTTTCCATGGTTCAAATCTGGGAGATGATGTTCAATATGCATGAAGGTCAGCGGGTTTGTAAGGCCATCGAAGAGGGTGTTGCTGACCGAGACGTCCAGTTCTTCGAGGATACGGTCACAAGTTTCTATTGGTGAAATTTGTGTTTTCATTGTACTCTTTTTATATGTATGCATCCATTTGGCTCAATTCGAGCATTTCATTTTGACATGGACTCCCACGGAATGTTTCATAATTTCGTAGAAGATGGAATTATTGTTCGTATATAGCTGTAGTGCTTCTATTGGAGTTGTTCTCACTGCCCCAGTTATTATTCTAAGGATTTTGTTTTGAGCTCTCTCAAGTACATTCATATTTTCTTGAGAAGTGTAAATTAGCATCTCACTTCCATACTTGATTACAGGTTTGATATATGTATTGTACGTCTTGTTAAGAGTGTCCTGAGTACAACCCCATTTTGCTCCTGCCAATCTTTTTTAGGATCCTTGATCTTTCTTCTACCTTATTTTTGATATAGTTGACATGATTTTTAAAACTAAGTTTATTGTCCAACATTACTCCTAGGTATTTAGTTGTGGTGCTCTTATTGAGCATGGTGCCGCCAACCTCTATTCTGAAGTCTGGATTAACGTGTTTCATAGAGAAGAATTGATATACGGTTTTGGTTTTATTGATGGTCAAGTTGTTTTCTTCGCACCAAGTCGGAAGGGACCTGAGGACGTTGTTCATGGTAGTTTTTAGATATTCCTGTTGTTTTTGATAGTTTTTAATATTTTCCTTCTGTATCCATATAACCATATCATCGGCAAACATGCCCACGTTAACATCTTCAATCTTTTTAAGTTTCTCCATCAAGTCATTAGTGTACAAGTTGAAAAGCACACAGCTACTCACAGCTCCTTGTGGCAAACCGACTCTGCTCTAGTGATAACTAGATTCTAAGTTTTTCCAGCTAGTCCTGCACCACCTTTGGGTTAGAAATCTTCTGTACCAGCTTAGTATTCTGCTACTAATCCCACTTTTAAGGAGCTTGAGCACAAATTTGCTTCTCCAAACAGAATCGTAGGCCCCCTGGAAGTCCACAAATACTGCCAATGAACTCTTCTTTAAATTAAAACCAGTTTTGATTCCATGAACTAATTTAAGTATAGAGTTTGCTGTGGATATGTTTTTTCTGAAACATGGTTGTACTTCGTTAATGATCTCATTTGACGCTAAAAAAGCGATAACGTAAATAACATTATTTGTGAATCGCTGTCCATTTTGATTACATTTTGCAATCTCGCTCTCCTTAAATTAAAAAATGACAATTTTAAAAAAAGAAAATAGTTTCAATTGTTTTTTAGAAGCAGAAAGTATTCTGGAATGGAATATTACATTGCTTATAGGAATTACATCGAGATAAACTTCATAGAGATCAATTCAGTGTAAACTGTTTTCAATTTAAAAACATTGTAATCAGGATATCAAAATATTGTTTTCAGCTAGTCTGAGACCAACATCCCAATATAAGTTTCATAACACTCCATCCAACCATTTTCAATTCAACCTTAAACAAAAATTCAGTGAACAAACATAAATAAGGATTTATTCATCCCTAAAAAAATTAGTTAAAATTCTATTTTTTAAAAATTATTAATTTATATATTTTAAAACAATAAATTTTCATATTTGGTATTTATATTAGAAAAACAAATCACATTTACTTGCTAAGTCGTATATATAAATTTAAGTTATATATTATTTATAATACATTTTAAATACTGTAATACATTCAAGGTGTAAATCTCTCCCATTTCTACCATCCTTAAAAGAATTTTAAGAACACCATAAACTTTTAAGATCCAATGTCATGACAAATAGGAACAATAAATCACAAAAATTCTTCAATTAATCGAGCATTTCCCAATAAAGACATAAATAATGATAATATAATAAGTACCAGCAATAATTTTTTTCCAACGGTGGGCACTTGGGGGACGAACATACAAGGCCTGAAACTGTGACTCATTCGTCGTTGCACAGCGGGCACCTGTGAACCAAGTCACGGAGGTGCGTATCGTTGCCCCACGCCATACCACCACAAACCCGTTTACAGGGTGGGCCACTTTCATACATCATTACAGAAGAAAGGTCAGAGAAACACAGAGAGAACAGAGAAAGAAAGCAACATCCATGCCAGAACCAGAATTCGAACCCGGGACCCACAGCTCAGGAGTCAGGGACGCTAACCACTCAGGCATCGGTCATCGTACCAGCAATAATAGTAAGTAAAAAAATATCTTACATACATAATTTACCATGGAGCTTACGTTCTTATGCCAAGAAAATTATTAGAGTTCTTTTACAAAGTTTATTCATTCTTTTACAACACTTAATATCTTCTTTTATTCTTGGTATTCGGCCAACTCATTCTATAATAATTATGGCTCTAATTTAAAAGATGATCTTGAAGATGTTTCTTTGTTCCACAAAATTTTTTTCTGTATATAAAAATAATATCAAAACATTCAATCGTCATTCAAAAAGTTATAATTCAACACTAACATTTTCATATCATTGACTAAATTTCTTTTACATTTTCTGCTTGGAGTTAATGATGTAATCATTATAATAATGAAATAAAAATGTATTAAATAATATTTAAAGAAAAATACTTGAAAACAATAATCACAAATACTAAGTCATCGTTTAATTAATTCGAGAAGTTTCTAATAATTTATTCCACTTCAAGTGTAATTAAATTCTTATTCAAACTTCAAATAAATTTACGGAAGAAAAATGCTGTTCGTAAATGTAAATCAAACCTATAGGACTTTTTATATAACAGTACGATCTTACTTACTAAATTTAGATAAATATTCAAATTATATCCACATATATGTCAGCTTTTCTTTTCAATGTACTTATCCATCAGAGGTCCAAAGACTAACATCCAGTAGACGTCTATTTTTGATCCATACAGGTCCACGAGTAAACATCCATAAGTCCACCGGCAAAGATCCACCAAACGTCCAGTCATGGATGTCCAATAGATGTCTATTTAACATCCATGACATCCACTGGATATGGTGGATGTTTACTGAACGTCCATTAGACGTCCCTGTTTGTGTGGGCTCGTTGACGAAAAGAAACTTTTTTCTAGATTTTGATAAAAATAAATGATGAGGGCTAAGTTTTAATAAAAAAAAAAGGTGGAATTAGCCAATGTATACACAAAAATAAATTTACAAAGAAAAAGTGTCCAAAATATATCATTTAACTGAAATGGTATTTTAAGCATTGATACTATTTAAATTAAAATTATATGGGAAAAACCTTATTTTCATTACTATACTTTGAAAGGGAAAAAGGAGATAATACAGTTAAAATATGCTGATGTAAAAGGAATAATAACAAAGATAAGTTAAAAATACATACCAACTAACAATATACACTTACGTCAGATTTTCTAATCATACTATAGGAAATCCAGATCACTTATTGCTTAAATTGCATTCAGCCAAATAAAATTTACCGCCTGCAAACTGAAATGAAATGAAACTTTTGGTTGTCATAGAAACCAAAGTATGTTGAAGTCACGTGTATGCATACTAATTTTATGAATCATATTTGAATAATTTTTAGATTTTGTTTATTTCTTTTCTTTTTGTCCAAGTTTTATATTTTAAAATATATCAATTATAAAATATATACATGTGCGTATTTTGTTGAAATTTTTCTTTTCTTCTATTATTTCGCTATCATATTTAATTATCAATGACATATTCTTGTTGTTTCCCTTAACCATTACATTATAAGTTCTTAATTCTTTTTTTATAGCATTTAAAATGCTTATTTTTTTATATTGAGCTTCTGTTCTTTTGGTTTCGTTTTAAAAGATTTACGGTTAAAATTATTTTCATCCACTTATAAATGTCAATAAATGATATTTAGTCTGAATCATAATCATAGGATTTAATTTGGTAATAAAATACAATTAATTAAGAAAATAATTAAAATATTTTATTTTTGTGTAAATTGAATGTAATAATATTCTTTTCAGAAAGCTAAATGTATGTTTTTTTCTTCCTTACAAAAATTATATTTTTAAATTTTAATTCTGTTTATGCATTTTTTCATGCTATCTGCTGGTTTAATCTTATATTACATTTAAAGTTTAATATAAATTTGAATTTTTTGTTCTAAATATTAAATTTAAATTATTTATAGGAATGTGTGAAATATTTTTCCTTCAATAATCTAACAGATATTTTAACAAATCAGTTTAATATATCACAATTTCAAAATAATAATTCCTTTTCTACATTCATATTAATACATAAAAATTTATTTATATAGACAAATAACAGTATATCTTAAATTTATGATATTTTGAAATTTTTTCATTTCTTGTTATCAAAATGAAAAAAGATATATTTATATTGTCTTTAGTTGAAACTAACTTCATAATTTTTTAATTTCCTCAATAAGAATTCAGATAAAGTTCCTGAGGAAACATTTAGTTACATAATAAAAAATTTAAAATAGGTTCTCCCCCAGGGACATAAATTTTTAATATCATTTTTGAAACGAAAGGGGCACAGATGCCATATAATCCAGGGTTCTAAATTTTGAATTATTTTAGCGATGAAGAAATGTTGCCAAGCTGACGTATTGTGACGTGCACGATGACGTAAATACTAGGATTGCCAAAATAGAATTTTCTTCATAATTTTTATAGGACTCCAAATCTATGACGTAATAAAAACTATTAGGCCAGATTCATAAGATAATCCACCAAAAAATTAACAAACTCAGAATTTGGTATCCTGAATTGTATGGCAAGAGTAGATATGAAAAAGAAAATTATTGAATTTTTCTTAAAACAAATCTAAATACACTGAATTCTCAAGTCTTACTGATGAAGAGTTGGAATATTTGAAACATCTACTATTAAATTTTTTGGGATATTAATAATAGTATGTGCAAAAATATTATTTGTCATAAATTCTGTTTGATTTTTTGTTATTAATTCAACTAACTAAATGCTATAAGTGTATTACATTCTTTATTTTAGCATAGCAATAAAATAACCATTTGTTTAGATTATATTTATTGGAATTTTCAGAGAATGTATGAGGATACATGTGTTCTAGTTTTCAGTGAATAAAAGAAGCTTTAGTTGTTTTTAAACATGTGTCAATCTATTTGTCTCAAAATGTTAATTGTTAAAACTTTAACTGATTACTTCTCATTAAAAATGCACCTTATTTATGGTGATGGGGGAATTTGATATGTTGATTTTTAATGGGAGTTTTCACTGGGTGTAAAGAATTCTTAACTTCTAATACTGAATTTACCAATATTTAATAAAAAATTATTTTCAGGAGTTACTTCTATACTTTCATTTCCCAAACACTACCTGTGGTCTACAAAGATTTTAAAGTAGTGTCCATAATAAGAATGAAAAAATTAAAAGTTAATCTACAAATCTTTTCTATTTTATAAACTGAAGTGTCTTAAAATTTACGTTTTGATTACCTTTTACATATTTTATGTTAAAAGTATTAAGAGCATAACTTTAGGTAGAAATTTTTTTTTGTATTCTTTTATTTATCTCCAGTACAACAGGAGAAATATTTATGTATAATCCTGTGAAGTTCATTATTAAATGGTCAAGGTCCCTGTAACCTTAAATTTAACAGCTCATCAGTTTTTAACTCTCTTAGGACATGAATGTTTGTTGTGGTTAAGAATCTACTTTAAGCTGTCCTCCTAAGCCAAGAATAGCTGCTTCCATGGAAATAAGATGTGTTTTATTGTACAGAAGGAGGTGCCAGAAGAAAAGTACCAACTTTGTGCACTGAATGCCCCTAGAATAACATGAAATGCTACCTAAATACTGCCAATTCATGACATCTGTCATTTGAAATAAATAGCTCTTGTTCCTATAGCAAATGCTACTAAACAGACTACTTGGTAGCAGCTATTCTTGCTATAGGTCTATAGTAAATAACTATTAATAAATCTATAAGTCATTCGATTTAATTCTACAAGATGAATTTAACTTGTGACAAGTGTAACATTAAATTTTTTATGCAAATTTTTCAGAGGGCAATGATGAATAAGTTCAAAGAAAAAAAGATTTTCTGATTAAACATTATTAGATCATCATTTATGTCAACAAGAAGATATGTGGACTATTGCAGCTGCAAATAAAAAAATAGATGGGTAGCTATTCCACTTTAAAATTCAATTTGGTTCTCAAAATGAAATTTTAAATTATTTTTAAGTGCAGTATTTTACCAGATGTTATTTTGCAAAATATTAAAGTTTTTATTGAGTACTTTATAGTTTATACTATATATATATATACATATATAATTTATATAGTTTTAATATTTTCTTTCTTTTTTTCAGTATGATGTATCAAATATTTTGTTTAATATTAACTCTTAAATTTATTTTAAAATGTTAACATTTTAATTTAACTAAAAACATCTAATCTTATTTATATTATCAGTAGAAATTTTTTGAATGCTATTTTGACTTAAATTATTTAAAACATTTTTTTATTAAAAATTCAAATTAAAGAAGTGTGCTTGAATTTCTTATAATTTTGTTCTTTATTAGGATTTACAAGATTAAAGAATTTAAATTTTTATTAATTTTAATTATTTATGTGTTATTAAATAATTTGTTATAAGTTATTATTGAATATATTTTCTGAAGTCCTTTAGGTTCCTACAATGGTCTGACAGATGTTCATTTAGCTCACTACTTTTCAACACCTGCTAAGCAGTCTCATTTAAAAAATATAAAGTTGGTAAAAAAATTATTCTGCTTCTATGTTCATATTTATAAAAAAAATATTCAATTTCATTGATATGTGTAGATATTTACTATTTCTGTAAGTTAATAATATATTTTTCATAGATTTTTCTTGAGTATTTTTCCAATTATTTTTTTTCTAACATTCATGGAATGAATAATTATAAATCTTGATAAAATTTTATCTTAATTTATTTTAATAAAACACAGATATAGAAAAAAAAAAAAAAACAATATCTGCACTTTCATTGACAAAAAATGCAAAAACAATTATTCATCTGATTATTTTTTATAGCTAATTATTGAACTTTTATGTAGTATTTAAATGTACTGATTTAAAATAACAGAATATAATTTCACACATACAAACTTATCTGTATTTTCCTAAATTTTCCAGAAAACCTATAACATTTCTATTCTCTTAAATACATGCAAAATCTTTTACATTTTTTACTAACCCAAAAATTTGTTTCAATCCACATTTCATTTAATAATGCTATTCATATTTAAATCAAAGTATATTAAGAACACAATCAAAATGTTTTATTTTTCTTGATAGTCACTTGTAAAAAGATTTTCAACCGTGTTTCACATTGATTTTTTGGTTTATAATTGCAAAGAATTATGCTAAAACTAAGCTATTCAGCAAATGTTTGTTATGAGCATATGATATAGCAATTTTTTTTATTAAATAAGTAACTCAAATTTGTAAGAAAATTTTTAAAAAATATGTGTAAAAAAACACAAACACACTAAATTATTTTTAAAATTGTGCAGGTATAAAATAAGTTATTTTTCCGTACAATGTTATTAATAATGTATTGTTAGTTTTTCATACAATTTAACTTATCATCTACTATTATTAATTTGATTTATTTCTCACTATTAATCTAAATATCATAATCTTCTATTATTTAGATTGCTAATTTAGAACACATTAACTATCACTTCTTTTTATGTTGATAACTCTTCAAAAAGTTTTTTCAATTATTTTAAATCCAGTACTTTGATGTCAGTCTTTGACATGAGATTTATTAGATATTGATGAAAGAGTATGACAAAATATATTTTTCAATAGTTTTTGTTTATAAATGAGAATTTCACTCTTCCTTTGTATTTTATCTCATTTTATCAATCATAATGTATCATATTGTAAATTAATACATTCTTAATTATGCTATGCTCTTTGATTTTTCATTAACTTTTCCAATTCATTTTACACTTGTTTTAATTATTTCCTTATGTCCATATTTCTTAATACATTGTGCATTTTATTTTATTTTAAATAAAAAAATGCTAATAATTTTTTCATTATTGCTAAAATGTGAACTACAGCAGGTATTAGTTATTGTTTTTTATATTTGCTAAGTTCCTTAATCAAACATTATTTAAAAATTTCATCAAAAAAAATTATTTCCTTTTATTGTATGTTTAATATCCTGTAAGTGTACTATTATTATTAAAAAACTCAAAATTATGTGTTCATCCTCTAAGGATATGTATCAGACTTTACATGCTTCTAAAAAATTTTTGAGGTTTTTCAAAATTATTTTTTTAGAATCTTATAAAAGTTTCTTGAAATATAGTCAAACTTTTCAATAAAAATTCTGTAAATTACATTTATATTTTTCAATGACAGTTTTTATGCTTTATTTTTTAATAAATTGTGTGCATTTTCTATTAGTGATTTTAAAATTTAATTTCTTTTATAAAAAATATTTTTAAAACTCACAAGACTATTCTAAAATAATACTCACATCATTAAATTAATTTAATTTTTAGGGTATTATTATTAAAATGTAATTTGAAAAATAAAAAATATGAATATACTCGTGAATATTAAAATATTTATTGAAAATTATTATTTGGGAACATAGAATTTTTAATTTAACTATTATAGTTGAGACAGATATTGTGTTTAATGAAATTAAAGAATTATTTTTTTCTATTTATGAAGTATCTGAATGCTTTCAATTTTGATAAATAATGCAACAAATATCTATTGTCAGCATTCATTTTTTGTTTACATTAGATCTCTGCTGATGGTAAAATTGTTCCAGAACAAAAAGTTACTGTAGAATCCATTAAACATGAGAAAAAGAAAAGGATGTATGATATTCTTGCTAAGAATGTAATTCAAACTGCTGCTCACAAAAGCGGATCTTGGAGTAAAAAACTTTGCAACTACCTAGACACTATTTTGAAAATGGAAAGTGTCAAAAATATACGAGTATGTTTTATTTCCTGAAGACTTTAACATGATTGAAAATGATTGAAAATTATATATAATTTTCAATCATTACCATTCTATTTAAATTTTTTTAGTTGTTCATATGTAAATAAAAGAATTATTAGTTGCATAGCTTTTGACGAATAAGCAATTAAGATTTTTTATAAAATTAAAGTATATATTGTTAATTAGCTTTTTCACATTGTATATGTTTTAGTCAGCTCATAAAATTAAAATTGTACATCTATGGATGATATAATAACAAAAAATGCAGTACTGCTATAGGTTATCCTTGTTTTATTAGTTTTTATATAAATATATAACAAGCAAAATGTTCACATACACACATATTTCTGTATAAACTATGTAACAGAGTTTTTATCAATGAGTAATGCATATCACAATGAATTTTTAAATGTGAATTGTAATACTAGATCCATATATTTATTTTTATGTAATAAATAAATATATAATTCTTTTTTTTTTTTTTGCAAAAAAATTTCTTACATTATTTCAATTTATGAAAGTTTTTTTTAATTTTTTTAAACTTAAATCTTTTTTGTAAATAAGTTTACTGTTTTATGGGAAATAAATATTGCTGAATTAAGCAAATAAATATCTTTAAAGAGCAGCACTAATAATATTAATATTCTCAAAATTGGTTAGTATATTTGTGCAGCATTCCATGTTTTAAGAGCGAAATTAATTCATAAAAATCCATAAATTTTGTGCAACTATGTAAATATAAATTGAAAATATTCTGGAAACTTTTTACACACAATTTTGATGCCATATTTTGTAGGCTTGTAAGGAATGAGTTAATAAAATTTTGAGCTTTTCTTTCAAACTTCAATTTTGAGCTTGAGTTTTTCTTCAAAACTATAAACTTTTTATTCTTTTACAAGAGTATCTGATAAGCACCTCAAAGCAAATACTTTCACATCTCAACATAAATTTTATTATGCTGAAAATTGTTATTTTAAATTTTTTTCTCTTAAGGAATGATTTTATTTTGTTGAAAAAACGAATATGTATTTTTCTTATTGTATTTTATTTTATTATGTATGTTTTAAAAAGATACTTTAAATTTATTCTTTTTAACTGAATTTTTTTCATTATTCAATAATTTTTATCCAATTCTAAATCAAAAATTTGAAGTAATTCAAATGATAAGTCTTGCTTTGAAATAGAACTACTTTTTTAATGTAAATTCTGTTTTGTTTAACAGAGTAAATGTGAAGTTTTATAATCTCAGTATTTTTGAAAAATATATAAATAAGCAAATCATTGAATCTGTGCAAATTCATGAATTAAAACTTTCAAATTTGTAATATTAAAAACTCATAAAAGTAATTCAAATTATAAAATTAATAAGAAAATTTTTATTTTAAACATTTAAACTCTCTTTCTTTTAAAAAATACTATTTCAATATATTTTTGCATAAAAATGCACTTTTATTATTTTAATATTACATCCAAAAATTTTCAGCATAAAATTTTTATTTTATGATTTTCAAACAATAAAAGGTACATTTTTGCAACAAAAAGTTTCATCATGAATATTTTGTAACTATTATTTGTTGTAATTAATCAAAGTTGTTCAAAGTTTAAAAAATATTGATTAAATTTGATTGCCTAAAGTTTGAATATTAATCCTGAAAAATAAATTAGCATTTCATACTTGTTTTCTCTTTTAAAAAGGTGTTTTCAGTTTTTTACTTCCCATTTCTGATATATAAATTGCATGCATTCATGTTTATTTTTTTTTAAATACTTCTAACAAAATTGTTTTATGTACAATTATTGTAAGAGTTATTATCATTTTTTAAAATAAAAATTACCATTTTTGATTATTATGAGTATTTTACTATCAATGTGTTAATTTTAAAAGCACATTATGATATTTTATCACTTCTATAAAGTACATGAGGGATATTATAATTTTCTGTTACTGTGACATGTTCATTGATAAAACATTAAAATCCTTCAGGGTTAGAAAGTTCTTTAGAAAAAGAAAATATCTAGAAACAGTTTGATTTTGTGTAACGTCATTCAATTTAGAGTATTGTAGTATTATATTGGCCTTGACTTCAAAAATTATTGTAACTTTATATTGATGTTAGATTTTTTTTAATGTTTATGGAAGTAGAATTTTCATCTGAAATTTTATTATTTATTTATTATTCATAAGATTTATTATTTAATCGATTGCTCAAATTTCAATGGTGTGCTCTAAGTTCAGAATAATTGGAGACATGATTTTATTTCATATTTAATTTAAAATAGAAAAAGTGAAATTCTGTTTTACTGAAATTATTGGTGCCTACTGTATCTAAATATTTCTATTAAATTTAGGTTCCAAGCAGAATGTTAAGAAAAGATATGTCTGCGGAATTAGGAAATTTAAAACCTTGTGAAAGATGTGATAAGATTTGCAAAGATGCTTCCTCTCCTCCAAAATCTGCTTTGGCAGTATCTGAATCATCTGTTGGAAATCTTGCTTTCCAATCAAATTTTCCCAGACCTAAGGTTAGATTTATCTACATTTTTATTATTATTTGAATATCTTATTATTCTTCCATGTTTATGTAAATGAAAAGCATCTTTTTATTGTTGAAGTATCATGCAATTTTTTCTAAAAGACTTTTTGTTATTTTTAAAAACCATTTCATTCATAATTCGGTTCCTTTAATTAAAGCTTTAGTTTTATTCAAAATTGATATTTCACAATTTTTTAAGAAAATATGAATAAAAATCTATTTTAATTTATGATGTTAAAAAAATGTATGATCATTTAAAGTAATGGAGTTGTATGTATTAATAAAACAATGGTTATTAATTTTTAAATGGCTTAAATTTTTTCAAGTATTTCAATTATTTTAAATATTTAGTAATACCTTGTATAGCATCTCCTGTGCTTTGTTTTTATTTTATTCCTTGTGATTGAAATATTTATATTTCTAATATAGATTGTAAGTAGAAAAATAAAAACATAAAAAACATACATTAAAATAAATATGCTTCTATAAAAATAATTTATTTTTACTAAAGAAATTTAAAAGGAATTAGATTCAGAAATTTAAAAATATTTACCTTGCACTAGTCTTATACACTTCAAAGTACTATCTGTTGTCAACTGGAAACATGCATGTATATTGCAAAAATATATTTTATATTATACTACACTAAATATTATATATGGAAAAATTATTTTTACCAATGAAATACTTCTTGGCTGAAAAATTAATTTGGACCAATGATGGCTAACTGGCTAGCAACAGTGTGATTAATTCTAACCTGTTAAGTTTGCTTCTAAAATTTTAACTTAATAGAGAAAAATTAAAATAATAAATAATTTCCATCAAAGTGACTTAAATTAAATTCTTATTTTCTAATTCATATTTTTGAACAATAAAAAAGGTATTAAAAGATGCTTCTGGGTAATCAATTGGTTTCATGTAAATTATCAAAATATGGTTTAGAAATAAATCAAAATACTTAAAATGGCTTATTATCCTCTTGATCTGCTAAGAATTCTGTACATATGTTTCACATAAAGGGAATAAAATTTTCAGCAAGACTCTAAAATTTTGTTTCGCTCCTGAAGAAATGCCATCTACTAGTTTTGGATGCTAAAAGTCTTGTAAACACAATAATATATTGTATGATTATATCTCGAACATACATCACATTTTAACAGGTGAGCATGCTGTCACTTCATACATTCTATTTTTCAGTTTCAAGCCTTTTTTCTGCTCAAAATATGTTGGGAAATGTTTAACATTATCCTGCATTTAAAGGCAGAAATTAACCATGCCTTGCTGCTAAAATATGACTTGAAGCCTGAATTTTTAATCTGAAAATCTTAGGGTACTGCATGTCTTCATCAAGGATATATTGATCCTTATGTCTACACATGCTGATTTCAGCATGCATATTAATCTACTTTTTCTGTAATATGAACTGTTAAGTAAATGTGAGGTCATTTTCAGTGGCCACTTTTCTTCATTAAAACATGACTGTCATACTCCACATTAAATAGTATCGCCTGTTTTGTTTTAAAGAGCTATTAACAGGACATATAGGTCATTATTTACTGAGGTACCATGTAAACAAACTTTTCCTGGGCAATAAATAACACAGGGATAGTCAACCTTTTTGAGTATAGTGCTTTTCTGAAGAAAAAAAGGTATGCATGTTATTTTAAATTCTCTCTTTTCCAATGCACCAAAAAATATAATAATGTGATAAAATGTTATTTACAGGCTAACTATGGGATTTGTCTGCAAATAATACATTTTTGATGAAAGTGTGAGTAATTGAGATTTTAAAATATAATAAATAAAATTTTAACATAGTTCTTTTCACAAAAGTGATCAGACAAGGTTATTTGCTGTTGAAATCATTATACTATCATTTGATATGTCAGCCCATTTTAAATTTTTTCGTATACTTCACAAATTCTATATATTAAACAAGCATAGTTGGAAGTATTTTGGTGTGTAAACAAAAATTTCTTCATGTTAAATTTTTTATTACGAATTGCAATGTCTTCATATTTTCTTTTCATATCAAATTTTTCTCATGAGCATAGTAAAAATAAAATTGTAAAACCAAAAAAGAAATTTAATATCAAAGTTTTAAAAATCAAAATGTGTTTATCAGTAGTTTTAAAATTAACTTTGCTTTAGTGTTACAATTGCTTCAGAGCAGACATTAACAACACAGTATGGAAACAATGTAAGGTAACTCAAATTTTTGGATTGGCCCCATGGCCTATTCGTTGTATTCATTGTGTTGTTTTTTCCTTTGTTATATTCAACATCTTATGAGTAAGATTTTAATTAAATTGATATTATTTTTTAACTTTTTAATAAATCCATATGAATTGCTTTTGAAACTTCAACAGGCTATATTGTGTCTGTTGAAGTTGTGTGTGCTATATTGTGTGTCTGTTGACTCATCATGTATGCTACTGATTTACCGTCCATAAACTATTCATTTATTTTTTGGATCAGTACTACATTCATGATCACTTATTTCTCCAAACTAGATTCACTGCATTTTTTTCATGTTTGCTTACATTAAAGCTGCCAGATAATATATCAAATCTCACCTTCAAATATATTATGTGTTGTGTTATTTTCTAGCCACATTCTTTCTCAAACCAAAAACTGAAAAATTCAATTTTACAACTGAGTCAGTAAAAAATAAGATATTTTGCAAGTAATAAATGTCTTTTTTACTATCCCTTTTCCATTTTTTGACATTGATATTTTTTTAATTTTCTTCTTTGTTTTATAGATTATAAATATTTTACATTTTGTTAATAATTTGTGTAATGTTTTATGACATTTTTTTAAAACTTGCATCACACCTAATTTATTAGCAATTCCTTTTTATTTATTATAATATTTTTTACTTAACTTAATTATAAATATGTCGTATTTCATTAATTTTGAAATCCTTATAAATTAAATAAATTTGTGTTATCAAATATATTCATATCATGTTTATAAAATTAAAATAATATAAATTAAATGTATAAATCCTGACTTTGCTTATATGCTCATTAGTAAAAATGAATTCAAAATTTAAAAAAAAAATCATTTTTCAATACTCTTGGAATTTTTTTTACAATTTTAATTATGTATTTCATAAGCAAATACAAAGCAAAAAATAACCAATGTTTCTTTTAAAAATGATCATGGTGACCATTTTTATTAGTAAATTTTAATCACTTAGTGAAGATTGAGATATTATTTATTTACATGTAAAATATAATTGCAACATAACATTTAATATTGACTATTTAAAGCTATATTTTATGGTTTTGATTAACATTATTTTAGCATGATAGGGAAGAACTAACAACTCTTTTTTTATCATTCCTCAGGGTAAAAAATGCTAAATTTGATAGTAATAGTTATATTTTAGAAATTGAATTTATGTGTAAGAGATACTTTAAATTGAGCGGCTATGATTTACTTTAGAGAATTCTTAAAAACCTAGTTGGTACTGGGATTATTGTACTATCTTCACATTGTAGATTTCTAAAAGAAATTCAATATCATTGTTAGCCTCAACTTACCCTTGGTCAAAATATTTTGAAAAGTCCAGGGATAATAATCTAAAGGTATTATAATTTATTAGAAGAAAAATCTCACTCACACCCATAGTATGAATGACAGGTATAAATAAACCTGTAAAAAGAAATTTCTATATTCTTTACGTGTCTTTCACGAAAATAATTGCCCATAAAAAAATCTAAATTTCTTGTCTTTTTTTCATAAGTATCAATTTATTTTTATAGTTGTATAACCACAATTGAACTCTTTAGTGGGTTTTTGTCTTTGATATTAACTCAAAATAATTAGTTCGTTTCTAAAGATTTAAAAAGAAATTATACTCCTATTCATTTACCAAGCATTCTCAAGGTTGCTTTTGGATTACTAGTAGGGGACTTTTTTAGTTAAATTATTATGTCATTTAATTTCCTTGAATATTATTTTCAAACCACACCAGAAAAGAAAAGGGCTTACTGCTAAATGCAATATTTCCTAGAATTAAAGCACATACTTTTTTAAAGTTTGAGGAGATTATATTTTAAAATAACAATTTGAATGCATGGATAAATATAAATACATTCATACCTATTATTTCAAAGAAAATTTTAAATTATTAGTACAAGAGTAAGAGAGTTATTACTCTTGTACTAATAATATTATACTAATTCTTTATTCTAAATAAGAGAGTTTAATTTAGAATAAAGAATTTGTAAAAATAAGGCAAACAGTTTACTTTTCACATTTCCAAAAATCTTCACACATCTTAATCATATAGTTAAGTAAATTAGACTGAACTATGATTACACAATGGTTCATGTTTGAAAATGCTGTAAATTATTAATGAAGAGATAGAAAATACAGAGCTGTAGAACCGAATTATTTTAAATGAGTTCTAATTAGTTTAAAGACTTTTCTTGCGTTGTTTCAGAATATAATATTGACGATTATTAAATTCTTAAAAAAATGAGCTCTTATACTCTGTTATTATAAAAAAATTTTTATTCGCTTTTAATTTTTATTTAAATTTTTCATAAAAAGGTATTTTTAAAATCCAAAAACTACACTAGTGACTTGAGATTGCCAAACTAAGACAATGCTGTGCTATGCAAGTAACTATCTTTTCAATGTCCTTTTATTGAATTTGTTGTCTTTCTATTAATCGTAATTCATGTAAAATGACACTTATAATGTGTTTAAATGAACAAATTGTCCAGCAGGTTTCTTATAAGATAGTTACATTTAAAAGTTGCTGTCTTAAATGTTTACATTTAAACTTTGTTGGTGGGAAATAGTTGTGATGCCTCATATGATAGAGAAATACTTATCATTTTTTGATTTTAATAGGAGTTGAATTGTAGCTCACCTCATTTGTGGTTTATTGTATGCATTATTGTTATGCATTCAAAGTCTCATGACTGTCTGCAAAATGTGGAATTCATGGTTTTAGAACAGTTATATAAAATGTCGTGTTTGATTTCAGTGGCTGACTATTATTAAGTACTGAGAAAAATATAAACATGTTATTCGCATGACTTAAGTTGATCATACATCCACATCGTAGGCACTAAATAATGAAATAAATTTATTTGCTTGACAGTTTGACATTTTCAGTTATATGAATTGTCTTTTAAGTGTGGTTATGGTTTCAGCTGCTATTGGCTCTGTACCACAAGCAAGAGCGCCTTCAATGGAATGATCAACCGCCAACTTCGACATAGGAATGATAAAACATTATGTTTTAAGATGGATCAAAATTTTGTAACATCATGAGGTTTGCATTTACATCATACGGCATTTTTGAAAATGCCAGTGACTGCGATCATTTTTAAATTTATTGCCAATGGGCATTTGACTTAATATTGATGGCAGTCATAAATATTTTATGTCTTTTATTTTTATCCTCATTTGGATATATTTATTATGTATAATAGCAAATAACAAAACTTTTTGTTGCTTGTTAATTTCCTATCAGTTTATTTAAAGCATTTGTCTTATTAATTAAAGTTTTGATGTATTTTTATAAAAAGGAAATAAACTTTTTGAAAGTTAGTAACTTTTTGCAAAATTTTTGTTGCAAAGCTATCTATGATAGAAAGAATAAAAACCTTTTAAAATTTTCTCAAATAATATTTTGTTTAACTGCCAAATTTTTTACTTTTCATGCAAATAATTATTATTATGCTTATTATAATTAAAAAAGACATTTGTTCTTTTGAATTCATCCATGAATCTGTATTATTTTTTTATTAAGATATTAACAGTAAATTTAAGCAATAACTTGTTTCTCATTTTTTTTTGTATTCTTACATTTGCACTTCTTATTTTTCTACATTTAGCCCATAGATATTAATTATTATATTATGTTCAGAATCTAATCTTTCAGTTATTAAGAAGCTTAGAAAGCTAGACATTTGTTAATTATTAATAAATATTTTTTAAATCATAAAAAAAATTAATTAATAATTAATTAAAAATATTTGAAATTTATCTTTTTTAAATGAGAGATAATTTTTGTTATATTACATATTTCTTGTTATTTTATTTAATACTGCTGAAAGGTGTTGCAGTTCTGATATTTTTATCGAATGTTTTTATTATGGCTTTTATTTTATTTTAGAGTTGCTATTCTGCAAAAGTGTCATCTCCTTACTTTGTTCCTTTGCTTATGTGCAGTGCTTATAAAAATATACATCAGAGCACTTTCCATCAGACTATAAAATCACATAAAACTAAAAAGAAAAAAAAGCGTTCAAAAAGATCTATTAAATCAGCAAATAAAATAATGGACTGTATAACAAGCAGTAATTCTTTAAAAGTAAGTTTTCAATTATTGTTATTAATGAAAGTATATTTTGTGACAAAATTTAATTTGTATATTTCTATCTTAATTTGAACTTTGGAATTATTTATTTATATTACAAAATACTTAAATAATATAATAAATCAAATAAAATAATAAATTCACAGAGAGAACTATTCATTTGTTATTCATTTAACATTTTGTCATTCATAAGAAAATCATAAATCATTATAAAATAACAGTGATTCCCTGTTCATATAGTATTTAAAAATGTAAATAGGGCTCTGTTTTGATAAATAAATAAGGATTATTTTCAATTACATTTTTAGAACAATTTCATCTTGATCACAGTTTTAATTTCGTATTTAGCATAAAAAGTTGTTTTAATTCATTTACAATTTAAGCTTTTCTTCATTGATTTATATTATAAGGAAGTGTTTTACTATAAATATACTTTTTGTATATATAAAAATATTTAAATAAATATAATAATAAAAATGAAAAGAAGGAATCTATAAATTTTATGTATTCTTCAACAATTACTATATTGCTAATATTTGATTTTACAAACTCGTATGCACACATAAAACTGTTCATAAAGTAAAAAAATGAGTGTTAGATCTTAAAACAATTTTTTTTACCAAACTACTTGCTCTTTATAAATAATTAACTATTTAAATTTTTTTTAAGGATATATTATGCGAGAAACGTATTCAATATAAAATTCAGACTTAAAAATAAATCTTACTTTTTTTTTATTGATGAAAATAAGACAAAGTAATCCCTTAATTTTTCAGTTTCCAAATAACATTTTTAAAATAATCTTTGCATTTTTTATGTATTGAATCATTTTACTGTTTTCTTCAAAAAAGTAACCGAATCTTGTTAGTCATTCAACTGCTTATTTTGTAAATGATCGCCCAACAACTTAACATTTTTCTGCTTTAATATATGAGAATACTTTATAATTTTTTTATTGTTTTTTCTCTAATAGTTCTTACGGAAATATTACATCTGAATATACATTTAGAAAGTACTGGAATGAAATTCCGTGGAGCAGTGATTTTTCTTTGTCAAAGTTCATGAGTACATAGCTCATCTTCACTTACGTTGTTGAGTAAATGTTCTTGGCCTTCTTTAGTTAGGTGATAATAAAGACTGTGTGTCAAACTAATCTATCTATCTTTTATTCTGCAACATTATTTCAGTCTTAGATTGACAGGTGCATTGTGCCTGAAACATTAGTTTCATAAGTGATTCAATGTCGTGATCACTTCTTGAAAAAGTAATGTGCGATAGTTGCGCAAGAAGCTATTGATTCTATTGAGCTTCATGGGCTCTAAGGCAGTGGTTAGATTAGGCAAGAGAAATTTGAACCAAATTGAACAAAATTTTCCGTGATTTCAACATCAGCAGTTCGTAAATCCACTATTTCAGAGTACAATTTTCTAATTAAATCGTGTTGATCCGAATTTCTCAACCGTATAAGGAAAATAAATTTTAAAAAACAGATTGCTAAAAATAAACGCAAAAGAGACCTAAAAATAAGTTTACAAAATAAAAGAATTTTTTAAAGTTTTAATATATTAATGGAAATTAAAATTATTGTGTCTATGAGACTATGTTAGGCGCAGGCCACGAGTTTATAAAATCGTGTAATAAATTAGTTTTATATGTTTGTAAATTAGAGATTTGTTAAAGCAGGCATCTACTGTATAATAGAATTCAAGATAGCATAGTTATTATGTATTAATTCTGTAAAATTGATTATACTATGATAAGTCCATAATTTTTCAATGGTCATTAATGAGTTTATGCCACTTTGTAACTTATTCTTAATAAATAAAACTTATTTAACTATTGGAAGTTTTTAATACAAACCAATTAAAATATTTAACTGGTTTCATTCTTTTTACTTTATTTAAAATTTTTTGACAGATCATTTTTATTGTATACTTTGAAAATCAGTTATCATTTATCAGAAACTTCATGCAGATTTTTTTTTAATCTAGATTCAGATGCAATTTGCTTGTAAGAATTGTTAGATGATTAAATGATTGAGAACTTACTAAATCAGAAGGAAAAAGAAACATGAACTTTTAGATATCAAACATAAAGAAAATGACTTATTGCTGTGAACATCTGCAAAATAGTTAGATGAAGGGCTAACAAGATTAAGGTACTTTTTGAGAAAACACAGTGAAATACTTTTCTGTATTGAAAAAAAAAAATGTGTTTTTAAAAATGTAATTTTGAAATAGAAAAAGTAAGAATTTTTTGTAAATATGAATTTTTTTGTGTTTTTATATAATGCATATTAAATAACTTTTTGTAATAGACATTTATTTTTAAAGAATGATCAGTGTAGTAAAAGATAGTTTTATGATCTAACAGTTACTTTTTTATTTTACGAAATTTAATTTTAAGAATTATTTTACTGGTCCCTACATGTTCATAAAAATGAGAATTCACTGTAGTAAGTTGCCTTACAGTTTTCAATTGCTTAAAATTGATTTTTCAACTTTTAATTTATTAATCAAGTTATAATGCTTGAGTTTTTAGAAAAATATTTAAAATTATACAAAATAATTCTCAAAAAACATTTTGATAATAAATTACGATTTTAAGTGTGTTACATTTCAGATTTGTATAAAATTATTAATAATGGTGACTTCTTGGCAAAATTTATAAAGTTTTTATATTTTAGTTATCTACTCCACATCAGATTCTCAATTTAGATCAATGTAAAGTAACAATTCGTTATCATGGTCGCAGTACCTTGCATAATCTCCAGTATAACATTGTGGAAGAAATTCTTGTGAAACAACAGCATTGTGGTGGAAATCCTGTTACAGTTTATAAAGGAGAAATTTCCACAAATGGTATTTATCTTGCTATTCAACTATTTAAGTTTTGTTTTTTAAGATTTTTTTTTTAATGTGCAAATAAATAAATTCCTATTAACTAATTTTAATTCAAAAATCAACTTGTTTTGTGTATCCTAAAATATTTGAGAACATAACGAATATTTTTCATTAAGAATTTCTAATGAATAATTTTACTTATGATTAATAAATATTAATTTGAGCAATCGATTTTCTTTTAGTTTGCTTAACAAGATAAAATATTCTTCAAATAAACATGATAAATTATGCAAACTATTAAGCACCTAATTTTCAAATAAGGAAAAGATAATTTATTTCCTATGCAGACTATTACATTGTAGTGTAACACTAAGTATGTTAGCTTTTATTTATATTTCTTTACTTATTTTCACTTAATTGTTGCCTATATTTTGGCATAAATTTTTTTTCAAATTACAATGTAAGTACTTAATTTACTATAAATCATTTTATTATCAAATTTAAAATGACTTATTGTAGAAAATTATTTAAAATAATAATATTCACATTATCACGTAACTTTTTTAAATTTATTATTGATTCAAAAACAATGTAATGTTTTATTTTTAATTGTTTTCAAAAAATTATGTACATAAAATATTAGGCATTCAATAAGATTGGAATATTTGTATTTTTCAAAATGTTATATATTATATCTACAAGAGAAATAATTGGAAATATGATTTTATAAAAAAATGTGGAATTTAAGTAATCTTATGTATAATACCATACACTTAACATATTTATTAGATTTGGGAATTATGATATTAATTTTATATATTTCAAATATTTTATGAAAATTAACTAGTTTTAAACTTAAGTTAACTAACAAACTTAAAAATGATATCTTCAACATAATTGTATTAAGATTTGTGAGTGCATACTAAGTTCTTTTTAAATGAAATTTTGAAATTTAATAATATGTTTACAGTTTAAATAATTTTGGATGAATTAATGCAACCAATCCTGCAAATAACAGTTCTGTTTGTGACAAAATTTTAATTAAAATTTATCATAATATAAAATTTTTAATGAAGATAATCAGTATTTATATCCTTCAAAGCATTTTGAAATTGATTAAAAATTTTTGCATATTAAATTTAATTATGAATAGCATTATAATTAAAGTATATATTAAACTATTAAAGTCTATATGTATATACAATTATAGAAAAACTTAGTTGCATACGAATATAAATTATATCCTACCATCTGATTTAATATGCATAATGTATGTTTGGGAAGAAAATTATATATTTACCATAAATCCCAATAGCTTCTTTGTAAATCTTTTTATATAATTATATTAAATTCTTATTTAACAGAATTAATTCACTCTTTTTAATTTTTAATATAAATCATGCTTTCAAATTATCTTTATAGGATTTGCAACAAGTAATTCTATGGCTTAAAAATTTTTTCATAATAAAATACTTGAAAAATTTGTAGATTAATTTTAATATTTTGTAATATAAACATGCATATTGACAGAGCACCACAATTGCTCCCAGGTTCGATTCTAATCATTATTAAACAACAAGGAATAGATGTTGCACTTTTGTCTTCAGCCCACATTTGTCAGAAGGAGTGCTTGGGAGTTTTCCCTCCCTTTTGTGACAAATGAATAATACCCACTATCTATGAAATGTCCTCTTAGGAGGCAACTTAAGTAGTGAATGTTATAAGGCCTTACAACTAACACCGTCTTTAGTTTAGGTTGCTCATTATTAAGTGTCAAGAAAAAAATCACAATTGCTGATAATGTTAATGTACCCAATTTTGAATTTTTATGTCAAGATATTCTCACTCATTTCCAACCACACAATTGAGCTTGTACTTAAATTGCACTAGCAGTTTTTGGGTACATTCTTTCCTCAAAATAGAAAAGCTATAAAAAATTAAATTCTTAAATTGTTTCTAATTATTAAAATATACAAAAAAAGAAAAATTGAAATATTTATGATAAGGAATAGAAGAAAATTATTGTGTTAATATTATTTTTTAAAATATCAAATTAACATAACTTAAAAATTAGAAATGCTTGTCATAAAACCAAGTTATTTATCTTTATGGAAGACATTAAGCATCAAGTCTAGTTTAAAATAATTCTAAATTTTACTTCCAATAAGCTTTAAAAATATTTTCCTTATAAGTTTAAGAAATATTTCTTTTCTAAAATTTATTTGTTTTGCTTAGAATAGTTGCTTATTAATTTATCTGTGCAATCTGATACACAACCCTAAAAATATATTCTGTGATAATTTTGTGATATAATCTGAAGTGTAATTTTGTATACATTTTGACTTGAATAACTGATGGGATAAGAAAAGCGATAAATCTGACATCTTAGTAGGTATTTTTCTTAAGATTTGTCAAAAAAAATTATAATTATAAATAATGAATATTTATTTCACATAAAATTACATTTAGTTTGAAAATACAATGAAAAAAATTGTGATCAATTGTATGAATGACTCATAATTTAAGTTTTCCTGGTACACACAAATTTGTCCATGTGTTACTAGAACTATTCATTTTGATATGTTTGATATAAATTGTAGAGAACACTAATAAATATCACAAACATTAAAAAATATTAAAAAGAAAAAATTCCTTTTTTTAGTTAATTGTACCCATTGTCTTTGAAGAATAAGGAAGTGATTTAAATCAGGAACACTAGTTTGTTATGCTTCTGATCAATTTGGAAATACAAAAATTAATTTTTTAATATTACAATTTCTTAAACGATAGTAGTACTATCAAAGTTAATTATAAGACTAGGAATCTCTCATGCTCAAAAAGTCTTCTTCTTCATAAGCTCAACAGCCTATTGCAGGCCAAGGCTGAATCGCTGATCTTCTTCCAGCTGACTCTAGTAGCCACAACAGCCCTCCATCGGTTGACTCCCATTATTTTGAGGTCTTTTTCAACATCGTCCAGCCACCGAGTGGCTGGACGTCCTCTACGACAAATCCCCTCGATTTTTGAGAATGTCACTTTTTTGGTGGGAAAAGCATCGGTGCATCTGTACAGGTGACCCAACCACCTTATTCGTGATGCCTTTATAGTTCTTACAATATCGGTCCCACCGTATTTGCTATATTTTCTATTGATTTCATGATTGAATAAAATCCTCCACTCATTATTCACTTGGATGGGTCCAAAAATCTTCCTCAAAATATTTCCTTCAAAGATCAATAGCTTTTCCTCCTCTGTCTTAATGAGGGTCCAGCATTCACTACCATACAGAACAATTGGCCTGATTAGTGTTTTATATAGGTTCAATTTTGTATTTATAGAAATTAACCCAGATTTGAATTAGCTTCTGAGGCCATAAAAGAATCTATTAGCAAGAAAGATTCTATTATTAATTTCGATTTTTAAATCATTGTTACATGAGATCAAAGTTCCTAAGTAACTAAACTGTTTTACTGAATCAAAAGTATAATCACTTATCCTCAAAGGTGTTGGGTCAAAAGTTGTATTTGTTGCAATCAGAAATTTTGTTTTGTGTGCATTAATAATAAGTCCCATTTCCTTTGCCGCATTCTCAAGCGCTACAAAAGCCTCAATGATAGATTTCTTTGATCTTCCTATGATATCAATGTCATCGGCAAAGGCAAGAAGTTGAATTGTTCTATGTAGGATAGTACCACTGGTCTTTATACCAGAGTCTCTGATACCCTTCTCCAAAGCAATGTTAAACAATAGACAGGACAGGGAATCTCCTTGTCTAAGGCCTTTTTCAGTAAAGAAAGGCTCCGAGAGACTTGACAAGATTTTTACTCTACAGGAGACTCTTTTTAGAGTCATCCTGGTAAGGCTAACCAGCTTCATTGGGATGTCAAATTCTAGCATTGCTTTTAATAATTTGTCGCGAAAAACACTATCATAGGCAGCTTTAAAATCGATAAAAAGATGGTACGTATCAATTCCTTGGTTTTTTCCAGGATCTGCCTTATAGTGTGTAGTTGGTCGGTCGTTGTTCTTCCCCTCTGAAATCCGCACTGGTAATTTCCAATAATATTGGAAGTTAGTATGTTAGCCGATTGAATAGAATAAAGGAGAAGATTTTGTAAGCCGTGTTAAGCAAGGATATTCTTCTTTAGTTGCTGCATTCCAATTTGTCACCTTTTTTGTGAATAGGACAGACAGAAGCTTCTTCCCACTCAGTGGGCATTTTTCCCTGTGTCCAGATGCAACAGATCAAATCATGAATTGCTTTGTTTAGACTCCTTTCATTGGTTTTGAGGAGTTCGGCTTTAATACCATCAGGTCCAGCCGACCTATTGTTATTTAGCTTTTTCATAGCCGCTTCAACTTCATGTATAGATGGTATATTATGTTCCAAGTCCTCATCATTAGAGGACAAGGATGGCAGCACAGCAAGAGTGGTCAGGTCTTCCACTTTATCTTTACCCGTCAAAAGTTCCATAAAATATTCACGCCAACGAGTCAAAACTTCATCTGTATCACGGGTGAGATCTCCATTTTTCTTTTTACAGGTGGTAGTAATGGGATTATAATCAGCCCTCACATTATTTACAAGTTGATAAAACTTTCTAGCCTCCTTCTGAGACTTCAAGTGTTCAATGTCTCTATAGAGATCTTCTAAATATTCCCTCTTTTTCTTTTTATGGGTTCTTTTTTCCTCTCTCCTCAATTCTTTGTATCTCTCCTCCGCATTTCTTGTGTAGTGTTTCTGGATCATGATCTTACATGCCTCGTTCTTCTTCTTCGTTATTTCACTACACTCCTCATCAAACCATACGTTTTTATTTTTCTCTAACACTGGAATAGTCTTTCTGGATGCATTGATAATGGCTTGTTTTAAGTTCTGCCACATAGAATCCACTGTATGGGATCCGTCACTCGTTACAATTGAATTCTTTATTTCCATATTGTAATTATTCACAATCTTTGTCCTCTTCAGGTGTTCAATATCTATCCTCTCATTGTTATTGTCTCTTCTTTTATGATATGACTTGTTAATTTTGTAGCGTAGCTTGGAAACCACCAAAAAGTGGTCCGAATCTACGTTTGCTCCCCGGTAAGTTCGGGTGTCCATGAGGCAGCTTCTATGTCTCAGATCGATTAGTAAATGATCTATTTGATTTTGGGTCTGTCCATCTGGAGATCTCCAAGTAACTTTGTGTATTCTTTTATGTTTAAATGTAGTACTTCCAATTACCATGTTATTAGAGATGGCGAAATTAAGAAGTCTAAAACCGTTTATACTTGTCTCCTCATGTAAACTTTCATTTCCCATAAATTTACTCCGACTAGTATCATGTCCTATCTTTGCGTTGAAGTCGCCTATAACCAATTTCACATCATTTGAGCGACATTCACTGTATGTCTTTTCAAGAAGATCATAAAACTCATCTTTATTTTTCTCCTCTGTTGGGGCGTGGGCACAGACAATTGAAATATTGTGGGTTCTACCCTTAATACGTAAACTACACATTCGTTCATTCACTGGTCTGAAATCAATTACTTTGTCACGAATTCTTTTACTAACTATAAAACCAGTTCCGAATTGATGTTTTTTTGTTATGGCAGCTGTAGTATATGCTGCAATTTCGCTTGTCCATTACACCTTTCCCAGTCCATCGCATTTCCTGGATAGCAAGTACGTCAAGTTTGTACTCCAAAAATATGTCAGTGAGTTTCCTCAGTGCCCCACTACTAAACAAGGTTCTAACATTCCATGTTCCAAAAGCCAAATCCGAATTTGTGCCAGGTCGTCTAACAATAGCCAGTCCGGGCGTGTTTCTTTGAGTTTTCTGAATCGGAGGATTTTTACGGTGCAAGGGGATTGGCTCTGCGCCCAACCCCCAACTTGGAGGACCAGGATGTTCCACTTTGTCTGGTGCCTTCCCTCCGACCTGTCCAGCTTGGGTGGCCCTGCCAGGAGCCGAAGCTCAAAAAGTCACATAAGTTTTATATTTGTCTGAGATATTAATTTATTTAAGTTTTTATTAACATTTTTATTTGAAATATTAAATTTAAAAAATGAAAAAAACTTAAAAATATCTAAAACTTTTTTTGATCTGCTTTATTATAATATGGATTACTCTGAATATTAAAAAAATATTCTAGTATTTACCTTATAATTCAATCTTATTTTATAAATATTATTTCATTTTAGGAACTGTTTCTTTCTTCTCACAAACCCATGATGGTTTTACTTTCAATTTAACAATATTCCTTGGTGGAATACGATACTTAAAATTAAGTTCCTGCTGTGTTTTCCGATATTCTCTAAACAAGCGTTTAGGTGGAGCTGGGGGCTGTTTTTCAATTCATAGTATTGAAGGAGGGAAGCCATGTTTAAGGTACACATTATTTCAGTTAATATGATAAGATTTCAGTTATTACAAAAAATGCGTACATACATAAAAGTATGTTCAATTCTGGATATTCTAGAAGACATAACAAATACAGTCTAAAACATTGTTGAAATGAATATAAATATTATTTAATTTTGTAATGTGAGGAAAATACTTCTTTTAACTGTGTTTGAAAGCAGCAATCTTTTTTTAGTGTTTTTAAGTTACTTTCGAAGCAAATTTTTTTCATTTGTTCAAAGAAGTTATTCTTTTATTCAGCAAATGCTACTAATTATTAACCTGCATTTAAACATGATTAATATTCCTATGATTTTTTTCTACAAAACTTATTCTTACATTGATTCCTATCTTTGTTCTTACATTAACTCTTTCAATAACTGTGTGTATGTGCTCATCGAACTGGTAGCTGAATAGTTAGTAGACTGGCCTTCCACTTAGCACTTCTTTAGTTCTATTCCAACTTGTGTGATGATGCTTGCAGTAATTAGGAATCTATATAGGACTGTTTGTTTAAAATAGGCTTTGTGTACAAGCCATTGAAGAACTGAAACCAAACCAATATATATATTTTAAGTGATTTCTGAACTGTATCATTCTGCTAATGCTTTATTAGAAGTAAAACATATATTTTATAAAATATAATCATTTGAAAAATTTAATAAATATCTATGCTAAAAAATTTTTTAAATTTGTAAAAACAATTATTATAATATTTCAATAATTATTTTAATTGTTAAATAAGTATCATGCAATGATATTTAGTAACATAAGAAAAGGTGATCGTATTAAAAGATTCAGTTGGAACATTGCTTTAGCTACAATGTCATTTAATAGAAAGAGTTAAGGAATAAAGTAAAAATATATCCATATTTTACAGAAAGCTAATAAAATAATGTTACTGTGACTATTTTATTCCTGTTGCTATACATTTCATGTTATCAATATTTTTTTGCCAAAATGAATAATTTTTTTAGGTGCTGTCTAAATAATGCTGCATTCAGTAGGAATAACATTAATAAGGAACAAATGTTAAATGAGAATGATAAGAAAAATTCTGAAGATTTTAATGAGGAAAGCTCACACAAGGAAGATCTAAGTATATTAATTTATTTGAAGTATAATGAATGTGTGTGTTGAAGTAAAGAGTAATTACTTATTTAAACTACATATTTATATATCAGCACACATTTGGTATAATACCTCTTCGGGTAAACACATAAAATTTATTTTATAGGTAAGATGATTTTTAACAAATAAACACAATAAGCTAAAAAAGATGTACATCTAAAAACATACTTTTTATAAGTTTATTTATTGTAGTAAGAGAATAAGTTTATCAACAATTAATATATGCTCTTAGTTTTATAAAATTAAAAGCAACTTTTGATTTTTAAAATAATTTTGAAATTAAATGAAAAAATAGTATTTTTAAAACTTCCAACATCTAAGACACTTGTATAAATCAACTGTACAAGTTTGATCATTACAATCACCAGAATGTTAAAATTATTTTCTTACTGCATTTCATTTTGAAATGATCGTAGGCTTTAGTTGCTAATGAAAACTTTTCTGCTAATTAATGTTTACAGTAATCCATATTTGATATGCTTTAAATTTCAAATTCATCTGTGTGTATTTTTATCATTATCACCAGTAAGTTTTTTTCCAGCTATCCATGTACATATTTATAGGTAACTATTTATATTGTTGTTTTTGTCTTGTGCCAGTTAGGCTGGCAATATGAAGTGCAGTGCTCCACTTTCTAGCTGAATCGTAATTTGGTGTGCAGTTCACACACACACATATATATATGCCATTATTTTATAACCTTTCAAGTATTCTCAATTTGCTTTAGTTTTCTAAATTAATTAAATTTTAAAATCAACCTTTTGAGATGTTATTATTTGAATTTGAGTATTTATTTTAAATCTTAGAATAACTAATATTCTTATAGCAATTTTCAATTTCCTAATTTTCTCTTATTCTTTAGACAGTACTAACTGAAATAAATTAATAAAAAAAATAATTGTATGATGCAATTCACCTTAAAACACTTTTTTTGTTCAATTTAATTTTTCTATAAAATGCAAGTTTTACATTTTGTATTGTAACATGATTTGCTAAGTTCCTTTTCTTTGTATTGAACATTAGAAATATATTCAAACTTTCTGAAATTTAATTTATAATTAAGGTGTAGATTCTCAAGCCCACAAAATCTAGTTCATTCATAATCTGTAGCATTTAAAAATAATAATAATAAAAATATAAAACTCTAGTAACTACTTGACTTTTAATGAAAAAAGAAAAACTTCTCATTTTACTTACATGGTTATTTACTGTTATTTTGATATTCGATGTACACATTTATCATTTTATACGCTACTATAAGTCTTTTGACAGGAATAATTATTAAATCAAAATAATTTATTTTCATCATATGGCACAATTTTTTCCATTGAATTTAAAATCAAATTATGAAGGCAATTTTCCGATAGCAAATAAAATCTTCTGTAGTAGAGTTTTAAAGTTTTATATTAATATTTATAGTATGATCACTTATTTAAATTTCATATTGTCAAAGTTATTAATTTTAATTTAAAGCACTAAATTTAAGAAATTATTTTATAAGCAGTGCTAAATTTTACAATATTAGTTGCTTTTTTTGAACTTTTAATTTGAATATAAATACAATAAATTACTATACAAATAGTTATTTTTTACTAATTATTTTAATTTGAAGTATTTTGCTTTTAAAAGTATTTTATATTTGTATTTTCTTTATTTTAGCATACTGATAGTCAATTGTTTTAAATTTAGTTGTGTGGTTAAAATCATTTTCCAAGACTATATAAAATTTTAGCAATGGAAAATTTTTAAATTTTTTTATTTTAAGAAAAATTGTGCCCTTAATGCATATTATTATAAAATTATTTGTCCACACCATATATATGATTAAAAGCCATGCAATAGTAAAAATTCATATTGATTGGTTGCACACCTTTATTATTTGCATATGCATGTCTGTAGTAGTTTTTCTGTCACCTGAATATATTTAAAAATTATAAAATAAATTTTTATTGAATTGCTATCACCTAACCAAGTTGTAATTTTCCTTAAGATCCATATCAGTATCTAAAATTGTATTTAAAATAAAAATTCTTTAGTTAATTTCTGTATTTTGCCAGTATCAAATGCTTAAATTTTATAAAACCGAGTTTAAATTTAGTTATAAAAATTACTGAACAAACCCATTAAAAATATGTAAACCAGCTGTCTAGTTCTCTGTAACTCTCTCAGATTAACATTGTCGTTAAAAGGGATGAAATTCATGTTTAATTTATATCTACTCAACACAATATTACTTTATAGGTATATTTTTAAGCTGGCTTATTTATGTATTGTTTATCATGAAGAAACTATTATTTTATATAAAAAATTATGTATATAGAAATGCTACTTTTTTTTAATCTTAATATGAATTTTTTTATATTACAGAAATAGAAAATGCAACATCTTTTTCAGTGTCACATGATTCAGAGGTAAGAATATAATTTTTAAAACAATTTCTCAATTAAAAATATAAAATTATTTGCTTACATTTTTGATTCGGTCAGTGATGATTTGATTATTAAGATAAAATTTATTAAGTAATTTATATATTTTATTTTTAACAAATAATATCTGTGAGATTTTTTACAGTCATGGTCAATTATCATCTTTTGATTTTCTGTTTTAATGATTAGACTTTATACGATGAATAGAAAATTATACATACTGTTTGTATTAATCCAGAAATTAATTAGAATTATTCATATTAGTTATTTTAATGACTGATAAAATCTTTCAGTGAAAACAAAAGCAAATAATTTTGATATAAGTACATAAAATGCAAATGTGAAATTTTAGTAAAATAGTTGTAACAGTTTTATAAAGTAAAATGGGAAAAATAATTAAATATTATTGATGAAATAATATCCTTAACTAAAAATGAAGTTTTCACTTAATTTTAACATCACAATTACAATAGTGATACATACAAAATGACTGGTTTAACTATTTTCTTTTTAAAGAACACTTTATTTAATATTTATATTTAGAAATTTCGTATGTTTATATAGTGTTAGGGGAATGAAAGTTTCTTTTACTAAGGAAACAGAAGATTATGTGCAGTAATACAGAGTTGAAAGCATACAAATCATTATTGTATGAAAAGAATAGATAGGTGAGATGTATTAGCAGTAACACTAAACACAAAATTATAAAAGGTTAATCATGATCATACCACAAATATTGACAATTATGTTATGTATCACTATTAATATATTTTTGAATACAAATTTTTATATCTTTAAAAGAGTAATTATATCTACGATTTTATTTGCTATAAGTACCATCATGATGTCAGTTCTGCAATTAGAATGGGTACGAGTGTGAGAAATACACTTTTATTTAAAAATACAAATTTTTATGTAACATAATGCAGAAAAAATCAGCACAATATAAACAATTTAACATAACAAAGATTTATTTTAAGATCAATTAACTTCAAAAATAGGAAATTTAAATATTAGAATAAATTAATAACAATAAAAACAAAGAATACAATAAAAAATATCCTGCATTTTTCTTTAAATAAGTTTTTAAAATATTGACAAAAATATGCATATATCATTACCACAAATAATAAAAATATAATTTTTCACTCTCCCACTTATTCATTGTAACGTCAAAATATTATCTCGATATGTCAAGTGGATCATATGCAAACTTCTCACCTGAATTCAGTTTTCTCTATATATCTAAGCTTAATGTCATTTTCTCATGGTTTCAAAAAATATTTCTTTTGGGAAATTGGCCCTAACTTAGAAACATCAATAGTTTCAAATGATTTTAAGAATGTAGAGTTAATTGTATGATTTTGTAGGTTTTTGGTATTTATTAAATTTGTTTCCACTCTAAAGATAGCTAAATTTTGTGGACGTCTTATGTGGAATATATGTTTAAGTATTTTCCTTCAAAATACAGAACTTTCTACGAATTAGTTTCACTGAATATTTATATATCTTTATATGCTTTTTATAGAACGTAATTACTTTTGAATACATTTTCTTTAATTATATGCAAATTTTAATGAGAACATGAAGTTAAAATAACTGGTTTTAAATTGCAGCAAATATTTATTTTTTTGAAGTTTATACATGAATAATTTTTAAATCAGTTCATGAAATTTTTTCCTTAAAGCTGAGAAATACAATACATTTATTAATTTGTTTTTAATTTAACTTTTCTTGTAAAATTTATTTATGTACAAATTTATCTTGGATAAATTCAGAAATTTTATATTTTGTGTTTACGTTTAACGTTATTTTTACCATGTTTTAATACAAGAAATTTAGTTAGTTACTGAAAAGCGTTTTTAGATTAAAAATCTTTTCAATTTAATTTGGTTTTGAAATATTTTATAATATCAAAATACTTGTTATATAAAACATATAACATTGGTGTGTATGTATACATAGTATAAATCAGATTCCATTTAGAAATTCAATTTTTAGGATAGCATTTCTGAAAAGGAAGACATCGAACAGTCTGCTCAATCTAAAATCAATGCAAATCCTGATGATGAAGAAGAAATATTATCAGAAAAATCTGATTTACAAGACACAGAATCTGATGATCAAATACTAGAAGAACATTTACAAGAAAGTAACATAAATTCTGCAGGTAAGCTAATTATCAGCCTTTTTGATCAGTCAGTATTTTGCCTTTTAACAATGCATATATTATAAGTAATTTGTATTGAAATTTTACAGGTGAGATTCATTTAAAATCACAAAGAAAGATACTGTTTCCTTTATTTTAACTAAATTAATGCATAGCAACTATTCACATGTGCATTTTGATAAAAACAATGTTTAAAAAATCTTTATAAAAGTTCTTTTTATTTGAATAAATAATTTTTTTCTAATTGGTATAAAACTATATGGCACTTATTAATTTAATATTGACATATTTTCTCTACAAAAACATAATTTGTATATGATGATTTTTTCTATAAATTTATGAAATTCAAAGTTTCTCCTTAAAAAATTTTTAAATAATAACTTTTTAAAAATTTCTGTTAGAATTAAGAAAACAACTTTCAAAAATAAAGAATTTACCATATAATCATTGTTTGGTTACTTTTATAAGAAAAAATGAAAAAAGTGAAAGAAATTAATAATTAATCAAAATTTAAATGGAATTATATAAATCTCAACATAAATTAAAATATCAAAATTGCAATATATTGAAAAATTTATGATGAATTTTTTAAATACATAATTGTTCTTTATAATTTTAATGAGTCAAATATATGAAATAAAAGTTAAACTCCTAATAAAATTTCAATCATAACAGAATGAAACTGCATTTATAAAAAATCTCATTTTGTGCTTCATATATGAAAAGCCAGGAAATGTAAAGTACTTACACATCACAATGGCAATGTGATTTTAAAAATAAAAATCTTCCAAATATATTCCAACTTTTCTTTTTACAATGCTACTAAAAATTAACTTCTTGGAAAGCTTATGTATTAAACATTGACTTTTGTTATAGTTATGTGTTTCCTAGAATGTGAATTCAGAACAAAGATTTTTTATAAATTACTTTTTTTTATCAAGGATTTGGCAAATTTTTAACACTTAAAATTTAAGATCAAAATATTTTTAAAATTGTTTTTTAAGATTTTTTATAATTTTAAATTAAATATAGTTATTGTCACAGAAGATTTAATCTGTTTTATCAATTTTCTCTTTAATTCATATATAAATCTAGAATAAATCAATGAAATGACACTTGTTTATATTGGTGCTAAAATTCATAATTTTATAATATTTTAGGTGAATCAAATTATGATTCTGAATCTTCAATATCTTCGGCTATAGAGTCCATTAATGAGAAATCTGAAAATTTACAAATAGAAAGTTCTTCAGAAGATGAAAATGGTAAACAGCACACAGTAGTGGCATCAGTTCATGGATCCCCTTCTTAGCATATTTTATGTGTTTCTTATTTTTTTATTTATAGGAATAAAATAATTATCTTCATGTTCATTTTATAGTCTTATGCTGCAAATACTATCTTAACATTTTTAATAGACTAAAATAAATAAAAAGTAAGAAAACAAATACACAACATAGATTAAATTTAATAAAGCAACTCTATCTCTACAAACTTTGAAAGTGATGAACACCGGGTCAATAAAAAGGAATTATGACTCATTTGTTTTCTTTAAAAAGAAACTTAGACATATTCTCATAGACAACAAAAGTTATAGCTGTTGCAGGAGTTACTTTCAGCAAATTTGGCACAATTCCTTTGTAGAAACCTTTAAATCCTTCATACCTAAAGGAACATTTCATTACAATAAAAATTATACATAAAAAATGTAGCATATGTTTATTTTGAATTTAGAAATATATGAAAAATTTAAATTTATTAGATAAATATATCATAAATCTTTATTAAGATTAATAAATTTAAGATGATATTTATTGAGATTATATTAATAAATTTAATTAAGATAAAGTTTAAAAAATGTAAACTAGATAGTGTATTTTCCTTATACCAACACACAAAAAATAT
Source organism: Latrodectus hesperus (assembly GCA_037975125.1). NCBI lineage: Eukaryota > Metazoa > Arthropoda > Arachnida > Araneae > Theridiidae > Latrodectus > Latrodectus hesperus. Next base: position 22,629,767 of record CM075853.1, on the reverse strand, counting down.
GCATTATATATAATTGTCAAAAAATTAATAAAAACATTTTTAGGCTATATATTTTTCAGAAACAATTTTTTTCATTTCTTACATATAAAAAATGATTTCAAAACTTATACCCACATGCATTTACTTAATAAATTGGAACATTATGAAAGTTTTTTACATCAAAGCTTAAATTATACAATCATGTCCATTAATTAAACTTATATATCAAATATTCATTACAACAATTATTTTACAAATTTATAACAATATTTCAATTTATCAAAAGCTATAATATTCATATTCAACTATATCCTTTCTCGAATAACTGAAAAATTATATACATAATACTTTTTAATGAGAAATTAGGAAAATACAAAAAGAAAATTATAGCATTCATTAATGGATACCAATGTTTATAAATGAAGCTTATTATGCAGCAATGAAAGTATGAAAAGTTAACTAGATTAATAAATATCCACATAATCATACAATTGCATATACATTTTAACCCATAAATTAGCAAATTAATTGGTTCAAAAATTCTGCAGCAAAGCAATTTTCAGTTCTTGAGGGATTTTTATAGATGAAGAAAGTGATATTTCCTTTTTAAGTATTAAATGTCTTCAATAGGAATGACTCACTTTATCACTTACAGATAAACATCCAACATTATTAGAGACTGTCATTTATAAACATAAACCTCACCTGGTTATTTCAAGTCTAACATCATAGCTTTGGACCATAGCAAACATGTTTCCTTAACTGTCATAACAAGTTTCCTAATATAACTGGAAATATTGTATTTTAGATTGACTTGAGCGTTTTTTTTTTTTTTTTATACTTTTTAATATTTCATTTGGTGTTTGTCAATTTTTGGTCATTTTTTGCACACAAAAGCTAATTCACACTACGATGTGTTCTTTAAAATTGCCTTTGAATCATTTTAAAAATAAATTCTTAAATTTTTTTTTTACTTTAAATGTATTAAAATGAATTTAGTGACTTGTAAAATGAAATGAAAATTTTTGATGGATGTTTTATTAATTTCTCATGGAATGACAATTTAGAAATAATGTGTAACATTTCTCATATCAATTTTTAATCACACATGGAATGTTATATATTTAGAAAAGAATATACTTTTTATATATACTGAAATATACCAATCAATAAAACATTAGGAACTCAGAAACCTCGAGCAAATTCATTTATAGCAGCAGTAACTAAAAAAATAATTTATCGAAATGCAATGCTTTAATAATTAAAATGAAAGATAACATTTTTAAAATTTTTCCTGCACATTATCTTTAAATTAAATAATGATTTAAGAAATGTAATCATACGTCATGGATAAAAGATGCCAAAAGTGTGAATATTAAAATTACATTAATTTAAAATTTGAAAATTGCATGAAATTTTTTAATTTAAAATAGCTCAAATATTTAAATAAAATATAAAACAAATGTAATTAAAATCCTGAAAAATATTTTTGAAAATTAAGTTTGCATTCTATGAAGAAAATTATTTAGATATGAGTTTAAATCTAATTCACTGTTCAATTTTTAATTACAAAACAGATATTTGTCATGAAATATCAAAACTGTTGATAAATTATAAAGCTGAAATGAAACTTAGAAAATGATTCCATGAATTATGAAATAAAATTATGCATATGAATTTGTATAAAAACAAGATTTTTTTTTTGTAAAAAAAATGTCATTTAGTTATCAGAAAATTGTTGTATATTTACTAATTAGTAAATGTTTCACAAAATCATTCCAAATTTCTAAGCCAAGAAAAAATAAAGTAGGTAGTTATAACACAAAGAGAATCTGAAAATGCATTTATACTTAAACTCCACTGTGAAATCATTAAAAAATAGCAAAATAGGGACTAAAACCTCAAATTAAAAAACTATACTAGAGTTGGAATTAGCCAAAAAATATGTAATTATGAATATAATTTTAATATAATGCTTTGAAATTGATTGCAATTTAAAATAAGTTTTATTTTACAACAATATAAAAATCTAAGATTTTGTATAAAAAGGTAAATGCTTTTATTTAAGACAACCAATTCCACTCAAAATGTAAGATTATGTTAAATTTTTTCTACACAAGATGACATAATAAAAATTTTATTATCTTTTTTTTTTACTTTATGTATGTATATATTTTTTTGTACAATTTATAAGGTAAATTGGTTTATATAAAATAAATTATTAATTTAGTGTAGGATTTCAAAATTTTGAAAATAATTTTATATAATTTTCATAGTATAAAAACATTTTCCTATCCATGTATTTAACTGAAAATTTTTTTTAATGAAATGTACTTTTGACAAACATGTATTTACACAGCCAAAACTAATACAATTCGGTTCTTATGTTTGTAGATAGTTAATTTATAGTTAAAAATTCAAAAACAATTACATAAAAAAGAGACTTTGCTTAGATGTAATTAATGTAGCTGTAAAAAATATAAGAGTTCATTTAAGAGTTTTTTATATAGTTAATTTTGCACTTGATTAATTTTGATTGCACTTCAGAAAGATATTTTAAATTTTCATGAAAAAATATTTTTCTTTGTATGGTAAAAATAATTTTGATGTATTAATATTTTTATGGCAATTTTTTGATTTTTAAAAATTTGCAATATTTATTAAATATTTAAAATGTTAAATTTATTCATTCATTCAAACAAAAATTAAATAAATTCTTACTCATAACAATATAATTGTACAACATAATATTTATTTTTTTACAAAATTCACAATGGTTTTCAGTTACACATGATTAAGAAACAATAATGCAATTATAAACCTGTAAACAAGTCAAATATGTATTTCAATTGTAAAAATTTAAATTATTTGAAATATAAAAAATGAGATGTTAAATTGTTTCATTTATCTCAACAGCTTAGTAAGTCAAATATCAAAACACTTTTATAAAATATGTAACAACGAACAAATTATGTCCAAAAATTATTGTAATAAATTTAATGGAAAGTTTTTACAAACATTAATATTTGGAAATACATAAATGGGTTGTAATTTATACATGTATTTCAGTAAAGTAATAAATTATTTCCTAAAATGTAAAATAAACAGTATTCAATAAAAGTATAATAAACATGATTGCACAAATTTTCAATACATATCTCCCAATGTTAAAATTTTTTTATCATAGTATAAAAGAATTATAGCTCACAAATACAACAAAAATCATTATTATGACATAAGATAATATTCTAACAAAAAATATTTTAAGTTTTAGAATATTTTCATTACACTTAAAAAATATCTGTCCTTCACATTTTCAACTTTTCTTGACAATTTAATTTTAAAAGTATCAAATTATTAACTAATGATATGTCTTAATACATATTTTCCTTTGTTAAAAAATAAAAGGTTTTTATTTCATTATGAGCAACTATTGAGCTTAGTTATCACAATCACCTTTACATTTTTAAATTTTTTCCACTTTTATAAATTATTTGCATAAATTTATTTTTGATTGAAAAAAATCAATATTCATGAATATTGATAATTTTAAATGTGTTGAAATTAAAATGAGTTTGAGTTTTAATGCAAAACTTATAAAACATGTCACAATTTTTAGATTAACATCAATTTGAACATAAAATAATTTATATTAACAGAAATTTGATATGTTCTTTTTCATATTTAAAATATTTCAATAGAAAAGCTTAGATTTCAATTTTCACAATTTAAACCTCCTTGCTTATTTCTCACAAAAAATATTTTCACACACACACAACTTTATTTATCCAAATTTCTAATATTTATAGGACTGTCAGGTATATAAATATTAAAATAATAAATTTTAATTTATCTAACAAAAATGAAAACATAAAATGCAAAAATTTTACACAATAGAAGAATAGAAAACACAAAATCAGAAAAATAAAATATAAAGAGAGAAAAAACATTTTTTCCTTTTACTTTTATATAAAAGTGCACTTTACAAAAATCTAACACACAAAACAGAAAATTAAAATTTTTCATACAATTCTTAATTTAAAATATCAACAGTCGAATAGTACAAATATCACAGAAAAATAACAAAAATGCATGAAAAATAAATATTAATTTTATTTTCAAGTAGAATTCAATATTAGAGATAATGAATTTTTTCTGAAAAATTTTAATATTTTACTGAATATTAAGAGATTTTCAATTATTATCAGTTAAATTGTAAAAATTATTTAGATTTTTTTTCTATGAAGTTTAATTTATTTTCTCTGATATATTATAACCTAATATGGGCAAAAAATTAATATTATAAGTTTTACATTCATAAGATAATGAGTAAACATTTCTTCAACACTTTGCACACATTTTGTGCAATAAAAATAATATATTTTTATTTTACTTAGAGTTTGATATCTAAATAAATCTTTATGAAATTTTTTGTTTCATTTATTTATTTTCTGATTTTGTTTCATTCATTTTAAATAATCAATTTTTAGCTTGACTAAAAGGGATATAAACCAGTTGCAAATCTTGTAAAATAATTTTGGCCCAAATTAGAAAATAAACATTCACCTTATAATTCCATACCATATCATTAACATTATATAGTACCACAAGTTAAAAGGTTATAAATATGAAAACAAAATTTTAAAAAAATAACATTGTACGTTAAAGTCTTATGTTCTGTATTCTCTACAATCAAATCAGGTGCAACGTATGATATTATTGAATAAATGAGATAAAATAGCTACATCTTTAAAAAACTATTTTATCTTTCTGTCCGAAAGTGTTTCAACAGTAAAACTGCTTGAACACAATAAATTTTGTTGAGTGATAAAACAGATTAAAAAATTCTATACATGTCTTAAAAATATATTAAAAGTGTCATTTCTCTTCTCCATTGCTAACTTATTTCTAACTATAAAAATTTTAGTACATAATATTTATCTAATACGATAAGATAATTTTTAATAGTGACTATAATATTTTTCTATATTTATACATAGGAAATTTGTTTTGTAGAACTAATATTAGTAAGTAAAATTATTTGTTTCCAGGGCAATTAGTATATATATATAAAGAGAGAAAGAATGCACAACTTTTGGCAACATAATAATGTATAAATTAAATATTATAGATGATATATAAATATGTAACACGATAATGTTTTATGTAGGAATGCCGTTTCTAATTGTTAGGTCTCAGGCTGCTTATTAGTGAATATTTCATTTGAGTGCAAAATTGCAAAAGTATACATTATATTTCCTAATTGATTTTGCCTGTTAGAAAGCTCTAATAGACTAGTATGTATTCTGCCTAGAAAATTTGTTACTTGATTAATACTGCTTTGGTTCTATACCACAGATAATAAGTAATAACATGGATTACATGGCAGAAAACTTTTATGATTTTTTAAAAGTCTTCTGATAACTCTTTGTTCTAACATGAAAAATCTGGAAGAAGTTTGGTAATTCATATTTTTGTAAAAATAATTTAGCAAAGAATTTTTCAAAAAACACAACATCTGAGTTTTTTAACATTTAAAACTAATTTTCTCAATTCCAAAGAATTGGGAAGTAATATATTTCAATTGACATTGTTTAAAAAGAGCTAGAATTTATTTATTCCTTAGGAACAATCCTATGCAACAAAGAATATAATTCTGGGCAAATATGAATTAGTTAAGTTTTTAAGAACTTGCTTCAACGAGCATTGTAGTGAGAGCAGCTTAATAGGTTAACCAAATTTCAGATAAGATTTCATGAAAAAAAATTTGATTAATTTTTAAATTTATAATTTTATTAAGAATAAATTTATTCAATAAATTAAAAAAATAAATTCAATAAATTTATTAAAAAGCACTGAAACAAGTAAACAACCAAATTTTAATGAATATTATATTTAAAAGAAAACAATGATGCAGTTGCTAAGAACTATTTTGAGACAGCAAGTTTATAGCATTTTTGAATAATTAATTTCAAAATTTAGATTAGTTTTCAGCAGAAGCTTTTCATTTGCAATTATACTTTATAATATGTAACATGAAATTTTCAAAATGAAAATTTTTTAAAATAAAAATTCATAAGATTGTTTTAATGAAAATCAAATAGGAAATTTAACAAGTGTGATGCAAAACATGTCAATACCTCTAGTAAAAAGTGCTTTACAACTATTCACATTGTATTTTAAAATAGCTACCAGAAGCTTTTGAAGTTTTCAGTGTTATATTTTTTGACTAATGGTAATTAAACTGCGACTAAAAATGAATTCTTTACAAGTATTGTTTTGATAGCAGTTTTCAATGTTCCTAAAAATATATCAATTAAAATTTAGAACACTTATACTTAGCAATAGTTTGTTTTTGAGGAAGTTTACATAAAAAAGATATCTGTATCAAGATATATACAAGAAAATATTTATTCTCCTTTCTTTCTACAGTATAGGATCCATTATCCAGTTTCTCAAAACTGGGAATGTTCCAAAAACTGTTATTTTTCAGATTGTAATTCCCCCCTCCTTTTTTTTTGTAAGTTTAAAAAAATATTTCTGACTTAAAACTTCTTTCTATTTGTTATCCCATCCTATTAAAAGAAATATAATACTATATAACGTTTTTCTGCAATTTTTCTTGAAGGAGAAGAAAACGTTGAATTTCGCGATTTCTGCGTGTCACAAGAAAAAGAAATGATCCAAGAATTGTTAGAAAATGCCAAAAGCATTTCAGGTGAGGAAATAATCGATGAAAAAACTACACAAGATTCCTTAAATGCTGACATAAATGCTCTGACTGTACTTCAGTCAACTGATGACGAAATCATCAGCGAAGTGCTCAATAGGAAAGACATCGATTCTTCAAGTTCTGAAGATACCGATGTAGAGTAAAGAGAAAATACGGAAAACATTTCCATTGACCGTTGTCTAGAACTACGAAAGAACTTATCTGAGGAATGGAAAGAAAAACATTTTTTAAGGAACACGATATTATGCCTGTATAAAAAATACAAGAAACTTTATTGTCAGAAAAACCAAAGCATTTAAAACAAAAAATATTAACGATATGTTTACATCAATAAGCAAAAAATAATCTTGCTTAACAAATTTTAGGTTATTTTATTATACATATATATGTGTGTGCATGTATTTTTCATTAAAAATATTAACGATATAGTAATTATTTTTCCTGCCACAAATTATTTCATGGATGGAGAATGCATGCCGCGATTTTTTGCAAATGGTTATTGAAATTTTCAGCAGCCATCCAAAAACCGGAAAATTCTAGTAACTAGAATATGCTCGGTCCCGAGATTGCCGGATAATGGATCCTATACTGCATATAAAATAGAAATAATCATTAAAGTATTGAGATGAAGCATACCATCTGTGATTGATCTAAAACTCAGCATTGTGGTTTGAAAACTATATGATTTCTAATTTAATTGCAAATTTCAGTTTCAATAATTTAAGTAATATTTGAAATTTAAAAATTATCTTATAGAAAAAAAAAACAGTACTTTTTAAAATACATTATTCTTAGTAAACTAATAGAAAATCTCAAACTATTTGACCTTCAGAAGTAGGAAATTACAAGAAAATCTTATTAATTGAAAAAAAAATTAGACTTGTAAACATAAGAAAACATACTACAAACCTTTATTTTGTCTTATTTCTTAAGAAAAATTCTATGAATTTGAATACACATAAAAATTATTCTGTGGGGAAAAAAATGAATAACCAAATGGTTGAATATCATTGTTTTGATATGCACTAATGTATTAATAATTATGACTCAATTAATTAAAGATATTATGCTATAGCATTGAAATGTATATAAAAGTCAAATCTCTATATAGAAATCATATGTTCATAACAAAAGGGCTTAAAAGTATGCATACTTCAAACTTAGCTTTTTAAATAAAAACTGTGCAGAAAATTAAGTAAGAGTAAACTTGCATCAACTAAAACAATTAATGATTACTATTGTATAAAAATAAAAGTGAACAAGAAAGCAAACATAATAAATAATTAACTTTTGAAAATTATCATTTTTAATGATTTCAATGGTTCTTTAGATCTTTAAGAATTTTTTCAGCCTTGCACACATATACTTTCTACTCAATACTAAAACATTCAACTGATTGAAATTTATTGAATTAAAAAATAATAATAATTTAAAGGAAAACTTTAATAAGTACACATTTTTCTAATTTGTTTAGCCAACAAATATTGATATTTTCCTTTCATTCTTCTTATCAGAAAATATTTCAAATAACAGTGATGAATTTAAATCATATTTTAGAAATATTTTTGTTGAAAATATTAAAAACAAATTTAAGTACAGCAGTGGCACATCCACTAATTTTTAAAATATAATTGAACACATATTTTATTTTTGATAGGTATGTGCATTATGATATTCTTGGCACAAACTGTTTTAGTTACATGATACAGTTATGTAAATTATATTAATTGAAATAACAGTTGCATTATTAAACAGAATATTTTTCAAGACCTTTTATAGTTCAAACTTTATCTTATTAAAAATTTAAGCAATAAAAATGAAAAAATCAAATAGAATTTTAACAAAATATGAACTTAAATAAACATTTAGAAATTATATAAATATGATGCTATACTGAATAAATACAAATTAAAATGCAAATAATGAACTACAAACAATTTTTCAGCTTATTTTTTCAACTCTTCTTAGAAAGCAAAAATATATAATTGAAGAACATAATACAGCAAGATATAAATAAATGTTCAGAAAAATTAATTTATGTAAAGGGGAAAATTTAGTTTGTGAAGCAGAATATTTTCCATTTTTTCTAATTTAGAATAAATTTTTAAAGAATTATTTTTCATAATAACATAAGTTTAAAGCAGAAAATACAATTTAACTTTTTCAAAAAAAATTACTTTTGAACAAATATTAAGCTGTTATTAAATTTACATGGATTAACTACATGTATTATACTTTTTTTAATAACTAATATTACACAATGAGTCTTAGTATATATGTAAGTACTTTCATACACACAACAAAATATGCATTGCAAGCAAAAAAAAGGGGGGGGGCATTGAAAGCAAATTTTTATAAAAGAATTAACAGATAGCACATACATACAGAAAATGTTCACTATTATCGTGATGATAGACTTAACACAAAAGAATAGTCAACATAGAATGCTGAAAAATAAAAATCATAAAATATCACTTCTAGCACTTGTTTCCAAATATGAAATTCCATTTAAAACTTTACATTTTATACATAAATCCTATTTTCATATTTTATAAATTTTACATATAAAACTACTTCAAATCTTTCAAGAATATATCATGTTTGTATATAAAACTACTTAATAGGTTTGGTTTGGTTTATTTGTCGCTCAATGGTCATTTTTTGCACACAACGGATAATTAGACCGGGACCTACGGTAACTACTTAATAGGATTATATAGTTTACACACTTGTAAAGGATAACTAAGAGATATTAGTTACAACCTCTTCAAATTTGAAAGAAAAAAATGAACGCAAAACATAAATGCACATACATTATCCTAAATCACATCATATAAAGTAAATAATCAGGATTAGAAGGTGCAAGTGAAACAAACAAAATTTAACTTTTTAATAAAAGCACAGTGTTCTTAATAAATTTATTAAATAGCATGTACAAGAAGATTGCTTTTTCAATTCTCCAATAAATATTAATTTAATATGAAGAAAAATGTTTTGAATTCTATACATGATTAATGTTTTCAGATAAAATTATTATTAATAGCAGTAAAATAATAGCAGTATCTAACAAATTTAGTTTTATTAAAGATAAACTAATAAAACTAGCTTTCTGTTTCAATTACAGAAAGATTTGCAAACAGAATCCAAAAATAAAAATAGCCAAAATAATGGGGCAATATGCAACACATACATAGAAAGCTATAGATAATACATGAAGGAGTTGGAAAGTTTATAACAGCATGTTTTAGTTAACTTCATAAATATACAATACTAATCAAAACAGAGTAAATTTAAGGGAACTTTATAAAATACATATTTTAAAAAATTTCCTTATTTTTTGAAAAATTTCAAAATTTGTGTCAAAGTGTCATTTTTGGAAATATCAAAAATCTTACACTTAAAACTGAAAATATATCAACTGTAGCACAATTTTTTATTAAAATCTTATCAAGAAGAAAACTTTCATAATAATCTTTGCGTGAAATAATTTTAAGTTTAAAATCCTAGTTTTACTAATTGAAAGACAACACAATTTATTAAAACATTCTATTTTATATAAACTATGAAAAATTTATTCATATATAATACATTTATACCTTCCTACAAATTTGTGATATTTAGAAGTGCATAGAAGTAATATTTTAAGAAATTCATAGTAATTTTTTTAAAAAAAATTTCACTTGGAATACATGAAGCAGAATATATAAAAATGAGAAAAAATTTTCTACTACGTTTTCAAATACACAGTAACTATTAATTTGTCAATTTATTTAAAATTTTATGTACTCATTTTTAATAAATTTAAATGGTTGGATAAGAAATTTTATTTATGTACAAACTTTTTAACTTCATAATCTATTTTCACAATATGATTTCTTAAAATTTTAAAAACTCACTGCCTCTAAGTTTGTATTTTAAGAAATATCAATAATAAAAAATTTTATTTTTTAAATGGATTTATTCAAACACATGTGGCTTATTAATAAATATAAAATATGAAGAGAAATGAACATGTGTACAATTTACGTAACTTATTTTTCCAATTGTTTTAGGAAGTAATATTGTTAAATGATATTTATTCTAAAGGGTGAACTCAGAGGCTAAAAATTTTTTTGCCCCCACAGAATGCTCACACAATTTAAAAGGTTAAACAAATCCATGGAATAAAATTAACAATGACACATCTTATAACCTTCTTATGTACAAGTAGTAATAAATAATTTATTCTACAAATTAATTGACAACATTCTATGACAACATTTTGGTCATAGAACATCTTCATCAGGATAGATGTTATCGGGTTCAGGTGAATTAGTCAGTTTTTCATAAATGAGGAAGACGATACAAATGTTGGGTGTTACATGGAGGAAGTAAGGTGGCAAACCCTTGTAAAAACCACGCACACCTTCATACCTAAGGATAAAGACATACAGCCTGTCTCATGATCAATACTTATAAATATTTCTTACGTGAAAGGAAACCAAAAAAGGGCATACAAACAACAGTAACAATTTCTTAAACAATTAAATATTTTATGACAATATGTTTATTCTTTTATGAAAAAAGGGTTAGTCATTGCATTTTAAGATGCCAATAAAATAAGACTTTTTAAAAATGTAATATTTCCAAAATACAAGAAAATGTGGGTCAAATAACAAAAGATAAATATCCCAAATTATACTTTTTATATTCAACCAATGCTTATTGAAAATTCCCAATCCCAATCATGAAAATTAAAATTTAACACTTAAATCCAATAGCTTTAAATAATAACTGTGTGCTTTATACTTGGTTTGCAAAAGTAAAGTGTTTATATGACAAAAAATGCAAGATGACATTAGAAACACAATTTTACATTTATTATAAAACAATTTAATCCATTGCATTATATAACAGAAATTGGTGACACAGTTTACTTGTGAAAATGTGTTTATATTTATGTAATATATTAAACTTAGAAGATATGCATAATATAAAAAAAATTATTTAAATTTGCAAATATACAAATAAGCCTGAAAATTGTTTTGATAGTATAACAATTTTTATCTACTGATATTTCATTTTTGTCAAAATTCAATGCAGTAATTAACTACAAATTTATTTGTTCTCTTTCACAAAAGTTTGAAAGGTTCCAAAGCTCCAATTATACTGTTTTATAAACTACATATTTGCAATTGTAACATTTTATAAAACAGCCTAATTAAACATATATATGTATTATGCAAATTAATATAACTTAAAAAATACCTTTAATTTAAAACAATCATTTACACAACTATGACAGACAAACATGTAGATCTTAATTCATGTCATAATAAATCAAATCATAACAATATTCATAGATTTAAAATGCAACTTGATTAGCTTTAATTCTCTTAAGATATTATAAAAATGTACTACCAATACACTTAAATAAATTTACTTTTCTCCAGCTATTAATGTTCAGTTCAGTTAAGTTTATAAATATCTATACATTCTAATAGTTCTGAAATAAATAATATTTAATTTCTATATTTGACAATTTTATATAACTAAATTAATAAAACTTGTATTTTGTTTGAATAACATAAAGTTTATAAAAATGTAATTTTTAAGTCAAGACTTCTTGTTATATTTTTAAGTTTCTTACTTTTTTAACCTGATTAAATAGTTATTGTAACTCTATTACTTTTAGATTCATATAATATTACCTATTACTCCTCAATGTCATTTTTGGTTGCCCAATACCTATTTAAATTGACTAGTACAGATGGAGGACAAAATAATACGAACACCTGTGAAAAAGTATGGCGTATTTCACACCTGCAGTACAGCCACGCCACCTGCAACAGAAGTCTGACACCTAGTGAGCAGGGGAAGGTATCAGTCTCTCAACAGCAGTCACCTGAGTTGCATGCTTCTACCGAACTGTCTGTGATAAGTTGAGATGTCAGACCTGCCAGAGCTCCAAAGAGGAATGATATCCAAAGAGGAATGGAGCGCGTTTAAGTGGAGCATCGGTTACAGAAACAGCAAACCTTTTGGGGTTTGCAAAGAGTACGGTATCAGACGTTATGACAGCGTACACAAAAGAGGGTAAGACGACGTCTTCAAAGCACAACAGTGGCCGAAAGTCAAAGCATGCTGATAGGGACAGATAGATCTTGAAGTGCATAATAGCCCGAAAGCACAAGCAATCGTTATAGGAGATAACATCCGAAATGAACGGTCATCTCCAGGACCCTGTTTCAACAAAAACTGTCAAAAGGAAACTTCATGCTGCAAACATTTATGGCAGAGTGGCAATTTGTAAACCCTTGATGACAGCAACTAATGCTTTCAAGCGACGCCAATGGTGCAGAGAACACAATGGCTGGTCTCCACAGCAGTGGAAACAGGTAATATAGTCAGATGAATTGTCATTCACTCTATTTCAGACAACTGGACGCGTTTATGTCTGGAGAACGCCTAGAGAAGCGTTTCATCCTGAATGCCTCTTGCCGACTGTGAAGCATGGGGGTGGCTCCACAATGGTATGGGGTGCGATATCTTGGCACACTCTGGACCACTTGTTATTCTGCATGGGAGGATCAAATGCAATCACTATCTAAGCATTCTAGGGGATCATGTACATCCTTTTGCCCAGACTGTATTTCCTGGAGTATCTTGAAAAAGTGACCGCTTTTTCAAGACTGTAACGCCCCTATCCACACTACTAGGTGCGTTCAAGAATGGTTCGAAGAGCATGATGATGAAGTTGAATATCTCGCCTGGCCCCCTCAGTTTCCGGACTTAAATATTATTGAACATTTATGCGAATATTTGGAGTCTAAACTTTGTTCCTGATTTCCACCTCCATCCGGACTTTCGGAATTAGAGACCGCTCTGCAGGAGGAATGGCTTAATATTCCTTTGAATATTGTCCATGACCTTTATGAATCTATCCCACGTCGCATTAAATCTGTACTTCAGTCAAAGGGTGGTCCAACCCCCTATTAATAAAGATTTTCCATTATTTCACAGGTGTTCGTGTTATTTTGTCCTCCATCTGTAGATGTTTGATCTTTTTAATGCTGGTCTAGTTATTATACATGATCAAATCAGTATAGAATGATGCTAATAATTTATTTTTAAATATTAAATATAACCTATCAAAAAATGCTACTGTTAATTGTCAACTTGGACTCCTTTTAATGAAGGCTTAAATTAATTTATATCAAAAATTCAAATCATTTCTTTAAATTTGGCAATAATATGAAGTTTTATGCAAGTATTTTTAAAACATCATCTTGAAACCTATGAAAGGAAAACCTACTACAAATTACTTTTATCACTTTTTTTAACACATAGAATTAAAATATTTATCTTCTCAAGCATAAACAATGCTGAAAATACTAATTCATAGAAATAAAGCACAGTATTTAAAAAACTAAACAAAAAACATTTTTATGTTTATCAATAAAATTTATATTGCAATTATTGTTTATTATAAAAAAATATACAACTAAAAATGATAAACTATTACAAACATATTTATGTACTTATGCTGCCTGATTAATATTAATCTCCAAATTAGAAAATTAAGTGATTTTTAAGTGAACATTTTCTCACGTGAACACGTTATTCAAATATAAATAATTATGTAGTACGTTCCAATAAATTATCCTATCCAGGTATAAATATCATATATTTGATTGTGATTTTAAATAAGCAAATACATATAAAATTAGAAGAGTTAAAATCAAATAAATTTATATTCATTTCAGACTATCCTTTATTAGTTTCATTAAAAATAAATACTTCTCATTTTATTAGTAAATATAAATACATGTAAAAATTATAATATAAAAATAGAGCTTTTACCTCCATGTCCTTTTGATTACTTCTAAAACACCAGAATAATCTTTATACTGGTCTTGTAATCGAGCCCTCACAACTTGATAAGGATAAGTTACGCTAGCGGCAAATAATTTTGACAGTGCTGCAAATGTTAAATATTGCACAGTTCCCTATTGAAAAGAATTCCAAAATTAAATAAAAATATATATTAACAGTATTTCTAAATTTAAAATACAAGCTAATTTGAGACATATAAGTATAATGATTACCAAGTTTCTGCTGACTATGCAAAACATCATTAAATGCAAGGCTATATCACTTGGAAATGACTTATAGGCTATTCAAAAAATTGTTAAAATCTATTAAAAAATATTTAGTAATAATTAATGTTTAATTTAAATTTTAATAAAAATCCTGGATTTCATTTGTTTTGTTTATTTCTGCAATAAAAAATTTTTTCTAGAAGCAATTTTTTAGCTTTTTCAGATAGGTTTTAGATTGATATATATTTTTCTTGGACTTTATGAACTTGATAACCAGATTCATGATTATGTTTTATGTATACCCTTGTCACTTGCCATTCATCTAATGCACTTGGCTTTCCAATAATTATGTAAAAAATATTGTTTCTTTATTTGACACATGAATGTTGTTATTAGTAGCAATATTCATAAGTCAAGTAAATGAACATATTCTATTAATATACCTTCTAATGTTGTTTCACTGAGATACTTCTCATCTCAAAGAATAAATTTTAAACCTGTAAACGTCCTTTCAATGCCAATTTGTGTAGCTGGTGATGCCAAATCTACCATTGCAATGTTAACCAAGATAGATAGGAAATTTTATTTTCTTCTCAGAAATTTAAAATATTTTTTATATCAAGCTTTCATTCATCGTCACAATTATATAAATTGAATTCAATATCAATCTCAAGAGATTTATGCATTTTATTGCCAATTTTTTACTTTCTAAAGGAGTTTCACAGAAACTCCTTTAGAAAATAAAAAATTGTCATTTACATTGCTTTCAATGGAAGATTGCACTTCCAGGTTTACAACTGAAATGGATTTACCAAGAATTGTAATTTGTTCCAAATATAATATTCCTTAAATGTTTCACAGCTTGTATTTTTTTGATGTAGAAAACAAGATTTGATAACGAAGATTAAAAAAAAACTCTGTTCTTGCTAAACTATCACTTTGTATTAACAATGCTTCCCAGTTAGATAATTGTTTATATAAAATTCTTCCACTAGGGATTATAGGGAATATCAGAATTTTAATTTTACTTATTTACTGTCAGTAAAATAATAATCAAATTACTTTCTGCTAAAAATGAGCTAAAAGCTTTGCCTTCCAACAAACATTTTAAGATATTATATGTATAATTCTTTATTGAAATACCATTGTCACAACTAAGTTTGGAGCACTAAACACAAAAAAATAGAGCCATATGACAATTAATTTGAGATTTTTAATTTATTCTTAGACTATTTACTCCTAGTTGATCATTGTACTAGTATTTACTCTCTATGTATTAATTCCAACACTTATTAGCCTTTTTTATATTCCTGACTAATTAGACAGATACATATTATTATGTCGATATCACAATCCCTTTCTTAGGGTAGTACCACACTGTCTACTACCCATGTTGCATTTGCTTTCTGATTTCTAGGTTGCAGATGATTTTTTGCTGAGACATAAAAAATGCAACTCAAATTGATATTTTTCTTAAATCATCTATACTACTAGATCATTCAATTAAATAAACCTGCTTTCTACAAGTAGTTTCATGAAAAACTGAAACAGAAAAGCATGATTGAAAATCAAACCCAGAAATCAAGAAGCAATGTACATAATAATATGATTGATACTAAATCAGATAATATTGATAAGTTTATTACAGTAAAGAAATGACTAAAAATATCAAAGTGAAATAAACTAATATTTTTTGGTTCAGTTTCGGTTTAATGCCAGGCTTAAAGATATCTAATTTAAAAGAATACATTTTGGAAAACAAACTTAATATGAAATTTAAACTTTATTTTCAACTTTGCAGCTTTAATAAATGTAGTCAACTATTTTAAACATTGCAGCTTGTGTTAATATTTCCAGATAAATCAAAATAAAAAAATTAAGATTAATTCATCAAATTTTCAACTGAAACTCTCTATTAACAGAAAGTTTCTATGATAATTTTAAGCAACCTAAGTATAATCTTGTGAATTATACTACAAACAAATAATAAAATTAAGTTTTCTTTCATTGTATTTTTATAAATCAATAGGCTATTTTATTACCAAGCTCAATTCATGTATCTTTAATCACTGAGCAAATCTAACCTACCTTTTAACACATAGTTACGGAGTAATTTATAATTTCACAAATTATGAGTCAATTATTACAATACTAAATGAGAAACAGATACATAAAAATAATAATTATACATTTATACAAATTTAAATTATTGTTTTTATATAATTTATTCATACAATATTAATCAGTTGTATAAATAATTCAATAAATCTCGTAGAAATTAGCATGAATGTTGATTAAGATTTCTTTTTTCTAACCCCTGAGCAATAGAAATTAACTTTTTGGCACTACTAGAGACAGAATTTATCTTATGTAGAGGGGCAGTGAATGGATGCTCATATTTTAGAAGTATGTATTAAGCAGGAGACCCCCAGACTTCATTTACAGTTGAAAATCAAAATTTCTTTAAGAAAATACTAGGGCTTTTTAATCCATAATTCTTAACAGATGATTTTTACATAAATTGTATATAGGCATCTATGTAAAATTAGGAATGTTCAAATTAATTACAAGGTTAGTTATCGTCATAAAAATTTAAATATCAATATCAGCAGTTAGACAAAAAATTTTAAAAAATTCTGTATTGTATACGATAATCTTATAATTTCTTATTTTTGAAGATATTTTGTTAATAAATATAATGTTTTAAGTCTCAGAACTATGAAAGAAAATGACACACATAAAAGGAATAAAGTAAAATAGTTTTTAAAAATTTGGATTTTAAGGTTTAATTTAGTATTAAATTACTCAAAAGAAAAACTCTCAAATTATATGAAATATAATAATAATCGTAACCAATATTTTATATGTTTGTTATATTTCAATAACAAACAAAAATATTTATGAAATTTAAAAAATACTTACTAATTTATCATCTAGTGGTAGGTTATAAAAAGAAATATAATGCTTCTTCATCTCCTCATAAGCCATAAATTGTAAAGCACCATGGCTAACTCCAAGCATTCCTGGCACTAAGCCTTTATACATGCCTGGTATACCTTCATGACGATAGACTTTCTGTAATGCATCAAACATCCCAGTGTAATGCTTAGAAGGAGGTAAGCCTGTAGTTGTTGAATATTGCAAGCACATACGTGTTTTTACAACCCATATAGGATTTGTTAAGAATAAAGTAACAATACCTGAAATAAAGAATTTTACAATGCTTCACAAATCAAAAAACTTTAAAAAGGAAATTTTAAAAAACTTTAAAAAGTCAGGCTAAGAAATTATATCTAAAATTATGCTAAGAAATCATTCTGATATTTAAAAATATTTGATTATAATTTTGCAGATTTGATTGCTGTTAAAATAATTTTTATATTTTGAATCATGCAAATAAACTTAAGACATAAATACTGCAATATAAAATTATGTTATCAAAGTTACACATGCATGTTTCAATTAAAATTTGTTGTAGTCACAGATTATTTGGGTGGTAATTAGGAAACTCTAATGTAATATATTTTACACTGCACATGGCAATTTAAATTTATAGCCACCTAAAAAATTTTGTTTATTACTCTTTAATTAAAATTTATGTATTAATAAATTTTAGTAAAAAGGACACAATTAATATGAATTCATTAAAAAGTATGAACTAAAACTGTATTTCAGACATATATCACTCTTCTGATTTCAAACTATTCTTAGGTATTTTTTATATGACATATACTTTATCTTTACAAAGAAACCTAACATACATCTATTGCTCTAATTTTTTGAAGCCATTCATTTAAAAATAAAATAAATTTCAGAATTTCAAGCAATGGTAAACAAAAATGGCAAGTGGAATAATATGTATTAAAGGAAAACGCTAGAGGAAAAAATAATTTATCAAATAAAGAGGGTATTATTCAACCTGCATATCCATAATATTATATACTTTTAAAAAAACTGACAAAAATAATAGAAAGAATTTATTCCCAGACAAAATTCATAGAATTAGAATTAAATGCTATCATTTCCTCTAATTATTGAAAGTTTTGATTTAAAATGTGCAATACAAAGTCTAACAGCTGGAAAATATCGTAAGACTTATTTAAGCATTTACTGCCTAATTACCTACCAGGAGGAGTTTGCAGAGACAGTGAGCTGTATTCACAAACATATCAGAAAAAAGGACAGCCAGAAAACTAACAAACAGTGAACCTAACAGATGAATAGATAGAAGCTAGCATCCACTTCTCACTGATCTACAGTTGCTGAGAAAAACTAAAGATCTGTTCTGAAGAGTATTTCCACAATAATTGGGCCATAGTATAATTTTTTTTTTCAATGACTAAACCACAATTTAATTGAAAATGCAATTTAAACATGAATATATAGCTATTTGCATTTGCTTCAGTTGAAATATAATTGATTGAGTGTTCCCTTTAGTATTAAAATGTAGGTACTGTGTCAAATGAAATAAACTCAAATGTGATTTTAAATGCAAGTCATTTTCAGAAAAAAAGTAAAAATATTATTGAAGCAAGGATGTTTGATGTTGATATAAGCTACATATGAGTGAAAAATGCCATAATAATTAAAAGAGTCAATAAATAAGCATTATGTAGAAAAAAATAAAATGGTCTACCTTAGAAAGAGAATTGTAAATTGGGTAACAGAAAATCGCCAAAATGAACTAATAACACACATACAAAAAAAAAATGTTGATTTGTCTTATAGTGAAATCAGAAATGCAAATGAAAGAGAACAATAAAATAATTTTGAATTTTGAATTGATAGTTACAATTTATTACATAAAATAATAGTTGCCCGAGACAACAACAAAATTTTCGAAAATATTTTTAAGGATTTAAAGGAAATTTTTAGTAAGTGTAATTGATTAATGGAATGAAACAATATATTTCTAGAAGAAAAGAATAATTCATGCTGTTTTGCTAGTAAAATTTAATGATAGAACTATGGATATATCATTTTATATACAGATAGAAAATTAATCTATTCAAAAACCAAAATAAATATATGCATCATTTTCCTAATTTGTAAGTATTGCATTACATCTATGAATCAAGAATATCTACAATTGTAATAATAGTGGAGAATATATAATATTTACTATATAAAAAGAAAGTATTCATTAGTTTCATTAAAATTGTAAATGATTGAGTAAATAGAAATATATTTATTCAAAATTGTGTGATATTAGAAGATAACTGTGAAAAAATTAAACAAAAAATTTGTCCTCAATTTCACTCGAAGTTTTTTCTAACATATTTCAATTTAGTTACATTAAATTACTTTTAGAGAAAACTATTCATCAGTTTTGTGCTTAAAGAAGTATTATTATATCCACTTCATATAAGATAGTTTTGTAAATAGAGAACAAAAATATTTCTATAATAACTGATTGATAATCCCTCCTATGATATTTTCATATGAGCGGTAATTTTAACTCAACAGATTTTATTGTTTGAAATGAATTGCAAACCATTGCAAATATTTAAGCCTAAGACAGGAGTTACACACATAAATTACTGAAATAAAGGTTAGAACTCTAACCATTTAGCTACCATATTTATGGGAGTATGACTGTTGCCTGCAAATATACAGCTAATCATCATATGTAAAAATAATTCATTGCTAGGATCAAACAATGAATATTTGTCCATATCACACAGAACAAGAAGCATGTACTATGAATTGGTTCCAAGAAATTGTGAAAAATATTTGATTAATAACATTATAAAAAGTTCTTTAACACTTTCTAATTTAATATTCTTTTCAGTTTACTTTAGCAAAAGTAATTAAAAAGTTTTCATAAATGATGCATTTTTCATGACTTAGGAAAATCAAAATAAGCATAATAAGTTGAGCGATATAATTAGTTATCAATCTTAGATCTAAATTCTTACAGTAATTTTAAAAAACTTTATATTACATATCATGAAAATACTAATAAAGAATATTTTGTGTCATAATTAATGAAAAATATATACATATTTAATATTTTTTAATAAAATTACATAAATATAAATTAAAATTTTTTAATGTCATTACCCAGATATAAATTATAAAATATATAAATTCAATATTACATATATTATAATTTTCAATACCTGAAAAACAAAAAAAAATTTTAATAATTTGTTCACTGATTTCTCATTGTTTTTTAAACATGATCTACTTATAATAAATAATGAAGAAATATTTCATTTATGGATTCTGACCATCAAAATTGTCAGAGTATATAATACATAATTATGGTTTTATGTGATTATAATTATCATTTGAGAAATAATTTATTTTATTTATAAAATGGTTATTACTGAAGTTCTTTTGTTTCCAAAGCAATCAAATTAATATATGATCAATAAATATATATAATTATTATTTGAAAAATAAAAAAATTTATTATACTTATATTCAATAAGTAATGTTACATACAAAATTTTTACAAGATCACCAGATTATGTATGAAAGTGAGAAGGTCTATGTTAATACATTAACTTACTTTGAATTTTTTAAAAGTAAATTATTCAAAAGCTAAATACTTTTTTTATTTTATTCAAAATTTTAAAAGGGGGTCACAAAAATTTCCTTAAACATTATATATTTTGATGTCATGATTAAAATAACCATGTTACAATACAGACATGGCTGAATGTGCCTGATTTAAAAAAGCACATTGAGCCATAAAATTTCAATGAAGTGACATGCAAAAATTTCCTTTTTAATAACAACAATTGGTAGTTTTGTGATTAAAAAAATATATTTTAGAAATATTAAATATTACCTGATTACAAAGATAAAAGAACTTTTAGTAAAGGAAAATTAATTAACTTCTTTGATTATTTATTTTTGATAATGTTACTTCTAAAGAAGCAATAGAAGATATAGTATATATAAAATAATTATTTATGTACTGAAATTTTTCGCTAGTATAAGAGACAAGCATCAGATTAATAATTTAGATCAAACAATAGATGAAATATTAGAAAACTAAAAACTTATAGAGAGGTACAAAAATGAAATTAACAAATTTAGCCAAGCAATATTCAAGTTTCAAGAGGTAGAAAATCTTAAAGACATTTCTTTTGATGCATTAATTAAAGATAAAGTTAAGTAAACAAAATATGATTTAAATCCCCCCCAAGAAGCAAATTACAATATTCTGCTAATTTATCATTATTGAAAAGCAGTTATAAAAAATGTAGAATCATATTCTTAAGTAAAATTTAACCTGAAAAAATCCTACTGATAAAAATAAAATATAAAAATTTATTTTTTAAAGATATTACAATTTTAATGAACCATTTCATACATTGATATTATTTAAGTACTTTCTTTTAATAAGTTAAACAATATTAAGCTATGTTAAAAGGCTTACAATAGCAACTTTCATCTCTCAATTCAACCACAAAATCTGAATTATGATATACAATGGGTAATTGATTAATGAACAGTTCAAAATGTGAACATATCTGATAACAAACACTTTCAAAAAAAAATCTTGTGTTCAGACAACAAATATATATTTAGATAACAAGCTAAAATAAATTCTAACGACCATTTCTCGGCTCTCTGAGCACAATGAGTAGGGTTTCCAAACCCAAAGGACTGAAAATCATTTTTCATCCCTCCTTGTTGCTTGTCTATTGAACTTCAAAGATCTATATTGAAAAAGTTTTTTTTTTATTTCCCACCAATAGAATATTTAGAGCCAAAGTAGACTTCCAGTCTTGGTTTTGATTTCACTCAAATCTAAAACTGATTTTGAGTGTCACCATTTCTTTTGTTCATTCCCTGTTTCATACAGTTTTGAATAATGAATCCTAGTCAGCAACAACAATGTTATTAATCACTTTACAACAATAATGCTATTAATTACTTTTGGAAAATTAATTACTTTGAAAATGAAAAGAACTGATTAATATGAAAGATTATTAAAAAAATATATACATATAAACATAAGAAATTATACATCCTTTTTTATTTCATTTTTAGGGTTTACAGAAAGAATTAAACAATTTCACAAAAAAAACTATAGTAAATAGATAATTGGTTAACAAACAATTCAGATAGCAAACATAGTCTTTAAATATAATATATTCGTTAACCAATCACTCAATGTATATTGTTTAGTATTTTATAATTTTACAGATCACAGTGAAACAAAAAGTGTAAAAACATTCATTATTGGTTAAATCTGTAACACTTCATACATGATAACAAAATTATTAAAAAAAATTCCCCATTTCTCATAACTCTTAAATATTAAAAGAACAAGTATATAATCCAAAATATTTAACAATACTTTTTTTCTCTAAAACCATTCATTTTCTTTGGTGATTCATCTCATAAAATATTTACAAATTAAACCAATTCTGCTTTGATGCTTTTGTGACTCTACCTTTGAAGAAAAATAATTATTTGAAATTTTTTCCAAGCATGATCTTAAATAAAGATTTTTATAATTTACTTTCAAATTACGATTATTAAAACATCCCTTACTGTCAGCAATTAGCATTAAGTTCACATTTTTATTGATTTGTAAGACAAAAATTGACTAGTGAATTGTGAATAGGCATGACTGATAATGTACATAAAATATTCAATATTTTTCACCATTGCTTTAAATTTGAATAAATAAAAGAAGGTAATTACCCGCTTCAGCAGCAGCTAACATATGACTTCCTGGTCCCAAAGATTTCTTTGAGTTGTCTTCCAGCATACATGCTTTAATAGCATTGTAGAACAGAAAATAAAATCCCCAGGATGCTCCTGCACCCCAACAATTTGGAGTAACACCTCGATAAAAGCCTCTTATACCTTCTTCATGAAGTATTGTTGACACTGCATTGCCCAAACCCTTATAGTTTGGTCTAGTCAATAGCTGGCCATCATTAACTATCAGAGAAAAATAAAATTTTAATTTTCAATGTAAGCAATTCACAAAAGCCAATGAATATGAAAAACAAAAATACATAAATTAGCCATAAAAACTATATTCGTGAATTTTAAAACATTTATATCTTTCTTAATTGCACAGCTGTATTTTTAATATTTATATTTGACAGTTAAAATAAAAAAGATAAATATAACTAAAAAGTTACGTTACTGCTTACACTAAAAATAGATACTTAAATCTTCATATTCTAAAAAAATATTTTTATGAATTTAATGTTACACATAAAAGCAATAATTAAAAACTTATGATTATTTCCCTGGGAGAGCTTCTAAATTTTCTGATATAACATGTAATATTATAAGGAGCAGTTCACAAGGAATTAATATACAATGCAGAAACATTCTTTATGTTTAATTTAGAAATAAAAAGTTATTTGAATAAATAAATAAAATCTTAAAGTTCAAATTTTTGCTTATTTTTAATTAAATATTTAAAAATAAATTTAACTCAAGAGATTAAACAATTAAAATAATTGAGAATCATGATTTGAAATATGTACTAACAAGATTTCAGTTCTCAAGAATCACAAATGATGACATTTTAAAAATCAGACAGTTGCATATGACAAGTAATACAATAAATCAAGCCTTTGACATAAATAAGTTTACAAATTATCACAATTTAAATAGCTAATAGGTTTGGTAGACTTTTCTTTACCATGTATTAATTTTAATGGATATTACAAAGTTTTGAGTAGCACATGGTAGGTAGACATTTTCCTTAATCTAATGATATTGCATGTATAACTTTAGAAAATACAGTATCTGTAACTGCCAAGAAAGATCAAAGAAAACATTAAAATGTTTTAAGATATTTATTTGCACGAAAAATATTCAAGTTTTATGAAATATCTAGAAAACAATTTTGAATGAATACTGTCACAGCTAACCTGATAACCCATAGCAAATATTTGCAAAGAAAAAAAACATCGGCAAATTCATTAGAATTAAGTAAATCAGTATTTTTCTCTGAATCAATATTTAATAATGTTTTCACACACACACAGCTTCTGTAATTATGTTAATATAAATTATTTTTTAAATAAAATAAAACATATTGACTGTTCAATGATTTACGAGTCAAGTACATCAATTTATATTATAAGTTTATATATTAAATTAAATTAATAATACCAATATATTATAAAGATACACTCATCATATTTAATCAGCTGGTAAGTTTCAAAAGCAGCTTGAAGAATAAGATTTAAAAAAACTGCATAGAATGATAGTACCAAATTCTTTAATCTATATTAAGATGAATTTTTAAATATCTTATATCTTCAATTGACAAACTTTATAAGAACAATATAAATTTACATACTTCACAAATTTTTTACATTAGTACAAGATAAAAAATTATAGAAATGATTAATGACTCTAACTATCATTAAAAATTGTTTTTATTTATTAAAAATTAATGCAATTACATTAGGGTTTAGTTACTTTTATCAATTTGCTGTTACAGCACACACAAGACTTATCATTCCGCAGCCAAGTTTAATTTTTATGCACAAGGTCTAATTAGACTAAAACTTATAGTTTAAAATGAATTCCAAACCACAATAATAGCCATACTTAAGATGGAAGAATACATTAGAGAATATACAGATGTATGTAAATTAAGGAAATAAATTTACATACATCTGTATATTTAAGTCACCCACTTAATTAACACACATATGCATATATATTCCAGTTGAAAAATATGACATGTTAAGTTTAATAAAAGATAAATAGTTTCTCATTAAAAAAGCGAGGTAAATTTACAACACATATGCACATATATTCCAGTTGAAAAATATGACATGTTAAGTTTAATAAAAGATAAATAGTTTCTCATTAAAAAAAGCGAGGTAAATTTTACTATTAGAAAAAGAAAAACATTTTATTGTTTCAACAGAGAATTTAAATAATAAATAATACTTGAAATGAAAAAATAATATTTTTGGCAGATTTATTTAATCATTTACACCCAAGTTAAATGAAATATTTTTTTCTTTATTGAGAAACATTAATGTCATAAAAATTTTGTTCATTTTAAAGCTAAAATTAACACACATTAACAATTTTCCCACTATTCAGCATTCAATTTGAATCAATATAATGTAAATATTTTTTATGCTCTTCACAGACATGTATCACAGAAGTTTGCTCTTCACAAAAAATGAAAGTCAAAATCACTTTATGATTTTGACTCCTACTTAAAACTAGTGATTTTGAGTTGTGGTTAACTACATAGAAATAACATTAAATAAATAACTTCAAATAACTTAATTAATCAGAAAACAAAACATACTTTAAAAAGGACCAGCATTGCACCTGTATCTTTTTAATGTTTACATTTCAAATTCTTCAAATATACTTGATAGCCCTAAAAGGAGGAAATTCTGTCCCATTTAAAAAATTTTTTCCATTTGAAATTGTTGCTTAGTATTTAATTAATTCATTACTGTTAGATCAAGTTATGCTAAATTAATCAGCCATTCAAACTGACCACTTCAGGTTTTATTGAAACCATCAGAATTTCTTTTACCAGATGTATTTCTTCACTTTAAAAAAAAAGATGCATAAGCTTTAACATTCAACATAAACATGTTTGAGAAGAAAAAAAAATTTGAAGCTTCAAAAATATTTCATTACATTTCAAGGTTATGGCTTTTTAAGCCATTTAAATAAATATATTTTTAATTATAATTTATTTCTTCAGCATTTTATAACTTAACATTACATAAGTTTTAAATTTATCAATGAGCATTTAATTAGAAGAATTTAACACATAGTTACTTTGTCACTGAAGTCTTTTTTTATGTATGTAAATTAATAAGATCAGGATTAACAGTTTTAAGTGAATTCCAAACCAATACACAATTCAAGCCAAAACGGGAGTCAAACTTACAAACTGTAGTCAGATTGTGAACTCTTCTGTCGCCAGTTCAGAAATTTAACACATAAATACATTTTAAAGAAATTTATAACTTATCATTTAAATAGCAATTAAGTATTTTTGCTATAATCTTGAACTGCAAAAACCCCTATTGGAATATTTAAAGATTTACCACCTGCACTAATTAAACATTTCTTTTTTCTTCCTTTCTTTTTTTCTCCTTAACTTGAATTTTTTTCTATTTATATCAAACAAATCAAAGTTTTAAAGATTTTAAAATATTTAAAGAAAAACCATAATTTCTCATTTTTTCAAAATTCTTTGAATATTATTTAAATTGAATTTTTTGTATAAATACTAT
The DNA here is from genome assembly GCA_037975125.1 of Latrodectus hesperus. NCBI lineage: Eukaryota > Metazoa > Arthropoda > Arachnida > Araneae > Theridiidae > Latrodectus > Latrodectus hesperus. The sequence continues at coordinate 22,602,753 of CM075853.1, read as the reverse complement.
TAAATTTTGTATAAAATTTTATTGAATTTACAGAAAACTATTTTTAACTAAATTAATTACAATTGCATTAAAAAAATTATTTTAGAAATTTCAGAAAAGTATAGTAAAAACATTTTTATTGTTATCATCAGAAATGATTAATTTAAAAATTTAGATTTTTAACTTTATTTAAAATGGTATAACTATAGAAAATGTTATTTGCAAAACACAGTAAATATAATATTTATAAATGTAAAAATATTTCACCTGCAAAATAAAACAAACTACAGCGAAAATAGTTTAAATATAAAGTTTATAAGGAAAAAGAAATATCAAATAAAGAAAATGTACTGTTTGGTGGGTATACTGAAAATACATGTATCGAATAAAGGTATAATTAAGTGGTACACTACTAAAAAATGTTAACCACTCAATCATGCTCTGAATATAAAAAAAAAATATTTTTTATAAAAATGACCGAACATAAACAAGAAACATTTGCTCATTTGTTTCCCAATAAGAAAAAAAATTAATAAAATAAATAAAATGCATTTTTAAGCAAGTGTAGATTAATACAGTCGATTTATGATTCATTGAAATTTTCATTTTTGGAAGCAAAGAAAACTTGAAAGTTTAAAATAATTTTATAAAAAACTTTAAAACATCATAAGCTCATTAGATAAACAAAAATGTAACAATATATCATGTATAATGTATAAAGATAAAACTGTAATAATATTTGACATGATAAAAATAAAACTATAATTGAAGTAAAATGTAAAAAGGATTCCCATTCAAAAATTAGATGAAAAATCTCGCTTGATTGTAAAGTTTTGACCCAGTTATCTGATATAAATCAAAACAAATTTTAATTTTAAAAACAATCATGTTAAAGCTATTCAAATAGAATTTTCCCTCATTTTAACAACAGATATGAAAAATTCTTAATATTATTTGATTAAAATATCCAAAATCTCAAAGAAAAGTCTCTATGTTTAGGAAATATCAAGATAGTTTCCTATTGGAAAACTGGAAATGAAAAGGATTCAATGAATTTAAATAAAGCATTCTCTAGTGAAAAATCTCACTTTTATTGGAACTGTCAATAATTCAGGCATTTAATTCTACATTTTGAATAGAAAATTACAACAAACATTTTTTCTAACACTTGTAGTACTTACTTTACTTTTTACACTTTCCTTTTTTTTTTAACTATATACATTTTTAATAGGGTATAAATATTACAGGAAAGAACAGCAAAGTGGGAATTTATTAGATTAAAATAAGAATATAAACCAAAAAATGTTTTAACATAGAATATTTTGTACTGAATGAAACAGCACTTTTTTTTCCCCATTTAATTCCGGTTTATCTATTTTCTTATTTAATATGCACTGAAAAGAATTTAAAAATATTTAGAATTTAAAATATTCATTAAATATACAAATATAATTATTGTTTTTTAAATCATATGATCTTGATTAATAAATATTTACAAACCTGCAAATCTTATTTTAAGCAAGTCAAGAGGGTGCAAGCAAAGGGTTGATGTGACTCCAGCGCTTACTCCAGCTATTAAATGTTGAAATTTAATGTGAGCAAACACATTGGACTGCCTTTTTGACTGAGCAACCATATAACTCATTAGGAAAGTCCAATACTGTTATACAATTTTTAAAAATAACTGTACACATGAGACCGCTTTCGCAGGTCGCTAGGAGAAACTGAACATTTCTAGCCAAAATGTACAATTTGGCGTAGTTACAAGCAGCACCTAATTACAATAAACCTAATAGATAAATATCTAATAGGCGTGGTTATTCGATTTAAAGTTATGAATTTGTACGATCCCCTATTGGAAGTTTGAATTGATCAGCACTAAGGGACACGCCTATACCACACTCACTGGTTCTGGGAATCTAAATACTGAAGAAAATGATTTTTGAAATATTGAAATGAGAATGAAATATTGAAGAAAACGATTTTTTTGAAATGAAACAATTTGCATTGTTTCTAATTTTAAATTCTTAATATATTTATTTTAAAAATAATAAATGTAATATAAGAAATATAAATTATTACAATAATATACATATTTATATGTATTTACAAATAAAAAATTAGAGGGTTTTCTTTACTTTTTTTTAACAATTTAATCATATTTAATGTGATTAAATCAAAATTTACAGGAAAAACTCTAATATTTCAAGAAATAAACATTGCTTGCATGTAAATAAATTTTATTACTTTTTTATCTTTTCTTCTTTTTTATTTTCTATTCTTCTCTCTCTAAAAATAAGGAGTATAAATTATCAATTCCACCAAAAGATTGTTTCATTTAAAGTCATAATAATTGGTACTGTGGAATTAAGTGCTCAACTCTAGAAACTCAGACAGAAATATCAACAGCTTTCCAGTTTTAAAGTTATGAGATTGTTTGGCTAGGATCTTAGGGACTTTTGCTTACAAAATAAGTAAGGATCTCGTAAGTTGTAGGTTCGAATCCTGTTTTGAATCTAGATGTCTGCTGTAGTGCTGAGTTAGCAATCAGCAACCAAAGAAGCGAAAATAAAATTTTAAATTGAAAAAAAGAAGGAACATTGTCGAGTGAACGTTCTTGAAATTTAAATAGAATTACTAAAATGTTAAAAGAAATTCTATGACACTGGGATCACTTGCCATATATTTTTGTAAATGTATCTTTTCAAATTTATTGCTTATAATTTTATGTTTAGATTTATTTATTTAATATTTTATCATATTAACTCTTACATAATATTGTTTTATTCTAGTATCACATCCGGATATAGGATCAAAAAACGGTTGTGTTGTTGTTGTTGCTTATCCTCCATGTCTGACGGAGTCAGACTAGATCCACGAGTTAGTTGACTGTAAGGAAGTAGAAGACTAAAAGGGGATTGCTAAAGAGATCCTCCCTAGAGAGACCCATGCAATCCAAAAGATGCTCAGGAGAAGCCTGATGATTTTGGCACTTGGTGCAGGTGACGAAAGTTTTCCTGCTCTCGTTGAAAGTGAGGCACTTAATATGACCGCTAGCAAGTCTTGAGAGAACAGTCCGGGTACGTCTGTCACACGGGAGGTCAAGGGACAAACCCGGTTTTGATCCCTTGTACCAATTATGGGTGGGGGTGTTTTCCACTCCTCCGAGATTTTTGATTTTTCCCGGGAGTATAACTCCAGAAAAGTAAGTGTGGAAGAGGGAGTATTTGAAATCCTGCAACCCTCCTTAGTAAGATTATCGGCCATTTCATTCCCGTGGAGATTCACATGTGAAGGTATCTATTGCAAGTGAACATCACGATTAAGTGAAATGAGTTTTAATTTAAGCAGGAGAGAGATGCTGATCTTGTCGCCTACAAGAAACCAATTACAAAGATGGTGGAAAGAACTACGGCTGTCAGACAAGATCCATAGGTCACCATAATCCTCTTCAGAAAGAATAGCTTCTAGTCCCAGGTCTATTGCAATCATTTCACTTCTGAAGACAGAGCAGTGATAGGGATTACGATGAGAAAGAGTCAAATTGGTGTGAGGGGTTTCAATATATATGCCACTACCTGCTAGAATATCAATTTTACTACCGTCAGTGAAGATTTTGATGGCATTGTTAGGAATGTGGCTTAGGTTTTCCAAGGTCAGTTGTCTAAGATGTTCTGGGATGTAGTCTTTCTTAATAACATGAGTACTTAAGTTAAAGTGAAAGTAAACCCTGGGGAGTCCTTCTGCAGGATTCAAGCTGCACTGTATTGAGTTGGGTTCGGAAAAACGGAAAAATAAAAATACTAACTTTCATATTTTCTTAACAATTATTTTTCTACCACGTAGTTCATTTTAAAATTGTTATTCCAGTAAGAAATAAAATAGTTATAATATTAAAATTCCTTGTGTCATTTCAATGATCCAAGTATTTATGATGAGCAAACCATTTGCAAATAATGTCATTAACAAATAAACTAATTATTCAACGGAATTCCATCATTATATATTACAAAAAATTCTACCAAAACGCTATTTTAAAGAAATGCATAAGCCATGTATAAATATATTAATTAATATTTTTATAAACCTATCATTCAAATATTTAAATTTTAAAAAGTATGTGTTAAACGTGCGGCAAGAATTATAACTAGAGCTGAACTAGTATAGACAAGTAAAAAATTTACTTTGTTTTTTATTTAATTTGTTTTATTGTTGTTAACTATTATGTAATGAGAAAATACTTATATATTTTAATTAAGTAGTAAATTGATTCTTTTTTCACTTGAGAAAGTTTAAATTGTTTAAGCATATAAAGAAAAAGTAATGAAAAATACATTAGAAATAATTAGAAAATAGAGCTATTTTTAATATGTATATATATATATATATATATATATATATATATATATATATATATATATATATATATATATATATATATATATATATATATATATATATATATATATATAGGTAGATAGATATAAAATTTTTATGTATGCTAATTTATTTAAAAATTATCTCCAAGATTCTTGCTTTAAAAATAATATACACAAATATACAAGTATATAAATGCATACATAAATACATAAATAATTTGAGTGTTCAGCTATAATTCTAATGAATAGCACTATAATTTCCTTAATACAAAAAATATATTTTATTGACTTCAAAATGATTGCAATGTGGTAAAAGGACTCAACTTTAGGGAACAAATAGTCTACAATCTCTACATCTACAAATCATATTAGTAAAACATTTCTGGTAAAAAATGCAAATTTTGCACTTTTTTTATATTTGTAACCAAGTGATGGTATTGGAGCTAAGCACCAATTTCGGCATAGAATTCGAGTTTTCAAAATTTTGAATCCAAGCTTTGAAAAGAGCCGGAAAAATCTCATAAAAGCTTCACATTTAATGTAAAGTTTTATTAAAATAAATAAATAACTTTTATTAATTTATTCAAAAATGAGTGACATTGAAAGCCTTATTTTCTAATATTTTTATTAAGAGCCAACCTTTTTTCCGAAAGTGCCAAGAGCAAAAACTCATTTGTGGTCCCAAAGTTTTTAAGTAAAAAAGTCATAAACACACACATAAATATTCATTACTAATCCATATCTATTTAGAGCGTAATTTTTTGATGGAAAAAGCTCAGCATTTGTCGGCAATGTAGATAAAAGTTTTTCAGAAATAAATATAATTATCTTTTGTAAGCATTGGAAAATGTCTTGAAAGCTATTGGAATCCCTTTCACTCGAAATCAAATCTAACTTTTAAAGCAAACTAATTTTTTGAATTAAGGCTTTATCTATATCATTCTTATAAAACTTTACTAAGTTCCTAGAACATTGTCTCTAATTCATATTTTTCTAAAGTTTCTATAATAGCAATTAATTTGAAATCAAAACAGAATTTGATTTAATTATAAATCTATTCAAATTACGTGATCAAAGTTTGCTTGTCTAAAAAAATATGCTGAATTTTTTTTCTTAAACTTTGGATTTCAGTTTTAATGTTATTTTGATAAAATTAAAAATCGAATTAAAAAAGAGCATTGTTATTGTTTGAAATAATTTATTGATATTGGATAATACTCAAACCACGCCGTTTAGAATAAAATAAATGGCATTTCTTTTGTTAAAACCAATAGACTTTTAGCTCAATATACTGCTATATTATAGTGAATTTTATCAATAAATTCTTGGGTGTTACAAGTTTGTTCTAACAGTATACAGACCAAATACATTTTGGCTTCCTAGAGAGTGTCATTATATAGAGGTTTAAGAGTTTTATTTAAATGCTTTTCCAGAATTTCAAATATTTCTATAGATGAAAAAATTAGCAATATAAAACTTGTAATAGCCTAAAAGTTTTTAGAATGCCTGAAGTGGCATCAAAAGTTAATAAATTAAAAGAGTGTGGAAGACAAATTATATAAATGCGAAATCTCAGAGTAATTGTTGTAAATTGAAAAGCTTTTTATATCCTTTTTTATGTTGCTACTGTTATGACACGACAACCATTTACAATTCATATTTAAATCAAGCTCACTAAATACTTTCAATAGAGCTTTTGCAGCCGATTCTCCAGTTATCAGCAACTTCAGTAAAACCCATAAATGGATCATTTATATTTGAACTTTTCTCTTTAATTAATCTAGTAATTGATTGAATTTAATTTGTTCCTTATGGAAAATATCAGAAATACAATCCAAATGAATATTAATTTGCATGGTTGGTTTTATGTCATACAAAATTTTGTTAAGGACTTCTTTTCCTAGCCCATAAATAGTTTTTATGATGCATTAATTTAATTTCAATTTCTTCATTTCGTTTATATGATCCATTAATACAGAATCATATTGACTCAATCATTAAATTAAACTTTAATAAAATCCATTATTGGCATCTAAATTATTTTTGGATTCCTCGAAGTGGAAGATTATTATACGTTGTAATTAATTACATCCACAATTTCTTAGTTAATAAATAAGTTGTTCCATTTCCTTATTTACATTCATTTCATTTGATTTATCAAAATTCGAACATAAATTTAATTCCTTCAGTTATAATAGTGACCTATATGATATGTAAGACATACAGTGATGACACTGACCCACCCGAAGGTATACGGTGGAGGAGCGTCTGCGTCAGCAATCCAGCCCAGTAAAAGTGGACACAGGTCGAAGAAGAAGTCTCAAAGGTCTATTGGACAAATATAAATGTAGTCGTACAGGAGGAGAAAGTGCACAGGCACCAAACAGTCTCCAGTGGGTGTTGCACAAAACGTGCTTTATTGAGCTCACTCTAACTGGAAAATTTGTGGGCCAACCTGGCCTTTATTGATTATATACAAGTACAAATACAAAACACATTTACAAGAGAAACAAACAGGTGAATGATTAACAGTGTTATTTACAAATTAGGTGATGTACAATATTTGCAGTGACAATACAAGAATGTGGCATTTACTATTTAAACAGTGTTCTGTGAAGTGGTGAGCGTAGAGGATGTGTCTTCCATCGTTTCCTTTAATTGCTGTTGGATTTCTAATGTGACTATATGATATGTAAATCATTTATTTCCTATTCTTTTGGAAAATAGTATACAGCAAGCTAAAAAGTTAGACTTTACCATTTGGCATCATTTTAAAGTAAGGTACCTTTGATCTATAAAGACGGTTTTAATACAAAACACTTTAAATTCATTAGTTATAATATTTAAACCTGGGTAATTTAAGGATAACTTTAGCCTCAAACAAATACAAATAACATCAAAACAGAAATAGAAAGTTCTTTCTTATGACAAACATAGTCAGTTAGAATAAACTTTTAATACATAATCAGACACATAAAACGCACAGTTTATATTAGAATAATATTACGGGTATTTCGTTATTTTTTTTAAGAAATAATTTCATAATAATGCAAAAAATTTATAAATTATAATTAAAATGTTGTAAAAAATAAAATAAATTAAACTACTTTTAAAATTTAGTGTCTATCTGGAAAAAAAAATCACATGCTAGAACGGAAAACAATGGATTTCATCATAACTCCACCCACAGATATAAACTCCGCCTTTTTATGTGAGATCAACATTTCAGCAGTATTTCTTTTGCCATTGTAGAATTGATATCGCTTTTTTGGCATCATTAGCGAAATTTGGCTTGATAAAAAAAACTGTGATCATGTAATTTATTTTAGAGATTATAGAAAGATTCCATCTTAATAACAGCTTTTAAAAAAAATTAATGAAAATATATGACTACGTTTAGACAGATACAAAACTTTAAACTATCGCTTGTGATTAAGAATTCAAAATTACATAACCGAATAGCATGAACAATATTACCAAAAATTGCGTCACTCTTCCATAACAAGAACAACCATTGCCATTATCCTATTACTTAAAAATCGAATTAAAATACATAACGGCGTGTTCATAAATTAGATAAAACCTTTTTTACGACGAATATTAACGAATAAACGAATATTTTTTAAAGATATTAACATTTTGATTAAATTTCGATTTCTCATGACATAAAGTAAAAAACTCGTATTAAAAAAAATGCGTCACTGTATTTCTATTAAGATCTCGATTCTGTTGTCACCGAAATCTCATTGCATTGTTTTATGTAAACATATTTCTAATCATTTATTTTTCTGATTAGTTGGAATAGCATCATATTCATGGCAGTATCACACTATAAATAATTTTTAAAAAAAAGGAACAAGCATACAAGTCTGAATATATGTAATGTAATAAAATAAATAAATAAATAAAAAAGGAATAACAAACAAATGAGTTTTTTATTTAAACGATACGCCATTTGCGTAGCTATTTTTTCATGATCATATCTAATGAATATACTTTTGAACTGATTAATGAAGGTGTAAATATGAGATTTGAAAGTCTCAGCAGTTAAAGTTATTTATTCTTTGTCTAAGGCCATTTTTTCTTGCTTTTGGAGTTTTCAATTACCTGTTGTGTAGTTATTGTTGTTTACCTATTATTATTATATTTTAATTAAAATTATTTTTAATTAAAATTACTTTTTATTATTTTTTATGTGATATAGGTTTCTCTTTTCCTTATATAGAACAACAATGTGTCACTGAATATTTAAAGGCAATTTTTCTCTATTACCGATTGTTTTTAGCCAATATGCAATAGTTGATATGATATATTAAACAAGTTTTTATTTCTAAATACTAGAATTCTTATTTTGTGTTTCTATGAATTGGATAGACATAATTGCATTACCAAAGTATAAGACATTTACTGTAATATTTAACTTTCATATTAATTTAGGAATTCAAATTAAAAATGCAGTTTTCTTTATCTTAAAGAATTCTGAGCAAATACAATAGCTAATTTATTAAGTTCAGTAAATGCTAATTGAATTTTCTAAAAAGTTGGTTATCTTTTCCTCAGTTTTCCCAGGATATGATCGCTAGTTTTTAAAGCAGATTTATGAATTGATAAATTTACAGTTTTATTATTTCATGACATTTTTTACTACTTTTCTTGCTGTTTGTTTGGTCCTAAAATTTTCTTTATTTGTCTCTTCTATTTCAATTTCGATTGCCTAGTAAAATTATTCATTAAATTTTATATTTCTATTCTTATATGCAGCGAAAATCACTCGTCTTTAATCTTTTATATTTTTTCAATTTTTAATATCGTGCCTTTCATTTCTTTATTTACTGTTCAATGATATCACTTTTCATTAAATGACATCTTCCTGCATAGCATTTGTTCTTCAGATGATCACTCTAATCTATTCTCTTTATAAGCTGATATCTTGTTCTAATAGAAATCATCATTATTTGACTCATAAATTTCTGTTAAGTTCTTTTAAGTTCAAATTAAGATTTCTCAAAAACAGTAGTTTCCCTGAAAGCTCTTCAAAATTCAAGTCTTTTTTTTTTTTTTTTTTTTTTTGGTTTCTGAAGAGAAAAATTGCTAAGACTACATTAAATTTATACTGCCTCAAGGAAAGGATCAAAGTCAACAGTTATAACTTTGAAGTTCCTTATAATCCAGAAATGGCTTTTTTTAAAAGAAAAAAGATATTGTGTTATATATATATATATATATATATATATATATATATATATATATATATATATATATATATATATATATATATATATATATATATATATATATATATATATATATATATATATAATTTAGCATTTATATGTTTTGAAGAAGCAAAAAATTTCAAAAAGAAAATTATTCACTCCATGCTTGGAAATACATTATTTGTTCTGATTTTTTTTTATATTCCTCATTTTATGTTAATATTCCTTTTAACGGATTTTGAGAATTTTCGAGTTCTTAAATTATCATTTCCATAATTTTATTTCTTGTGAAAAAAATAAAATCTTTGTTTTCTGATTTAATTTTCACACACACACACAGTTTCTTTATTCTAGAATATCAATCCTTTTAAGTTTATAAATGATTTTTTAAGATATTGCAACAGACATAATAGAACATGCATTTATGTAATGAATTATGAAATTATAAGAGATTTAATAGCAGCGATTGTCTTAAAGAAGACGAAATCATACAAATTTAATTAAAAATGCAATTAAAATAATTAATCGTGGAACAAATTTTTAAAAAATTTTACGAATTAATTATTTAGCGATTTCATAAACAGTAATATTTAAATATGAAATTATATCAAAATTTCGTATCTTTTTAGTCGAAATTAGCTATTTAATTAAAACTAGAGTGTACTGTGAGGCGTTTTCTAAACTAAGCGGTAACTTACTATGGAATTTTGGGAATAAACTGGGAAATTTGGGAAATTTTGAGGGAATAAACTCAACCAATCATCTTTCGTTTAATGCATTATTTTGCCTTTTATAAATGGAAAAAAATAAAGTAAACTACAAAAATATGAAAAAAATGTCTGTTTTGTCTTCTAGTAAAGAAGTTAATTAGTTTCATACTGAGAAAAACAAAAATACTTGTTAAAATAATCAAAATAATGAATTAATTAATTAATAAAAAATATCAATATATATATATTTCAGAACTGCCAGAATAAATATTGACATTTCCATGTTTCTGTAGTTATAAATACTTAAATTCATGCTGAGGAAGAAAAAAAATATATTTTCTCAACATTAATTTTTGAAGTTATTCTAAATTGGTCATTAACCCAAAATTATATTCTTTTCCTGGAAAACTTTCTATTACTTTAATTAGTAGCAGAAAGCATAAAATAAGGAGACTTTTATTTTTTTTAAATAACATCTAAAAAAAATTTTAAAAATTCCTAAATCAGCAGAAAATTTTCAAAATTTTCGAAAGGTCTTTCAAAATTCTCTGGAATTTTTTTAAAATTTCCAAGGAAATAAACCGGGTTTATTCCCGGAAATTAATCCAGTTTTTCCCCTTCTTTACAACACTACTTGTTGAGCAGTGACGCTTGCTGACTGATTTCGGGCTCTTTCAACACCCCCTAGAATACATGTATTTTGGGGGTGTTGGCTCTTTTCGCCTGCAGGATGATTTATCGGTTAACCACTTCAGTTGCTTTCCACGACTGACCACTACTAGCCTTTCTGAAAGCCAAACTCATGGTTTGGAAGTCTCTCCAAGAAGGAGAACGATATATATATATATATATATATATATATATATATATATATATATATATATATATATATATTTTTAATCTAGAGTGGTCACAAAACTCCTATTCTCCAATTTTCCGATCATTCTTCCAGGTTATTTCTTCTAGTCATATTTCACGAAAGAATTGATTTGCACTTACAGCGAATATCTTTAATCGTCTCTCCGTGGTTCTTTTTATTGAGCTAAACGAGTGGACAGCTGTCATGATATTTGTAAGCGCAGGACATTTCTACGTATTCATTGCACTGATCATAAAAACCCTTTTCTGTAAGTTCATGGCTATCTACTTAAAACATACATTTTGCTTAAGTTTCGCACACAAATGTAATTATTAGAAGATGAATTAGAGGAATACATATTAATATTATAATCAAAGGTGGTGACAAATCTGTCAAGGAAAAATGTAATAATCTCAAATGCTCTTAATTTGCAATCAGTAGTGGTTGCATTGAATGAAAAAATTACTCATATGGAAGAAAAAGAAAGTGATCTGCTTTTATGGTCTCATTTTATTTATTTAATTTTGTATTTAAATCATCTAAACTGTAAAGCACTTAAAAACGTGGGTCATTCAACTGAATGGGTGGAAAAATTTTATTTAAATGCAAATATTTTGAAAAAATTTCAAGACCAATTCAAGTTTATGAAACTAAATAAACTGAAAATTTGATGTTATTCACTAAATAGAAAAATGTATGAATTAAGAAAAAATTGTGATACAAGGGCCCGAGCTTGTCTGTGTTTTGTAGCAGCCCTCTACAAATGATTTAAGAAGAGTTTATTTGAAATTTCTTAATAGAGAAAATATTTAAAAGAAATAGAGTTTATCCCGACCTGCTTCCTCTGCTTACCTTTTTGATTGTTTTCACGCCTCCTAGAGGTCACTGTTGGATGAGTCGAAGAAGAGTTCTCAAACTGCGACGGGTTCTGTTGCATCGAAAGAATGAGTGATAACAACAGATTTGTGGCACAATTATGAATTACAATGTGTGAGGGCTATACGTTATTTGAGTAGATAAACAAATGACTTTAAATTGACCAGAAAAAATGTTTTATTTAAGAGCAAAAATGCAAAGAATGCGAAAATCAATAAAAAATAAAGCTACTATTAGCAAAAAAGATTTTTTACAAATATTGCAATTATTAATTTAAAATTCCATTAATTAATGATATTTTTAAAAATTTAAATCGTCCTTGCGATTTAATTTAACGATTAAGTGGATGTTTTGTCTTGTTTTTCCATTTTGCTTTTTCTTCTGTTCTATTGTCATCGTGTTAATGGCTTGAATAAATGGAAAACGGCTTCACAAACCGATGCTTTGGACCTTATATAAGAAATCGTTTTATTACAAAATGAGCTTCGACACTATTCTTAGACATTCGAGGGTGAACTACGCCTTGTTTGCTGCCGTTCAAAGAATGCGATTTGAAGGTAAGCAGCAAATTTGTGGACTAGTTGGATTTACAATGCTTTCTCAATATGATGTGACGTAGATGAAAGGATGAAAAAAATTTTTTATATTAATTGGCAAAGTATACGCAATTTAAAAATATCTTCAATGATAAAAAACACACAATAAATAAATAAATAAACTAAAATAAAAACATTGAAGTGTCCTATTTTCTGTATATATGTATGTATAAAGGATATTTCCTTAAGAGTTAAAAATCTTTAAAAATTAATAAAATTTATTCATTATTTTTAAATGTAAAAGTTAAATTTTTTATCTAACTTGTACATTAATGGATATAAACTTTTAAAAGTTAAATTTTATACAAATATAGAAACAATTTTTTGCATAATATGTATAAATGTTCAATTTTAACTTTTAAGAAAAAAAGTCTTTTTATTGTTAATAATCACCCATTTTGATAAGAATTGTATGAAATATAAACAATTCTTAACACAATAAGATGATAATTGTATTAAAAAAATGGCCTTATAACGACTTCTTTTTTTGTAATAAAAAACTTTTAAAAAAGACACGTTTATGTGGTGTTTTTATGAAACGTTATTTTCGACGATGATTAACATACTAAAACAAAGAAACTAGGGAATTAGGGAAATTGCTTAGAATATTGATATTTTATTATATCAAAATAATACTTTGAGTTCAAGACTAGGAAAACATATTAGCAACTCACCCCTATGCCTTTTTTTCCCCTTCAATATTTAAATCACATTACTTAAAATGTATTTTTACTCTATTTTATTTTCGGAATGTTTAAAATAATTTCTTCTTAACTTTTTACAGCATTTGAATCAACGCAAAAAAATGACTGTATTTTTACAAATCCGAGATCGTAAAGATTAGGAATTAATTCTCAATGCTTTTCTGATTTGAGCATTTATTTATAACAACAAAACTTCTTAACTTGCACACCATTTGCAATTCAAGGAGGGGGAAAACCGTTAGCTATTAATTTTTGGGGGTTCCAATTAAACATAAGTTGGTATACTGATAGAAATTATTGAAATGGAATATTGTGCAATTCAAGGAAATTACTATTAAGCTTACAAATTCTTCTAATGCAAGAAATTTTATTTCTCTGATAAGGATCCTTATTATAAAAATTTTTAATACGAACCCCGATTATTGAAAATATTTTGGTGAAAATTTTTATTGGAATATTCCAATAATCAAAACATTTTTATCTTGTCATGAATTTTTTTTTTCATAAACGAAATGGAATTGTTTTTATTTTGAGTTCTCCAGCTGAAGTTTAACGTAAATGTTCAAATGTTGATGAGAATTTGAATTCAACCGAAATATTATGTTACGAAATATATGTTGTTGTTGTTTGCTTATGACACTTGGACAAGCCAAGCTCGCTATGGCCTTTGGCTGTGCGAATTAAGTCAAAGGGAGCGTCTTTCGTTTGGATCAGGGCACCACGAAGGTGAAAGTACGACTTTGCTCTTTTTAAGGTGTCTCGTCATTTTGAACCACGGTCAGGTGACGAGGCCACACCTGAGCTGGCACCCTCCTCTCCACATCCACGCCACACCAGCGGAAGGACTTTGGACGTCACAGATTAACGTGGACACGTTCCCACCCCACGGACGAAATATATGTAAAATTAGGAATTGAAACACTTAGAATTATTGATCATAACAGAACTAAAAATTTTATTCTTACTTATTTGATGCTTAAAATCTGTAGCATTTCAAAACCGTTTCATAGCAAATGAATAAGAGAATTTTTATAAAAGAAAATTTTGGTTCTTTATAATATATTTTTCTCTTTTATTCTTTATACTGTAAATTGTTTTATTTTTCCGAAATGAAAATGTAAATGAGAAAATACTTAATAATTAAAAGAATATTCATTTTAATCATTAACATTTTATCTTGTGAAGGCACGATTGTCTGCCGAATTTTTTATTAAATTGACAACGATAGCATGATATGAAGTGAAACTTTTTTCAGAATATCTTTCTTAGGGTAATTTTAAGTTGTTTTATTTTTAAAGTTTGATAATAGCGTTTGTAATCACATTTTAAAACATAATGTGAACACACGCTAGTTTAAACTCTCTAGTGGGTAATTTATCTGTAACATCGCGTACGTAATTACGCTGCTATATAATTAATTTAAACGATGTAATATTCCGTCCTCCGATACTCTTCTTGCTTCAAGAAAGAATCGTGGGGTTATTTTCTCCTTTTAAAATTGATATTTATAAGTGATGACTGGAAGTTGCAAAATATTCCCGGCACAGAAGCTATGTTTCTTTTTACAATCCCACAATGTTTCTTAATAAATTTTTTTTTCCAATTTTTCAAAATCTAATGTTACGACTATACCACTATTGTGAACGTGTTTTCAGTTTTTCCAATAGGCTTGCCTCAAGAAAAAGCATTGGAACACGAATCAAGAAATCCTGCCAATAGTATTTAATATCACATTCAACAACTAATGAGCATTCAGCATGCTATACAATTTGTTCAACAATTGCGTTAACAACAAACAAAAAAACAAACAAATTGCAAAAGAGCCTGTTGAGTAAAGCTAAATCACTAATAAATTCCGCTTCCCGTAAGCTCAGCAAAGTGAAGCATCATTTGCCGCAGGCAGTGGTTGGGAGGGTGACCACGGTGTACTCTCCTTCGCTGGGTTGCTGGAACTCCGTAGGTTGGGGACGTGTCTACGTTAATCTGTGACGTCCAAAGTCCTTCCGCTGGTGTGGCGTGGATGTGGAGAGGAGGGTGCCAGCTCAGGTGTGGCCTCGTCACCTGACCTTGGTTCAAAATTACGAGGCACCTTAATTAGAGCAAAGACGTACTTTCACCTTCGTGGTGCTCTGTTCCAAACGAAAGACGCACCCTATTGACTTAATTCGCACTGCCAACGGCACAGCGAGCTTGGTTTGTCCAAGTGTCATAAGTAACAACAACAACAACTAATAAATTATGTTACTTTTTCAAATCGCAATTTTCGCACTAAAACAAGTACGTTTTCAACGAAAATCATGAGCCACGAAATATAGCTAGCGAAACTTTGAAATAATTTAAATTATTTTAATAATATATAATTCTATAATTAATAATTATAATCTATTTTATGAATCATAAGTATAATAATTTAAACTATATTAAACTAATAACTTTTAACTTAAACTGGAGTAATTTTAACTATTTCACAATATCCCAGCGACAAATGAATTTTTGGGAACATTAGAAAAAATCATATAATCTTATCTTATAGAATGAAAAGTAAATAACCATATTCATATTGCAAGTATTTCGCTGCATTGAAAGTTTTAATTATTCAAGTAAAAACTGAATCATTTAGTAGTTAAAAGGTATGGAATGTGGAGTGCCTGATCTATTTAATTAAACATCTTAGCTTAAAATATAAGTACAGATCATATAGTAGGAAAAAGTGATAATTTTATTTATATTTATTTATTACATTACATATATTCAGACTTGTATGCTTGATTCTTGAGATCCGCCAGTAAGTCTTCGTCGACAATAGGACAAATAGCACAATGACAGATGTACAACCACAGAAGAATAACGAAGAAAACACTCAGGGCCACGGTGGGAATCGAACCCACACTCGTACGCTTTCAAGCGATTAACGGAAAAATACTTTGACCACTCATCCACGGAGCGCCCTGATAATTTTTCAATTAAATTTTCGTTCAATTTTATTTCACATTAGCTGCCAGATTAATATCACAAGGTATAATAGTTTGCAATTAATTATACTTTTGCTCAAATAAATTAGATTTTAGCAGAATTAATTAAAGAAATCTATGTATAAATCTCTATTTTTTCAAATTTTATGTTTTATTTGTTACTCTTCACAATTTGTATACTTCCTATTTTCTTGTTGCATCTCATTAAAATCCTATTAGTTCTACCAGAGCGAGTAATATAATAGTATTTTTAAAAGAATAAAAAATATGAAAGTCACAGTAAAGTACCAATCAAATTGAATTTCATCAATTTTTCTCAATATGATGATTAAGCTTATTCTTTTATTATTATAACCTTGATTGAAAAAATTTATTCCGATAATTTCAAGTGGCACATTCTTTGTCTGTAACAAGATGGAGATTACATACGTAGATATCGTAATAATACTTCAGATAGAAAAAAATATTCGATAAAAAAACCTGAGAAGATAGAATTTTGCAGAACATAATGAAACACCATTGTAGATTTCTTCTAGAACATATCATTCGATTCAATTTATCTTTTTGATATTTATCAGATAAAAATATAACAAGTTTATCTTGAGTAAATTTCACGACTAACTTCTTACGAAATACACCCATTTAAGAAATTTTGATTTAAAGTTTCACCTTAGCGATAATAGATTACTTGAAATAATATTTAATATATTTTTTCTGAAAAATGAACATCGCAGATCCATTTTGAAAGTGACAAAAAATTATATTTAAAAATAAAATATTTCAATACGAAAAATGATGCAGAATCTTTGAAAGGCGAAATTGGTTCGTATCTACAGGGTTAGCAAGAAATAAGTTTCCCACTTCAGAGGTCTGTAGAATACGTTCTATTTGTCTAAATGAGATAAAATTTGAACTACAGATAATTCAAATAATGCGCTTGACATTTATTAAAAAAAATATATAGTACAAAATTTCGCCGATAGATGGCGCAGTAATACACATAAAAACATTTGATGCTTTATAAATGTTAAATAATAATAATAAAGTAGCATTACAACAGTTCAATATGCCCCCTTCATTTTCAACAATGTGCTCTAATCGCAGTGAGTAGAAGACTGGATTGGCTTTCGTCCTCTACAGGGAAGAATTGCAAGTTGTCCAGTTCTTTCAAATTTCTGCATCATCTTGCGTAACGCACATGGAGACATTGGACCTCTTCGTATCTGCTTCATACGGCGAAATTCTTTTACAGCTTCAACGGAGTTCTGCTGGTTCTGGTAGAACAATTTTACAAGTAGCGCTTTTTCTTGCAAAGAAGGCATGATATGCAGATGAAGTAACTAATGCTCGTCCAGAATCTACCTTCTTTTTACCCAAAGATAATGCTAATAGGCATGCGCTGTAAAGCAAATGACTTTTCATATTTTCAATATATGCAAATAAGTACCATTAGTATTACAGCACCATCTATCGGCGAAAATTTGTACTATTTTTAATAAATGTCAAGCGCATCATTTGAATTATCTGTAGTTCAAATTTTATCTCATTTGGACAAATAGAACGTATTCTACAGCCCTCTGAAGTGGGAAACTTATATTCTTGCTAACCCTGTATATAAAAATGCTGAGGGATATTTATCATAGAAGGATACTTAATTACAATGAGAGAACTTACAATATTTAATGAGATACTTTAAAATATGTTCCGACCGATAGCGATAAGTGGTCAGCGTCCCTAACTTCGAAGCAGTAGACCCGGATTCAAATCCTGGTTTGGGCATGCATGTTTCTCTTTCTTTATCACTTACTTTCGGGGCGAAGATGGCAAACCCTTTGGGTGCTCCACTATATGAGATGCCATCACTTCACCCATTATAGAGCTGAATAGGGCAAAGACCTAAGGGCAAACGGGCATTAGAGGAAAAAAAACTTTAAAATATGTGAGGTATCCGTATCTCTCTAAAAATGCCTCTATGCTATACTATAATTAGTATTTCTATTAATTAACTATTTATAAATCACGGATTACTATATCAAGAATATTTAAAAGAAAAATGGGAAAAAATAATGCTAAAAATATTCCAATTTTTAAAAAATAAGAATTATATGCAATAAATGAGCATTTAATAGAGCTATTGAGTTTAGATAACTTTTAGAAATTTATTCCATTTTGATAATTTAGGGCGCTCCATGGCTGAGTGGTCAAAGCATCCCTCCGCTAATCGCTCGAGAGCGTAGGAGTGTGGGTTCGATTCCCACTGTGGCCCTGGGTGTTTTCTTCGTTATCTTCTGAGGTTGTACATCTGTCATTGTGCTATTTGTCCTATTATCGACGAAGACTTACAAGCGGATCTCAAGAATCAAGCATACAAGTCTGAATATATGTAATGATAATTAAATAAATTGATAATTTAGTAGCACATTAAAGATTTACATAAACTTAAAAATATTAAACCATAGCATTAAAAGAAAATAACTATGCGATATTTGTTTAATTATAATGAAGTATTCAATTTATCATATTATTTTAGTTAATTTGTAAATTATCTGTCACATGAGCACTGCTTTATTTTTCTTGTAGTGTACTCTATTTTGGAGTACAAACGCACACATATACATACATACATTCTTATATCGCATTATTAACTACAAATTTATGTGGATATTATAAAGCGATAGAATTATATTAAAATCGCATGAAAATCGACTGGCTATCTTTGAAAGAAAGGTTTTGTGGAAAATTATGGGTGCAATAAACAGCAATGGTACTTGGAGGCACAATTTCAACAGCTAACTGTATAAGATGCATAGAGAGGCAGATATCGTCAACTACATAAAAGTCAACCGAAAGAAATTTGCCGGGCACCTCTGCAGAAAGAATCCTGACTAACATCAAGAGCTTTTCACTCTAAACCAATCGGCACCAGGGCAAGAGGGAGGCCCAAACTTTGATGGATCGACTGTGTCGACGAGGATTTGGAAATCTATTTCCAAAGTGGGATTAGAATGAAAGAAGATTCAGAAGGCCTTGGCCCACAAGGGCTGTCGAGTCAATAAAGAATGTATTAAAAGGGTTATTTTATCTAGACGGAGAACTAGAAGAATAAATTCGAAAAATCAATTGTTGAGTAATTATTCTAAACTAAAAACTAAATAACGATCTTTGATTTTTATAAGCACATTTTTTTCGCGATTAGAATTTTCACTAAAAAATTATGAAATTAAAAAAAAAAATCTCAATAATTTAGTACTATACAAAGAGTAAGAGAATTCAACAATTATTTTGAAATGAATTTATTATTTTTTAAAAATTATAATTTTTTATTGTGAAATAGGACCATTGAAAAGATATTAAAATATTTATTCAATAGAGTATTCTATATGAATAGTTAAACAGAATGAAATGCACAGCAAACAAATAACCTCATTTCTAGAATAAACCTAATGTCAATGTGACCTTAATTCAGAAATGTACATGTAAACTAGATCCCAAAAATTAATTTGGAAATTTAATTTCAAAAATATATAATTAGCAGAAATAATTAATTAAGCAAATTCTTTCAGAATTGTATTGATAAATGAAAATATATTAGAAACTGATGTGTTAAATTCCATATATTTTTATAGGGATATTTCAATTGTATATGTAATACATTCATACAAATTGCTATTCAATTTATAACATTTTTGCAACACTTTACATCATATTAAAAAAAATAAAAGTTATTATTATTTTCATCATTTGATTTATCTTGAATATCCTGCTTTTTAAAATGAGATAAGCTAGCAGATGTTTAATATTTAAAAACAGTTACATTTTTTTATTATTTATAAAAGAAATATTTTATCATTTTTATAATTAGTTGCAGATAGTTATTATAAAAACAAATTAAAAATTATAAAACGAAAGAAAAAGGCATAAAATGTAAAAACGTATGCAATAGAAATTCTTAAATGTATCGAAAATAATTTTGACGGAAATTATACAAATTAAAATGTGTTAGGTATGATTTTTGACATAAATATTTTTGATATACTATTCAAACAACACTAAATTTCTCATTTTATAGGGTCTAAAAGTTATAAATAAGAAATATTCATGGAATATTATAAATTTATATAATAAAGATACATAAATTTTACACTGCTAAAAATGATACAAAAATATTAAATAGGGAATTAATTATCATTAAGAAACTATAAAAGCTAACATTTAAATTAGCTTTTTTTCCTTTCCTTTTTTTAAAAACTTTGCAGTTTCAAATTATTCCAATGTATAATTATGATAAATTTTTAAAAAGATTGCAATAGTTTAGTGTGATTCAAATTATAATGAAAATAATAATTAAATAACTGTCATATAACATTGAATAAAGCCTCAATTTTTAAATTTGCAAAAATATTGTTTTGATCTAATCATTGAAATATTTTTTTTATCCAACTTCTCCCCACAATACTTTTGTGGGGATAATTTTTCAAATAATAAACTAGTGATGGATACTACTATCCTATTGCAATATGTTTATGATTCCAAATGTTTTAATTTTAAAAGGCTGTATTTGCTTTATTTTTGGAGTTTTTAAAGTTAATATTGTAAACTCATCTGTCTTGGGTCTTCTTTATTTATAAATATGTATTATCTTGATAGATGGTTGAAAGGACCTATTAAGAAATTAATAGGTACAGTTTTAAAGGTAGTTTTGCTATTAAGTCAATTATATGTGTATATCTGCTATTAAAAAGCATATGTGAGTATATTTGCTATTAAGACAGTTATATTTTGTACATTCCTTTCTCTTTATGTTCTCAGTAAAAAAAATTATTGATGAATGAAAGGATCAATAATAGTCAGGCTGAAATTTGAAATTAATTATAACTTAAGGAATTAAGATAAAATAAGTAAAATTACTACCTTTCAGTAAGTTTTAATTGCATTAAATATTTATAAATTCAGCATGAAATTATGTTAACAAAATAAAAGTAGGAAACAGCAGTAAAGTAGTTGAAAAATAAAATAAAACACTAAAGATTAAAAATGAAAACAAAAAATACCCTATATTAAACTTATTCTAACACATAAATTGAGGTATATGGTGCAATAACAGTGAATGCTTAAAATTTATATTTGCATAACTAGTAATCACAGACAACCGAAGCAACATTAATTATTTTTAGTTATAATCATTTTTTTAGAACAGAACTTTGATTTATGAAATTCAGTTTAATTCTTCAAACTCACTTCATTTAAGTCAAATATATATGTGTGTGTCTGTGAAAAAAATTTCAACAAAATTTTAATTCTATTTTGCAGGCTCATTCCAAATACTGAATTTATTTCCTTATTCTGATAGTCTTTTATATAGAACTATTTGTAATGCTGAATATTAATCAATATTTATCATGGATTATTAATAGAGACTATGGTGAAAAGAAAAGTTTATTTGTAATGTTTTTGTAAATTTCTTGAAAAATATATTAAAGTGATTGTTAAAAATCAAACTTTATTTGGCAATTAAGCAGAATATGTTTCACTAAATCCATAACCTTTTTTTTTACATAAGGAAAAAAATATTAAAGAAATTTTGATCATTAGATCTTTAATAGTAAGTTTTGAAAAATCTTAAAACCTTACTATTCAAAATTTAATGAAAATAAGGTTTTTGTAATTTTTCTTTCAGCAACTTTATTTTTTGTTTTCTTTTTCCAATTAGCAAAGTACTTTAAGTATACCTGCATTACATGTTACAGATTAAATTTTGCGAATATAAAAAATGAAATAAAATAAACTTTTATATAAATCTGAAAAACATACAATTTTTGCAGCACACTTGAAGTAGACATGCAATTTTCAAATTAATTATACATTGATTGATAAACATTAAATTATCCACAGTAAATAAAAAAGAAACACATACCCAATAAATTATTCTAGAAAGCAAATGCAAAACATATAGAAACCTACTGATATTTTATTTCATTATGTAACAAAATAATGCAATGTAAATAGCAATTAACGAGAATCCATAAATTGAACATCTCCCATTAATAACACAGTTTTTGGCAAAGGCCTTGGTTGTGGGGCTAAAACTGTCACAACTTGTCGTTCAACATCAACATTTGTCACACATATAAAACCAGCAATATTAGTAGTAACAACATCCTCTTCAATACTTTCTGCAAAGCTTATGCTCAACACATGATGTATAAGGTTCAATCCATTTGGAACAAGAACTAGTTTCGTCCTGTTGTCCTCAGGTTTCATGTCCATAGGCATACAAGAATCAGGTAAAGAAGGTGCTCCAACCTTATACACCTTCATATCTGAGAACTTTACATCAAATGAATGGGGATATAAATGAGTCTTAAGGCCATAAAAATACTGGCGAATGCGCATATCCTGAGCTTCTATTCTTGCTGAGTGGCTCCTTTCAACTACACCACCTGATTTAGGGACAAAAACTACGTTTATAAACTTTGGCATATCTCGAACTAATTCATTATAAAGTCGTTCTTGATCAATCACTAGTATCACATCCACTTCAAATGCTTTGGCAGCATGCTTGATAGACTGATAGCCCTCACCTTTGACAAATCCACAAGTGTTAATAATAGTTCCACTGATAGCTGCTCTTCGATTAGTTTCTGATGCTCTAGTTGCTACAACAGCAGACATCTGTGAGACTAGAATATTATAAAGCATGATATTGAGGCTTGGGTTAGTGTGACCAAAATGAAAAACTAGAGGAGCAGTTGAAGAAAAACCTTCCTCAACATCAGCAACTCTTTCCACTGGAAGAGCCGAAATTGTTCCTGGAATTGATATAGCTGATAGTTCAACATCTAAATCAACAAAAACAGGCCTTCTGTTAAGTCTCACGGCATAATTTAAAAGAATTCTACAAAGAGTGGTTTTTCCTACATCAGCTGGACCTGTGACTAAAACAATAGGGCCTTTTAAATCTTCACTTTCTTCTGCTTTAATACGCATCTGTTCTAAAGCAGCGTGTACATTAACATAAAACACCATAGGAGTTTCTGTAGCAACATATGCTACTTCTGGTTTTCCAAGAAGCTCCAATGTGCACCCGTGCCATGAAAATACAGCAACTTTTTCACCTGAAGAAAAAGTGAACTTTCTGTTTTTCACCAATTCTGTACCAAAAATTTCTGCAGTACCACTCTTTAGCTCTAAAGTGACAGTGCACTTCGGTTCCACTTCAAATCGTAGCTCAGTTTGTTCCTCAAGTTTAAACTCTTGAGCTTCTGATTCAACAGAAGCAGCAGCAGCAGCAGAAGTAGTAGTAGTAGTAGTAACTTCAGTCGTTTCATCAGACATTTTCAAATTTTATACTTCATACGTCAAGTAAAATTTACAACACAAAATGATTAGAAACATTAACAATGACAAATAGAAAAAAAAGTTACAACCACAACAATCAACAATGAATAAAAGTATAAGCAATCAAATAAATTCATTGGGTCTGAAGTAAATACCATGCTGTTGCAACACATAAAAAATGAATTTTTTGTAAAATGTAAATTATTAAAAATTTATGTTCCACATGCAAAGATTACCTTCGAGTATATATTCAATTGCATAAAATTTATATTATTAAAAATTATGTATAAAAATTCAAGTTTTGCATATTAATCTAGTACTTGCAGATTTTCTCGAGCAGAAATGATGGTAAAAGTAAATAGAAGGAAAAGAAATTTATTCAATGCTTAGTCCAGGTCATTCCGGAATTGCTGGGAACGAAAAAGTAGATGCTCTTGCAAAATCGGCCATTAATAAAAGTTATATTCTGCACTCGATTTCACCTGAAGACCTTATCCATAATATAAGAAACATTTTTATCAATTATAATAACAACGAATGGAAAAATAGTAAACATGCCTTTAACTTTTCGCACATGTCTTCTATTACGAAAATTCACCGCAATTATATTAATTCTCGCCTTGAAGAAGTGTGGCTAGCTGGAGTTAGAACTAGATCTTTTCCGACAAATGCTAAATTACATAAATTCAGACTTTCTTCAACGGATAAATGCTCTTGTGGAGAAAGAGAAACCATGGATCACATAATGCTATCGTGTCCTCGATATGATCAAGCAAGAAATTCATTAAGAGAAAATCTTGGAATTGGAGCTCTTTCTTTCTCTTGAATTTTAGATTTGTCAATGAGTCCTAAAGAGAAAATTGACGCAACAATTTCTTTTTTGAAACAAATTAATAGATTCTAATTTTTTTCTCGTCTTTGTATTTCCAAGCGGGCTTATTTCCCCTTCATTTGTCAATCAAACGCCGTGCTTATCATTTCATTTTGATTGTCATTTTTTTCAAAATCATCAATCCATCAATTTTTGTTTAGGTTTCAAATAAAAACTCAATCTTACTCAATGCGAGCTATAAGCCTATGAGCATAAAGCTCCAAAACAGTTTTTTGCCATAACCTAACCTAACCTCAGTGCTTAGGACTAAAGGCCTGTTTACACGTTCTGATTTCTCCGAATCGATATTTTAATTTATTTATTTATTACATTACATATATTCAGACTTGTATGCTTGATTCTTGAGATCCGCTTGTAAATCTTCGTCGATAATAGGACAAATAGCACAATGACAGATGTACAACCACAGATGATAACGGAGAAAACACCCAGGGCCACGGTGGGAATCGAACTCACACTCCTACGCTCTCAAGCGATTAGCGGAGTGATGCTTTGACCACTCAGCCACGGAGCGCCCGATATTTTAACGTTTATTGCAGTTTCGCTTTTAGTTTTCGTTTGTTGCTGTTTTATTTCGCTTTTAGTTTTCCTTTGATGTTGTTCAACTTATTTAATTTCTATTTTAATATGAATAAGGATTTAAAAATCATAACAATAATGACGGTAGTTGTTGCTGCTTCATTATTATGGAAAAGAAAAAATAAAAGTAATAATAGATCAGTGTGGACTAAACCTTGGCAGTCAAAACGTCCATCGTTTGGTGCTTACCACTGCCTATTGAAAGAATTAGAGATCTCAGATCCATTTATTATTTTTGATTTTTAGATTTTATTGTTGAGAACATAGAACTGGTAATCTGCTGGATAAAAACTTGATGGAAAAATATTTATTTCAATCATTAGAAAAAGTTTTCTTTAATTTCATTTCTTTTTTCTCTATATGTATCCCTAATAGCAAAGCCTCAATGGTATTACAGTGGTCAGGCCATTTACCGGTTTCACTGGTAACTCACTTTACTCCGATTTTTTCAGCGGTCCGTGGTATGAAACTTATACATGAAACGGTCACTGTATTTTCTACCGCATATTGTGCACAACACCGTCGTCGGCTGCTGATAGAGTGGTCGCTGGACGGCGGCTGCCGCATTTATCATTGAGATTAAAAGAAAATAAAATCATGCACAGACTTATCAATAGGTCTACACATACGTGGCGGCCATATTTGAAAATCGTTGGTTTATTTACTTTTTCTGTATGTTTCAGATCTTGAATAATAACGTTATTTTTAACAGAATAATTTAGTAAGTACTATCAATTCTTTTAAATAAATAAAAAGTATATATCTTTAAAATGTCTATTTCTTTAATTCTATCATCCCATTGTCTTTACGAAGTTAAATTTATTTTGTGTTCGTAAAATTAAGTCAAAATAAGCATTGCAAATAATCTACTTTAAATAATATGAACTAATTTTAGTATTAATTTTAACTTTAGTTTGTTCTTTTTTATGTTGAATTCATGATATTAATACTCTACGATTATTATGACAATTAAAAACCAGTAGCCACCCTAAAGAGCAATGTTGATAATTTCTTTTGTATATTTTTGGTGTATGCTATTTTTTTTTAAATTAGATTTCTTTTTTGTTATTAATATTAATAAGTGAAACTTGGCCATGAATAGGTTAGCATTTTCAAATAAATTTAGTGATCTAAAGCTTTACTCCAAAGGAAATTTATTAAAATCTAATCTAATGTAAAAATCCGTCCCAGTGATAAACATCAGGATATATTATATATTATTTTATTGTAAGGATTTTCTATAAATTGATAAGTAACAAATGTCTATAAGTAACTTCTTAATTTTAATAAAATTTAAGAATAACCAAGAGTTTTATGTATATATTATAATATGTTTATATTTACAAATAAATACTTCTGTTAAACAGAAAGTTAAAGAGGTACTCTTCTATTATATACCCTGCTTATATACCTGAAGAAATAGCTTCGGTTCAACAGTTAATGGGTTTGAATCCCACCTTGGGTTTGGATAGTGGTTTGGAATCCATTTTAAACTGTTTGTCCTTGTTTAATTAGTTTCACGTGCAAAAAAATTTAAATAAAATGCTTGTATTATTTTTAGTATTTTCTAAAAATGTAAACTTTTTTAAGCAATACACGATGAAAATATGAGAATGGAATATTTAGGACTAATTTATGATTTTTTTCTTTCCTATTATTGATGGGGTAGGATGGAAAAATACTATTTATATATATATATATATATATATATATATATATATATATATATATATATATATATATATATATATATATATATATATATATATATATATATATAAGCCAAATTTTTATTTATGTATTTATTATTTATTTATTTTGTAAAATCTGTTTTTATAGTTCAATTTTAATAATAATTATATTCATTTTATTTTTGTATAATAAACAATTTTTATAGAGCGAAATAGTAGCAAAATAATATAATAAATATTACAGATATTATTACATGAAAAAAAATTAAACCATACATTAATGCCAGTGCATACAAGTGCAAATTTTGTATTTCAAACTGGCAGATATTGAAGTGTATAGTTATATATTGCTGCAAAAACTATATTTAATGTAAATTTTTACTGTAATATATATTTTTAAAAGAAATAATTTCAGAAACTTGGTCTTGTTTTCATCTTTCTTGGAATTTTTTCCTGACATAATGCAAATTTCAAAGTAATTTAAAACATTTAAATAACAAAAAGCATTAAGTCGCTACATAAAAATATTTAGTTGATAGATAAATAAGCATTAATAAGAAGAAGAGTTGAAAAGCTAAAACTTAAGTTGGATTTTATATTTTGAATATTTTATAATTATTTTCAGCTACTGTCTTGACTAATAAAGATGGCACAAGCTTTAGTGGCGTTATCTGAAGAATGATCATGGGAATAATGACAAATGATTTGTCAAAGCAATATAACTAGAATGGGAGTAGAGGTGTTAAGCATCCATTTTCTACCCTTCAGAATGTATAAATTTGATTAGATTAGCATTTTGTTTTTAAACTTTCTAAAGTGAACTACTTGTACAAATAAATTTTCAAAGTAATATAGTGCAATATGAAATCATCATTAAATGCAAGTGTAAAAGTTTAACTAATTCAATTTAATCAAAATATTTTAGAATAATAACCATTGTGTTGTTGTTGTTGCATGCCCCCAAAGGCCAGCAGCACTAAACCAGATAACCATTATAACCAATCATAAGAAAACAATATTTTATGTTTCTGTTATAATTTTTAATTACATGTTTTATTATCTTTGTTTAATATATGTAATTGTAGTTTCTATTGTTCCTGTAGCTTAAAATTAAGAACAATTGTTATTTTCTATTTTTCACTTATGCTTTGCCTAATGTATTTTTTTAATGCCAAATTTACCATTGGATCAAAATGATGATTAGAGTATATGGGTTAACTGTATAACTTTTTTTTCTCTAAATTTAAACCTTAATTTTAATATTTTAACAACTTTAATTTTTGTGACATTTCCATGTTATGTTTAAAATTGTTTTATAACAGAAGCAATTTAATGTTAATCGTATCAATTATAAAAATGTTTGTAATGTTGACCTTATTTTGTTTCTGTTATTTTATTTAACATTATTTATATGAGCAAAATTTATTTATTTGTAGCTTCTACTGGCCACCGTGACAGCTGTATCAAAGATATTGATGTACAGCAATATATAAAGAAATGGTTAATGCGTGCTCCTGACAGAGATAGGGGACATTTAAAGAGAGCTTTGGAAAAAGCCCATTCTAATGCTTATAATATGTAATAAAAATAATAAAGCTTTATCTTTTGTGATAATTTTGTTTTTATGATTAAATTCATAAATATTGAAGTAGATATTATAACAAATATTGGAATAAAAATGCAGTGACATAGCAACACGACTTTTTCTGAGAATTTAATTGAATTTTTAATCTTAATACAATAATATATTTAATACACTTGTTACCAAAAACTTGTAACTCGTTTCTTTTCTCACCTTCAGCTCTGCTTTTGAAAAATTTCTAGAATGTTCTTATTTAAGTCAATTTTTCTGCTTTTCTTATAAAACTGCTAAAAAACAATATCAAAAATTAATAAAAATAAGACTATAGTATAAGAGTTCTCTCTGTTTTATATTAAAATAAAATCAATATTTTATTTTAAATTTATCAAAGTATCCAGTTTAAAAATCTTCTATGAGAATAGTATATACCTTTTGTTACAAATATATTGGAACTAAATGAATTATGTATGATTTTAATTTTTAAAACTGAATTTATGAGGACATGTTAAAATATATATCTTATCAAAGTAATACAATTTTTCAGATTTTTGAAATTCAATTTCCATTGTAAAAGGTTTTAAGAAAACATTTGGAAAATCATAACAATTAACAATCTGCTAATTTATTTTTTTAATTGAAAATTATTTTTAAATAAATCTTAAATAAGTATTATCTCAAATAAAATTTATTGGAGTTTTCCTATTAGTAAAATAAATAAATAAAAGCAGATCTCTAAAACTGAAATTATTGAATGTTAATTTTGTGTCCTTCAATGAAAACTTGAAGATATTGAAATGTCCAAGAGTGAAAAAATACTAGATATGATGAGTAAAATGCATAATCATCATCATTCATGGCGCGCCAACCCAGGATGGGCCAAGGCCCTCTGAACATATTTCTTCCAGCCACCTCTACTGGCAGCCAAACTCCTCCAATTTTTTGTTTCAAGGACCCTACAGTCTTCTTCAACTGCATCCACCCATCTCGGCTTTGGTCTTCCTCTTCTTCTTACGCTGATGGGTTTTGCAAAAAAAAAAAAAAAAATTTCCTTTAGTGTTTCATTGTCCTATATTCTAATAACATGTCCAACCCAATTAAGACGGCATTCTTTAATGTGCCGCACTACGTCTGGCTCCTTGTACATTCGGTAGATTTCTGTATTGTATCTTCTGCGCCAGACACCGTTTTCCTTCGTACCTCCAAAGATACTTCTTAAAATCCTGTGTTCATATAGGCCCAACAGCCTCTCCTCTCTAACAGTCAAAGTCCAAGTTTCCGAGCCATAGGTCAAAACGGGATGGATAAGCGTTTTATAGATCTGTAACTCAGATTTTCATGATAAAAAATTAGTTGTTAATAAGTGTCTTAGGCTAAAAAAAAGGCTTTGTTAGCTGCAATTAAACGTCTTCTTACCTCTGGGAGAATGTCATTATTTTTGTTAAATATTGAGCCAAGATAGATAAGCCCTGCTCCTGCAGGGCTCTAGCACGATAGAGAGAACGCACATTCCAAGAACCAAAAATCAAGTTCTTATACCTTTTCCGAGTTCGTCTACGAGTTAAGCACCGGTCAATTTCCTGTTCAGACTTCGAAACAAAAGATTTTTTCGGGTAGAGGGGGTTAACCTCACGCCCAACACCCAACCTGGAGGACCAGTCCCCTGGTATAAACCCCAGGGGCAGGGTACCCGGCTATCCCCCCAGGCACTGAGCACCTATTTTTGTCGCCTTTTACGACACGCATAGGCTACGTTGGGACTATTTTTACCCCCCAGTCACCACTAGGGGCAGGGTAAAATACATTTCATATTAATTTCACTTATATAATTGTACTATGTGAATTTTTTTATTACATTTTGAATTTATTTATAAGTATTAAAAAAAATCCTCCAACACATAAGTATTTTTATCTATGAAAAAACATATAAATATATGAATATTTAAAATGGGTTTTCTTTAATATTGTCTGGCTTATTAACAAAAATACACTATCATTAAATTATTTTTAAGCGATAGTGTATTTTTGCTATATTTAAGTCAGCAACAACATTGCTATATGAGTAGAATACAAAATTACATGGGATAATATCATCGCTGCTCTCACTCCCTTTTCATCGAATCTTTAAGAACTCACCGGGCCATATGCCACTAACTCATCACACCGTACGCTTCAACTGAACGGGCGGGGATACCACAGTCGCTCTACGGCCGGAGGGACAAATAGTACACTGTTCCATGCACTATTGTAGCAGCACAGGGACCGCTGAGTTTCCATCGGTTCAAGTCGTTAACCCAATCACCACCCCAGTTTTGAATTGCTACTAGAGATGTTTCTCATTTTCGATTTTAATAATTTCTTTATTTTTAGGTATCCAGAGATGCAGATGATTGGAAATAAATTGCAGAAGGGTTTCAGCAGAAGTGGAGCTTCCCAAATTGCATTGGAGCTCTAGAGGGAAAGCACGTTATCATCAAAAATAAAAGAGAGTATGGCTCAGCATTTTATAACTATAAACATGCCAACAGCATCATATTATTTGCGTTGGTAGATGCTGACTACAATTTTATATATATTGATGTTGGCACGAATGGGAGAGTTTCTGATAGCACTGTTTTCCCCAAGCCTTCTTTGCTTGTTGCTCTAAATCTGTCAGAAGCAAAAGAATTACTTTGGAGAACAAGTGTACATTATCTTAATTTTTGGATTGATTGAGATATTCAATTTTCAGCAGTCGTTTTGTAGGAGAGCTTTTGGCATTGAAGCCCAGAAACACAGAATAAGAAGAGTCATTGTGGATTATGGCTCCAGACGGCTTATTTAAAGTGGGAAAGGCTGAATTAGCAAATTCTTTATCATCATTTTCAGACCACGGTAATAAAATCAAATATGAGTATTGTTGGTATCAATAGCTAAAAAATTTCTAATTTTAATCGGACTGTAGGAATTTAAAAATTCTAATATATATTATAAAAATGGCGCTGCTATAACAGCTAAAGAGTTAAAATACCCGGAAATTCGGGAATTTTGGGAATAAACGAGGAATTTTTGGGAATATATCCCTCAAATTGAGGGAATAAACTCAACCAATCATCTTTCGATTAATGCATTATTTTGTCTTATTGAAGAAAAGTAAAATAAACTACGAAAATATGCAAAAAAGTGTCTGTTCTGTCTTCTAGTAAATAAGTTAATTAGTTTCGTACTGAGTAAAACAAAAATATTTGTTAAAATAATAAAAATAATGAATGAATATTTAATAAAAAAATATTTTTCAAGACTGTCAGAAAGAATATTGATATTTCCATGTTTCTTTTTATATAAATTCCTAAATTCATACAAAGCAAGAAAGAAAAAAATGAGTCTTCTCAAATTAATTTTCGAAATTATTTTAAATTGATCATTAATGCAAAATTATTTTCTTTTCTTTGAAAACTTTCAACTATCGTAAATAATAGTAGAATTCATAAAATAAGTGGACTTTTATTCATTTTAAAAAATATCTAATAAAAAAAACTTCAAAAATTTCTAAATCAGCTGAAAAATTTCAAAAGTCTCGAGGGTTTTTTAAAATTCCCAAAGCAATAAACCGGGTTTTTCTTCCTTTACAACACTAATAGCAGCTCTTCATTAATACGGAAAATTCCGTCCCACGTGGTAATGCTACTTTCAACGAAGAATTAAAAAAATAGCAAAATTTAAAATAAGCATAAATTAAAATGTAATAAACATAAATAATATACTAACAAAAGCTGTACTTTAATTGGTAAAATACGTATTGTTGAAATGGTTCTTTTGAAGTTTCCAGAAATAGTTCTCATTTGAACAACTCTGACCCGCTTATTATTCCTCAGATGGAGTTGCATTATTCTGCCTGACGACCATTTCTGAAGAGGTTTATTTTCTCAATTCTTCACTACAACCTTTGTTGGAAATTAAGATACTGCATTTTCCATTTCTTCCAAAAAATTTGAATAATTTTAGTTAATTTTTTTCAATTATTTAATTTATTGACATTAATCTCAGTTAAATTAGGTTCAATAATAACATTTAAAGGCTTATTAGTTAGGAAATGAGCAGGTGTTAATACATCATACACATCAGTATCTGATGACTGAAATTAATTTTTCTCTATCTGAGTAATGACAGTTGAAAATTCTTCCGAAAAGTTTAGCATTGGTACAACAACCTCTTGTAAAACAAAATGTATCGTCTTTCACATCCCTTTTCCAAAGACAATCAAAATTGGGTGAAAGAAAATGACTGTCAATTCCTCCAACTGACTGGTAATTAACAAGTTTCTCATCTAGTTTTAAAACTAAGCCTCGAAAATTCCTTATTTGCACTTGTGAAACTTGTTGCATTATCGTAATATAATTTTAGATACAAATCTGTGAACAACAATTATTTTCATACACGTTTCTGTAATCAAATATGTTTCCATTTCAAGATTAACGGCTTTAGTGTAACCAAACATATAGAAATGCACACATATATACTTTATGGAAAACACCTTTTCTTTTATATCTATATTTTATACCAAATGTTTTATAGAAATCAAATCCTGAGCAATTAAATGGAAAACGAGGAATCACACTCTCTTTAGGAAAATCAACCATTAATTGCTTAACTCATTTAGGTTTAACTATTAAAATTTTAATGTAGAATGCACAAGTTTTCGATACTTCCTTGAATTGACCAAAATGTTTGTCTTGACCTCTTTTTAAATAGCCAAGTTCAGTTTTGAAATTTTTGTATTGACCTCTTATTATCTGAATTTTAGTTTCTTTTAATTGACCTCTTTACGCTAACCTGCAACCTCTTTTTAGTTGAGACATAAATAATGGAATTCGAAGTTTTAATGTCAGCACAGATGAATCACTTTAATGTAAATAGATAAGTTTTAATGTAAACTCATCTTGTATGACTGATAAAGGAATTTCTCTATTGGTATATTCTTCATTACACAGGCCATTAGGATCATTAAGTAACAATTCTTTCTCAATCAGTTTATCGGGCGGGCTGTATGCCTCTCGAAATAATGTCAATAGGGTTATCATTAGTAGATAAGTATAATGCCATTCTAGGTGGGTTGGGGACATGTCCACGTTAATATGTGACGTCCAAATTCCTTCCGCTGGTGTGGCGTGGATGTGGAGAGGAGGGTGCCAACTCAGGTGTAACATTTTTGCTTGATTATGGGTAAAAATTACGAGGGATTTGCTGAGGGTAAATATTCCAAACCGGTTGACCTTAATGTATTGGACTATACATTAAGGTCAACCAGTGGTGCAATTGAGCACGCCTGCACCACTATGTATATTAGCTCTATATGTTTAGCCACAAATGGCGCTAGTCGGTAAGGCTCCTTCCGGATCCACGAAAGTGTTACAATGGAATCACTTCACAAATATATGTCACCCTCCTTAAGTTGGGAGGCATCTTTCACTTTTGCAATTCATTTCGCTAAAAGAATGTCGCACGTAGCTCCAATCTCAGAATTGTAGTCCTGTCGAGGGATAACACATATGACTTGTTATAAGCCGAATTCACCTCAAAAGTTTCAATCTCTGATGTCGATTCGCAGTAAATGACACATGCAAATGCAGACACAGAAGTTCACAAATCCATGAAATTCAATCTGCACTGATTTATCTATCTATAGGCATCTCTTAACACTGAAACTGTAAATTGCTTGCTAAATCTCAATAAAGTTCGACGATTTCTGTGCTTCTATTCTAGGAAGGGCATAACTCCATTCTAAATTTAAATACCAAAATTTTTGCAAGAAAATCTTAGTATAACTTATCACTGTATCCAAAAGGCCGAGGGAGTCGAAAGTTCTCGCAACTGTAGAAATCAACTATTGTTTCATTAGAGGAGTTGCACTCTTAAGCTGAATTTCAAAGGTGAAATGGTCGGTGCTGTGTTTTCACAGAACAATTAACGTTTTTGCCTTTTCCTGAAAATTGTAGTTC
Organism: Latrodectus hesperus; assembly: GCA_037975125.1. Classification (NCBI taxonomy): domain Eukaryota; kingdom Metazoa; phylum Arthropoda; class Arachnida; order Araneae; family Theridiidae; genus Latrodectus; species Latrodectus hesperus. The sequence continues at coordinate 22,568,405 of CM075853.1, read as the reverse complement.
TTATTAGACATTGCTTTCAGTTCAGAATTATTATAACACCACTTGTGCAGCAACATTCCTCTACTCCTAAGAACATTTATCAGTTCTGTTTGAAGATTTTTTACTTCAGTTATAGTTATAGCACCACTAAGCCCATCATCCATAAGTCTCTCTCTAAAACGATTGATACTAAAATATATTTTCGTCTTTTGATAACAGAAGAAGCTTTCTAGTTGCGAGATAAGGTGCACTAACTGTGTCTTACGTATCTGCTTTGAGTTCCTAAGTTTTGGCTGGATCATTGACTCCCACCCTCCAAAGAATTCTCAATAGCTTGATTAGGATCAATAAAAATTATTCTATACATTTGTATTATATCAGCTAAAAAGGCTAAATTAATTTAATAGAAACCTCACTATAATTGAAAAAATTCATCTTATAAAATACTACCATTAAATTGTAGGGAGTTATGTGAATTCCCTAAGCAATCCGTAAGGAGAAGTTAACTAGTTAAAACGACAGGTGGACAAATATTTTGAAACAGTACTTAGGAAATTCCAGAAAATAATAATAAAATGTTGTTTTTGACAAGGTTATAACATATCAAGCTATCCGACTATCGGAGATTTAGGAAATAACACTTCTTTCCGAAATGACAACCAAGAGGAACTAATAGCGACTTCCACGTGTTAGGTGGAGATTGCCGTATGGAGAAGATGTCCCAACCAAAAATCGTATAATTTTGTCACTTCAAGAAAAAGATCAGGGATAATTCGTAAATGGAAAAATCAATAAGTACGTTTATTAGTCGACACTGAAATCATTGTGACGATTGTCGAATGAATGGTACACAGCACTTGAAAGTGAATCTTCTCTATACAGCGTCTTCTGTTTTCCATGAGGAGAATCTATACAGTGTCTAAGCTTGAAAGAGAAAATTTTAAAGTTATGATTCAATTCATCGCGATAGCCGCCCATCCTATCTAGTGGATAGCCCACCCTATCTAGAGGACTAGTGTCTAACTGCGGATAGAGAGGATAGGTCGAATCCCAGATCAGTTATGGATGTACTTTCTTTCTCTCCCCTGTCTTTGTCCTTTCCTTACATAAATGGCTGTCTACCCTATAAACGGGCACCTATGGCACATGTGTGTACTGAGGAAGTCGGACTCCACACCAAATTACGGTTCAGTTGGAAAAGTGCAGCAGCGCACCCCATATTGCCAGGCTAGCTGACACAAGACAACAACAACAATTCATCGATAGTTTACAGTTTTTACTGGCTTCCCAGGAAAAAATAGTTGCAAATATGTCTGAATCGGACTTTAATATTATAAACTTAGAATATGCCAGTAGATAAAAATTCCTCTGTTTTTTGGAAATGGGTCTATCCAAATGGATAGTTTTATGAAGTATTTGGAGACCACAAAAATCCGAGCCTACCAGTTTCCTTACAGGTGAAAATATCACTGAAGAGGATTATGAACACGCAATAAAAGTATAGTCAGTATTTCAAATATGCGATATGGGAAATTATTACGATATTTACGTCACTAGCATTCTATTAGCAGACATTTTTAAGTATGATTTAAGCATTGATCCTACTCCCCTCTCGGTGATATTTGGTATTTGTGTTTGCTCCGCCAAACGTCACATTTTATCGCCTTCTTCGACAAATCTAAGCGATTAGGATTACAGTATGGTGACCCAGCTAACAGGACAGGTCATCATCGCGCTGTGTGACGAGGTGGAACCATTGATGCCTGAGGAAAATGGGATTGGGTGTAATATAGGCGGAGTTATGGGCATCGTTATAAAATGTGATTGGACGTAGTATATTTAGCCATGGATACCTGTCTCCTGACAACATTTATAAAGTACGTGTGTTAAAATTCCCATAAGAAGGCAACTTTCACGACTCTATCTCGAGACAACCAAACTAACTCTATCTGAATCAACCAAAGAGAAGGATCTTCTCAATACTGAATTTTTCTCATCACGCGTATTTAGATGTGGGAAAATTTTATACGTAAATGTAAACACTACAATTGTAGAATATTTCTTACATTTCACATAAATTTTGTTTTATGCTCATTAATATTTGCTCTCTACTTCAACTTACTCTGCTGTTCCTGATGATATTATTATAATAACATCATCAGGTAAAGCACACATCAGTTGAACAGTTTTAATCACAAAAGAACCTCTCAAATCACGTAGACGTACGATGAACAAAAGAGCTAAAATAAAAATCAATTGTGGTAATGAATCACTTTGACTAATACTAAAATTGTGCTTTATCAACTATACAAAAGAAAAACAATGTCTTAAAAACCCGAAAAAATCTCTTCATATTACAATATCTTGAAAAATATTACTACGATGAGAGTTTGCGTTACATTATTAAAAATGAAACATTGCGAGTATAAGAAGTGCTTAGAAAAAGTATACACGATAACAAAATATCTATAGCAAATTGGCATGCCAGAGCTATCAAATTTACTTTATAAAATAAAGCACCTCTCTTCCTTTCTCCGATGAAAAAGAATTCATATCAGAAAATGGGATGTGAACATTGTTTATGGACATTATAAAATGTAAGATTTGGTATGCAAAAGAAGGCTGTGGCAGAGACAAGTGTTTACTTATTCCTCATGTGGCGATATAGAAAGAATGGAGAAAATTGTGAGGTAGATCTAGATACTGTCTGTGTAGGTGGGAATACAATTTTCAAAGATATTTTCTAAATATGCTCAAAAAATTTCAACCTCTCGAAACCTCTGAATATATTTAAAAGATCCTCAAAAGCTCTTTAAATAATTTTAATCTTAGGAAAAAAAAAAAAAAAAGCTAGAATTTACAAGTCCCTTAAAAACATAGATAGCTCCAAAGCTTTGAGAAAAAATTTCTAAGTCTTTTACCCAAGTGACATCATTTATACCATTTTTCGTGCAGTATTTTTTATCTTGTGTGGAGTGAATGAAAGTGACTTCTTATATCAGTGCAGAGATGCCTCATATAAGCTCCTCATTGTTCTTGAACTCTCTTTTTTATACCACTGAATATGACATCAAATTTAGGATTTGGCCTGGCACTTTTTTTCCTACACCACTGGTTCGTGAATGTTTGAAACGATTCAAAATCTAATTTAAGCTAAATGTCAAGATCTAATATAATCATAAAGAGAAAAGTTATAAGACATTGAGCTGTAAAACAAGTATCGTAAAGTTGTTTTACATGTTTGAACCTACAGCTTCCAACATCGGTTATATTCTTTAATTGAAAGAGATTTCGATATTTTCTCCCTTCAGAAAACATTTTCAACATACGGTGCAACAACAACGGTTTCAGGATATGATTTTAATGCACGGCAATACCTCCTCATATTAACTGTGGCGATCAACAAGTTATACTAAATATTCAATGACGTACGGGTGATGAGACATATATTGTTTTCCATATATTCAATTGATATTCTGAAAATAGGAATTCTTACAGAATCAGATCTACCAAGAACCCGCAGCCTTGAAACATTTGGAAGACACTATTTCAAATACTCATGGAATTAATGTACATTTAATGGTATTTCAATTCTTCCTTAACGAATAGTTAAATGGAAATACTAGTTATTAGTTGTGGTAGCAAATGGACGACCTTGCCCTGCGAGACATCTAACATTTCCTGGTTCTCGGAACCGAAAAACAGGGCAAAAAATTTAATACGGCAATACTTGATATTCCAAAAGTGCTAAACTCCGTGACACAACACCCATGTGGGACAAGGTCTACAATGCCCATAATTGTTTTTATGACCGAGGACCCTGGGGTGCGAAGCATGTCCGAGTTAGGTGGTCAGCCTAACGTGAGACCCCCAGTGTTTAGTTCCCAAACATGCTTGGTACTCAGTTTATCGACCCACTGAAGGGATGAAAGGCCGAATCAACCTTTCCCAGCCCGAGGATTGAACCTTGGACCTGTGCCTTGGGAGTGTGAAAGGCTGCCGCTGAGCCACCGGGCTTCCATTCTAAAAGTATCTGCTACATTACTTTGTGTTAGCAATAAAATACCAACGTGATTTATGGAAATCTATGGTTTGGTATATAATCGGGAAGATTCCCGATTATTTCTATAATATTTATATTAGGAAATTTTTTATTAATTTTATAATATTTATATTAATAAATAATTATTTATATTAGGAAATCTATATTTGGTATATAATCGGGAAGATTCCCGATTATATACCAAATATAGATTTCCATAAATTACGTTGCCATATTTTCAAGCAAATTTTTCGAAGGAAAAAGGCTAAGTAATTGAATTTCGCAAACGAGAAAAAGAAAGCTTTTATATAATACCTGTAATTATATCCCCTTTTCTGGCTTTTTATGTCATGAGTTAATGTTTGTCTTCAGAAGCGCTTTAAATTCTGCCTTTGAACAACATTTACTAGCTTGAGATTTCATTCCAATAATTTTGAGCTGCGTAGAAAGTATTGGACATTTCCTCAATCTATAATACCACTTATCTGGAATTTTTTACAATTTTTCTAATAGCTTAAAAATGTATGAACAGAAATGTAAATTGTGTGATTTTCATATTAATTATGACCCATATAATACCCTACATTTTCTCATAATTCGACATACTTAATTTTATAAATATCATATTTATGCACGGACGACTTATGATTTAAAATACGCTCTGCAAAAAATACTTTCTGCATATAAGGTTAATATTTTTAATTTTTAAAAATGTCAGTTTTTAAGTACTTTAACAGAACTGTATTATTTATACAGAATTTGATGGAACTACTGTATCTTAAACAGTTTTTCTGTTATTAAAATAAACAAAATCAAGAAAATTTGTTTTGACGATTAGAGTTATTGTGTGTGAAGAGAGGCTGTTAAATGAACAGTTGGAAGTATATAAAATCTTTAGTTCAAAAGAAAAATTAAAAATTTTCAAATTTTTAAAACTACCATTAAAATAAAAACAGATTAATCAGTGTAATCAAACATATAAACAATTTCAGTTTTAAGAGTTATTTATGACACTTTTATATCATTTAAATTATACACAACAACCATAAAACTTAGAATATTTTTATTTCTTAAACAATCTTTATAAAATAAGCAAATTATAAAATTTGAAAATGCATTTACATTCAATAGTATGCTAATATAACTAATTTTCAAGGCAATAAATAATTTCACATTTTGTTTAAAATATGATTATACGATCAACATTTCCTAATTTCAATTAAACATGAAATTAATTAAAAATTGCACTATAATCTCACTATTTACAAATTTATTCATAGAAAACACTATTAAAACGATTTAATTTTAGTAACAATTTGATTTGTCATAAATATATAAATGCTAAAAAGTACATGTGCAAGAAATAAAAAAATGCATTTAACAAGGAATATTTTATTGATAAGAGTTTAGTTTTATTTCAAAGTAATACATGCTGCTTGATATATAAAAATTATTCCCTTCAAAATATTAATAAAAGTTATGAAAAATTGCAATTAAAAGTGATAATTTTATATAACTTTTCAAATCAATAAAAAGGGAGTATGCATTTCTTTTACATACATACAGCATATGTATGACTAACACTACATAAATTTTTAAATAACAAATAATAGTTAAAAATTATAAAATCTACATTCATTACTTGAATCCATTTATGATTAAAGGTAATGAAGAAATATTCTTAATAAAATAATATCATTACTTTATTAAAAGTATTTTATTCTGTTTTTATGAGCTACTTTACATAAAATTTGAATGAAGCATCATAAAAATATTTTGTCCAAAATTATAATAAAGAGGTTAAATTATATTGCAAATAATCATTTTAAAAAATAGAAACATGAGAGTAATTTTAGAATATTGGATATTGAATACGAAAAATTAAATACCAATATGAGTTTACTGTATATAAAACTTTCAGTGATGTAAGTTTCTAATTTATAAGCAGTAAGAATTTATTTATATTAAATTTTAAGCAATATATTTTTATTTAAATCAATCCATGTAATGCCCACACTCATTATTTCAGAACAAATTAGATAACAAACACATATTACAATAATTTCACCATACGTATTACAAATAACACAAATAATTTTTGTTCATTACATTGATACTGTCATTAACTTAGATATGAATAATGAGGAATAGATTACACACACACACACACAAAACATATAAACAAACAAATAACTTAAAAAAATTGACATAAAATTAATTCCTACAAAGATTATATTTTCATTGGGACCATTGACACATACAAATTGTAGACAATTCATGCCATATAATGGCAACAAAATGATTACACAAAAATGTACTCAATACAATTTTAATTAATTTTCTACAATAAACTTTTACAAAATGCAAGAATATTTAGATTTATTATCAATAAAAATTTGTATTACTTAAAAACGTATTTTTTTATAAAATTTTCTCATGGATATCAAATTGTCATCGAAAGAAAGACAACTTAATGCATGAATTGTTTTAAAAAATTATTTAACAAAATCCAAAATTATACAAAAACACTATGGAAACAATTTAAAACATGGAATGTTTTTCATTTAATAAAAATACATTCCTTTTAATTTTTTTAAAACTTCAATTTAAAAAATGAAGGAATGATAGTTTAAAGCATTAAAAAATCAACTTTCAGTCAAAACATTTATATCGTGTAAATATAAATATTGAAAGAAATAAGCATACATTTCTTTTTTATCATTGTATAAATCAAATGTAATAGAAATTTTAAATATTTCACAAAATCCTATATGACACGCAATAATTTTAATTGTAGAATATTATTAGATACTAAATACTACTGAAAATAGTACTGAATGTTCAATATAGGGAAAAGGAGAGAATCATTTTTATCATAATTAAATGTGAATGTTACATAAATTATGAAAAATATAAAAGCATTCTTTAACATATTTAAGTCAAAAGTATTTTTTGAGTATTTTATAAAAATATGTAAGTCAGTATATTATAAACATTTATAGCAGATAATAAAATTTGACATATCAGTTATCGAAATATTTGCATATTTTATACTGATCAATTTATAAATATACATTTGGATATTTAGAGTAAAATCTGTTGGTATTAAATATTCTTTATTGGTTAAATGTAAGAAATGTGCACAGTTTATATAAAATATTAATTAAAAACACTTTTTGTATAAATGATGCTTAATTCTATATAAAAGTGATTGAAAAATTTATAATAATAGTTTCCCTAAAACAACAACACAAATTTGAATTTTTGATGTATTAAAAATAACTGAACAAAGTTTTATAATAATTATATCTAAAGAATTAATTTGCTTGTCAATTAATGCAAAACAATCTGTTTTTGAATACTCTCAAGAGAGACTAAAATTAGAGGTTATCTGTATTAGAAACATGAAATTGTAACTGATGATTTAATACTATTTTCGGTTTTTAATTATAATCTTATTAAAATTAAATTTAGCTATAACTCTATTATAGCTTTTTTTGCAACCAGTATATTTAATAATAGATTTTCCATTTAAAACAAAAATACTGAGTTTTAATTCATTTTTTTTTTTTGTGAATTAATTCTATTTCATGACATATTTTCTCATATTAGATAAGTTATGAAGAATAAATGTAAATATAAAAAATAAAAATATTATAAATGAATTTCTTATTATTTAGAAGAATTGCTATTCATTAATTCAAAATTGAAAACTTAAAATTTTATGAAAACCAGTGACATTACATAATTACAGTGACGAATATAACAAAACAAAATCTAAAAACAAAATTTTAAATAACTCATATTGCAAATTTCTGACTTAATTCTATATAAAAATTTTCCCATCTAATAGATAAAAAAATATTTTTAAAATAATATAACAATAAATAATTAACAAATGCATATCAAAAAATACAAAAATTATGATATCACTGTGCACATAAATATATATTTCTTTTGATCACTTACTGTTAAAGTCTCAAATTCATAAAATATAAATTTTATATGTAAGAGCACTTATTCCAGAAAATAATTTTATGATTTATCTGCTAGAGATCGATAATAATCAGAGAGGACCTGCCAGGCTGTTGGTGCCATGAAGCCGTCAGGAGGTTGGAGGTTATTTCGTGCCAAGTAACGCATTTTTGTACCGGAGATGAAGTCAAAATCGTCTTTGCGACTGGGATCAAAGAAAGCCATTTGTTTTTTGGTACGATCATATGCAGCAACACGGAATGGAATGATCTCAAGCTGAGTCAGACCAGGAGCCATTGTAAGAACCTATGGTTAATTAAGTAAAAATAAGCATACTTGTATAAGTTAAATTTCTAAAACTAAACTCAATGGCATGACAGCCCATATGGGGGTCAAAACATACAGTGCCGATATCTGTTTTTATGGCCGAGGGCTCTGAGGTGTTTTGGTTAGGTGGTCAGCTTAATGCAAAATCCCCAGTATTTAGTTGCCAAGCATCCTTGTGGTACACTTAGTTTTATCTACCTACTAAAGGGCTGAAAGGCTGAGTCAGCTGTGCCCAGGTCGAGGATAAAATCTCAGACTTGTGCTTTGGGAGTGCAAAGTACTACCCCTATGCAACTAGGCTTATGCAATTTAAACACATAAGTAAATTTAAGGAGGAAGATTTTAAATACATATAATATAAGGAAAAATCAATATATAATTAATTAAGTATAAAAATCCTTCACTCTTTCAATGCGATACTATATTATTTTTATATGCTGTTTAATCTCAAAATTTAAAGAGAACAACCATATCTGACTTAAGATAACAATCTGAGAAAGCACAAAATTTAAGCAAATTAATATGTATAAGTTAAACAGAAAATATTTAGCAATTTTTCAGAACAAGATGCATTTTTTAAAATTTTTTTCAATGATAAAAAGTTTAATATAGATTTCATTACCATGTAAAGAAATTGTTTTGAAATTTAGCAGTATACATAATATTCACAAGAATTCACTAAAACAACAGACATATTGTCTTTCACTGGAATCATTAGAAGCAGATGCAATATTTTCAAATAAAACAAAATTAACTTTTAAAATCTAAAATGCTTAAATGATCATACATGTTGAAAATAAAGTTAAAAAAATTAGCTAATTTGTTTTTAGAAGTGTTATTTATGACTGAAATTTGTGACCTTAAATGAAAGAATAAGAACAGTATATTTGACTCCAAAAAAAATATTTGCAAGTCATCAACATATAATGTACTATAAACAGATGGCGGTAATTCATGAAGGAAGCCACTCAGATGAAGAGTAAAAAGGATGAAACTGAGAATACAACCTAGAGCTACACCCTTAGATTAATTAAAATAATTAGAATAAAGTAAGCCTATACAAACAAACTTTAGAAATATGGAAGTGTAATCAATTCTGCAGGAATATTGGAAGATTATAAAAGAACCAAAATCATATAAAGTACAGATCCTGCTGCATTGCCAAGTATGGTTATTTGCCTTCCTGCTGTCAAAAAATAAAAACAGAAGATTCTTTTGTGCGTGGCATATCTGAGTTTCCAATTCTGTGATGGTTTCTAATTCAATGACAAATGAGACATGAATTGACCCTAAACATACAAAAGCTTTATATAACTTGTCTTAATAACTCATAAATGACCAATAATGCAGAAAATCTGAAGGATCTTTACTAAGCTTCAGGATTAGAATCACTATTGGTTCCCTTCAAAGAGATGGAAATTCCCTTTCAGTCTAGATCCTATTGAACAAATAAAGCTCGATAAGGACTGGATTTAAATGGTGGAGAAAGAGATAGCTGATTTTGTCAGGTCCCAGACTGATGTTATTGGCCTTCTGTAATTCTTTCTTCACCCCCAACATCCGAAATCCAGAGTTGTAAGGTAAAGTTTATCTATGTTGAAAAGAAATTGGTGTTTGTTGTACACAATTATTTGGCCTTAAAAATGAAAGACTGTAAGAGCTGTGACTTGAGACAGTAGTAAAAGTTTCACCAAGAATATTAGTAATATTTTTAGGAGAAGAGTATGCAGTAGCTCTGGTTTTCAAAATAGGAATGAAAACATTCCTAATAAATTTCATTAGCTGCTTTCACTTTTTTAAACAACTGCTAACTGGATGTTGAGGTAATTGAAGATAAATACCGAGACTACGATTCTTTGTGAATTCAACTATGAGCTATGTGTGCTATTGCTTTTGTTCTTCTAAAAGAAATAAGATTTTCTGTTGTGGAGCATCTCTTAAATACCTCCATAAAATCCTGTTTCTTATATAAGTGCTTTTAAATTCATCATTCCTCCAAGATTTGGATTGCTCTATGATAAAGAACAAACTCTTTGGAATTGTAAAGCTCTTTTCCCAAGGGTAAAAAGATTGCCATCTGGGGTACCTCTGGATTATGACACCCATATTTACTTAAAAAAGTAAACTCTCTGAGGGGAATGACATATCAGGAAGATTTCTCATTTTCTTTAACTAATAATTTCTGCTCTTGGTATTTTCTTTTAATTTAGTCAAATGCCTAGCTGATTTATATTTAATTTTGTTCTTCAATTAACAAGAAAAAATGGAAACAATTCATTAATAAATCACTTGCACAATTCTTTTCAAATAACTTGTATGCAATTACAATAAGAAAAAATGAATAAAACGTTTTATGTTTTTCTTATTTTTATCAACAATTTCTTCTTGTTTTCAGTATAAAAGAATTACCTTTGCTCCATGAGTTGGCTCATAGAGATCTTTCTTTGTATCTGGATGAGGCATACCAGCAGGATCCCTGCCAACAATATAAAAGTTAGCACCGGTGGACATTCTGGCTTTTGCATGCCATTGGACCTGTATAAAAAATACAAATATGAAATTCAGAATCAATTATATATTGAAGTACAGAAATTATTTCAAATTAAAGAAATTTGAAAATTGTAATTGATATTAGCAAAAAAACAAAAAAGCTTTTTTAAAGGTAAGATTTCTTAATTAACATGTTTCTATTTTTAATTATGATATCACAATACATGAATTATATTGTTAAATCTTCCTTTCTTTTAATTTTTTGACTTTTAACAAGTTTAGCATTATTGATAGCAATTTAATAGGTATAAATCAATAACTAAAAATAATAAATGATTATGTAGTTAAAATTTTGAGTGAAAAAAACCAATGCGATAGAGATTTGCTATGTAGGAAACAAAATTTTGTAGAACACATGTAAATTTCTAATAGATCATGTTGTCTGACCAACTAATTTAATTTTTTTGTAACATATCCTTAAACAAATAGTTTTAAATTTTAAAATAAAATAGAACCAACAGATATAAATTTAAGTTGCTTTACTATTTTCAGAGCAGTTTCATAAAATATAACTCATTTTACAAGCTATATAGTGAGTATTTTGTTAGAGTGTTACAATGCATTGGATAAATTCATATTACTAATAACTGAATTATAAAGTTTTTTTACTATACAGCAATTTTTTATTTTCAAACAAATAAAATAGTGTAGCTATTTAACAAAAAATTTGGACAATTTGGATAAATAATGATTTTTTGATTTTATTTAGCTAATGTTTATATTAATCTATGATTCTAATCATTTACAATTCTACAAGTTTAATGTTTACCATGTTCATGCTCTTATTTTTATATCCATGAGGTATTAATTATAAAAATAAATGCTATAAGAAAATTTAGCAACTAAATGTGAAGTTAATGTATCAAATTAAAGCTTTCACATACATAAAGAATTTATTACTATTATTACCTTATGTGAATCATTTCAAATATCAAGATTCCAATAGTATTTAACATTTAATAGTTTTAAAGAAAGTTTATGTGATCAACTATTGAAGCAAATAAGTTAAATGTATAAAATAAGATACAGGAGTCCCCTAATCCAGTTGAACTTTTTCATATTATTTTATGCACCTCGATTGAAGTATATAAATGAAAGTAATAAATAGAATGTTTACCTCTGTTGGACCAGCATACATCATTGGAGAGGGAAATATTGCTAAAACTGTTGAATCAGGATCTAACACTTTTTCATTTAAAACTGCTTTATGTTGTGCAATTCTAGTTTTAAGAGGTACATCATCATCTTTTGTCCAACCACCTATTAAACAAATAAGATAATATTTGTACAATATAAAAAATTTAATTTTAAAATAAATACCCATTGGCCAACTGCTTTATGTAAAATTTATGTAAATAAAGAGTAGTTCTAAATGCAACTAATTATCAAACTACATTTAATTAAATATAGCTTTACTTACTATAGAGCCTTAAAATATTTTTAGCATATCATACTATTTAATGCAAGTTGAATAATTCAATACTTAATCTTAATCCACTTTTTTTTTTAACCAACAAATATCTGTTTTCATAAATTTTCAATGGTTAACTAATACTAATTTCTATTACATACAAAAAATTCTAATATCATGAAACTTATTAGAAAACTATAAATTTTAAGCAATTTTTACTGTTCTTTAAACTGATTAATCTTTGCCCATCTTTTTTATCAAAAATTTCAAAAGATTTAGATTCTATTTCATTAAATTCCTGGGATGAAATAGTAATTTTAACATTTATTTTAAGTAAACACCTTTATCAAAAATAATTCACTTATAGTTTAAAATTATGTTAGTAACAATTATGTAAATTAGCAATTTACAATAGTAATTTAGCAAAACAGAATGCTTATAATTAATTAAAGAACAAATTTGTACTATATAAACTACAAATAAGAAAAATTAATATTTTCAAAACATATTGTTCATAGTCATAGGCCTATACTTAGCTATATAAAATTCGAAAATGATAAATACCACTGTGTGAATGACAATTTCAGCCATATCACATTTATTACTTTATAGCAATGCTTTTCAGATACCTTATAAATATAACAAGATAACTCCAACAATCATTTTTAGAAACAGTTCTTGAATATGCATCAGTCAAAAATCTTACTTTAATCAGTTTATGTTATTCACACTGAATATAAAGAAAATAGCTACTTCTCAAATAATTTGTTTGATTATATATGAAAACCTAGTAGCATTTGTTAGAGTTTGAAATCCCAAAGTATTGTCCACATAATTTTTGATCCAACATACATTTAACTTCCATAAAATTTTCTTGAATTTAACAGCAATAGTTTTAATTAATGACAGATTCATAAAGTCTAAGATAATTAATATTTTGGCATATTAATTATAAATCAAGTTAATTTGGTTTTATATAAATGTACCCTTTCATTCTCACTTTGTATTCACGAATTACAATTAATACAAGTAAAAATAAAAAAATAAAAACAATCGAAAAATTTAAGATGAATAAAATATAGAAAAGAGTGCCTCAAAAACTGTTTTCCAAAAAACGTTGAACTTAAGAGATCAATTAGCAGTTAATAAATTTATTTATCTTTATATGAACTGCAGCCATTTTATCAAATTTCTATGGATAAAATTTATGAATGAATTTGGAAATATGAGGAGTAGCAGTAAATGACTAAATCTAAATATTTTAGTTTACAAGCAAGTTGTCAAATCTATCTGCTGGAAATGTCATACACAAGAGGAAACGGCAGAGCATATCATTTATGAATGCGAGGCTCTTGCCCTCCCTAGATTAACCTCTTTAGGCATCATCCATACTAGAGAGTTACACCTAGACTCCATTAAAGGGTTATCAGACTTTTTAATAAAGTGGGTGACCCGAGCAACTGGAACTAGGAAACATTGGGTTTGGAGTTAATGGTACAAAATGCTGATAAAAGCAGAGGTGCCCAATGACATACAAACCCAATTCTAAGAAGAAGAAGAAGAAGTTGTCAAATGCTTAGACAAAATGATGCATTTTTCAATAAATATTGTATGAATAAGAATTTTTTTTAGCAAAGTAAGACCTGATACTCATTGTATGGAAATTGATTGAGGAAAAACATAAAAATAAAATACTTTATACAAGTTTCACTATCATTTTCGAAAAAAATAAACAAGAAAAATATGAAATTACAAAAGAAATGATGGTACAAATTAAGATCCTTCTTTATTATTTTTTACGACTTATATATTTGTGATGACAATGAAAAATAACTACAGTATTTACTATGAATAACTTTTTAATATTCCACAAGATGTTACATAATGACAAAAATATTAACACTATAAGAAGTGACAGAAAATCCAAAAAAACTCGTGATCGTAAAACAGTTGAAATTTTAGTTTAATAAATGACAGTAAATTCTAAAATAGTAAAATTTTATTTGATTTTAAATTATCCATACTATAACCTGATACTTACCAAGAGGGTGAAGCAACAAAACAGGTTTTTTATAACCCCGTTCAAGAAGCTGATTCTTTGTTTCCCTCATCAACAAAGCATGTCCATTGTGCACAGGATTTCGAAGTTGAAAGGCAAACACAGCATCTGCCTACATGAATTATCATGTATATTTGGTTATTTTTATGCAAATTTAGCAAACAATCAAATATGATCATCAATAATAAACTAGATAATTAAATCACAAAAGTAAAATAGATGAAATTTTATTACTTAATTAGTTTTAAGTATACTAAGAATGAATTGCAATGAATTAAAATTAACAATATTAGCAATCAAGATAATTTGAAGAAATAACTTATAAAAGTTTTAAATAAAAAAGTACATAAAATATTTTTATATTATTTTACATAAAATAAATTACATACAATGTTTTTTACATGAAAATATAAATTTTATGTAAAAAAATAATTTTATCTCCTTGATTATTTATGAAAATTCTAATAATTAAAACTGAATCAAAATATTCTACGGATTTTTAAAAGCAAATAGCCTTTAAAATGATAAAACAGAATTTCTAAGACATAAAATGCTAGATATCAAAATATGAAACTGAATAGGTAAGTAAAAGTAATCTTTTATATACTTCCATGTCTTTAAACTTATTTCTCAGTTCATTTGGTGTGAGACGGAAGCCATCCAAACCATCATTGTGCTTTATTCTTTCAAGAACTTCTAGATTACCACCAGCTAACCAATCACCACTTTCATAAACCATCTGTAAAAAAAGTGAATAAAAAGTTAAGATTTTAATATGTATCATAACATCAAAAGCACACAAAGAAAATATAAATAACAAATTTACAATAATTAAGAATAAAAGAATGTAATGAAACATTTAATAAACTTTTAACAGCAAATAATATTTCAAATATAAAAATTGTGAAAAGAAACAAATGGGGAAGTAATCTTGTGATTTATAAATTAAAATAAATTAAAGATTAATTTATATTTTACCTCATTAGAATAACCACTTTTGATTGGAAAAAAATTATCCTGTTTTTAAGCAAAATAAAAGTTAATTCTTAAAATATTAAATGATACAATATATCTTTTTAAGTTTAAAAAACAAATTTTTCTTTAATATTGAGGCATTCATAATAAATTAAATGAATGTTTCATTGTGTAAAACTACATTGTTAATAATTGAACTTCAAAGCAGTATTTTTTCATAAAAGTGCTTAAACTAAATTATTTTAAAATGAATGCAATCAATTAGAAAAACATTTTTTGAGCAATGATTAGTTATAAAATAACAAACATGGTAGAATATGAAAAGAAAAAATGTAAGTCAAAAGAATTGAACAATTGTGATTTAGGCACATCAAGATACAAAGAAAAATGATAAAAAGAAAGGATTAACATATTATTTTATTGCCTTTTTTCTTTTTTAGTTTGACTTAATTTTTTAAATTATAGTAGACAAAACCGGTTGTTAAATTAATATATATATATGCGTAGATGGACAATCAAATAGATACCTAAAGATACAATATTGCAGTCATTAATTGGTAATAGTTATATATAAGCCAAAGAGAGAAAGCTTTGATTCAAATAAATCTGATAATTTTAAAAAATGGAAATATATACAAAAAAGAAAATTTTTCCTATGAAAATAGTGCATAGTTAAGATTGCAGAATCATGTTCATAATATCACACTAGGATTTTTTTAATTTCTATCTCGCAAAATTTCCATTTAAACCAATCAGTAAAATGCAAATATTGATCGTTGTACAAGTTATATAAAAAAGATAATATATTCCAATGAGTTGCTGTATAAAAAGATTTTTTTAACGTAAATTATTATGAAAGATAATAAGTAACTTACATTGTTGATTTGAATGAATTGAAATTGCAAAATATTTAAAATGATATTACAATTTCTGTAACTTTATTAAAATCATGCAAATAAATACCATTATATTTACTGGCAAACCAATAACTGTACTTTTCTTTTTAAAAATAACAAAATGAAACAAATAATTAAGTAAATGTAACAAGAATATCATAAGTAATGAGAAATCAAAAGTATAAAGCATTTACTTTCACATATGGGTGACCAGTATTGCTAGTACCAAACTGTCGGCTGCATCGTTCTTCCTTACGATGCTCAAAGAATTCAGGGTTTCGAAGGATTGCCACACATTTGCCATTGTACCTTAAAGCAAATGCTGAGACGTCAAACAATCTCTCCTTGTCTTCAGTGGAAATAGGTAAAACAATTGGAACAGATTGATTAATCACACCACCTACAATAAAAGTAAATTCAAAATTTTGATACAATAATATTAGGTTTTTTCCAGAAGTCTTCATATAAATCATTTTTAAAATTATAATTTTAGAAGGAATAGGTCAAACATAAAAATTTGACAATAGGTATTGTGTATTTCAAGATCTTATAAAAAACGAATGAAATTACAAATAAGAAATCTATTCCTTATTAATTCTTTGAAGCAAGTCTGATTTGTTTTATAATAGAATAATTATTTTTGATTAAAAAGCTTTAGTAAATACAGAAAAGCTTTAATCGTGTTTGGTCTAAGCTTTGGTAAATAAGAAAGACCATCTCACTATGCAATTCTCTCCCACTTCTAATGAGTAAAGATTAAGAAAAACAAGTTATTTGATTTATCCAAAGTTATATCATGAATAAAATTAAATTTAGATATCAAAATACAGCTCAGACTTTTTTCAACACTCAAAAGAACCTTCTTTAAACAAATTAATTATGTAAAAAATTATGTAGAAGTAATCTTTTATTTTTCCTTTAATAGGTTATGAAAAAAAAATTGAGGATGAAAATAACATTGATATTTACCATCTTGCAAACAACCAAAATGCAAGCATTGCAAGTACTCCTTTTCTCTCATGAATCCTTTTAGGGGAGTAGCCCAGCCTTCTGATAGAACTTGCACCCATTGTAGATCTAAAAAGTTAATGTCAATGGATGGTAATGCCTCTGCTTCAGCTTTGGCTCTTGCTAAGCGGCTTTCTGGTACAAATAATTCTTTCACACTGTCTAGTACAGATTCTGGTATAATACCCTATGGAAATATAAAATCTTTCAATGATATATATATATATATATATATATATATATATATATATATATATATATATATATATATATATATATATATAATTCTAAATGTAAAGATAACATGAAATTAAACTGTTTTACCACATTTTTTGTTGGAAAATGTTTTTATCTAAATTGAAGTAACACTTTTTTCAACAAGGGAGTTTCAGTCCTTTTACTATTTTCTCACAATGTTTTATGAAATCATTTAATCAGAAAATTACATGATTAAATTACAGAAAGTTCTTTGAAACAACATAGTGGACAGCCTAACTATTTAAGGTTATAGTAAGAAATTTGTAGTTTTATGATAATTGGTCAGGTCATTTTCAATGTATCTCTGGAACAATGTGATACAGTTTTAATATATTTTAATGTGTAAAGCTATTTATAATAAAACATAGGAATATAGTACTTTTATTTAAAAGTAGAGCATGAATATGTACAGAGATGCCCTTTTAAAATATTGCCAAAACTGATAGTTTCAAATTAAAATATTTATTGTTTTATGCAGTTTTACAATATAATTTAGATTCATTAGAACTTAATATTAAATTAAAAATGTTATAATTTTTCTTTAAGAAATACTAGCTTCTTGGCACAATTGTATTTTTTTCCATTAGACTCAAAATATGTTAATTTTTTACTTATTTATTTACTGTCCACAGTCAATTTAAGTTTATGTATGTAACAAAGAGCAAGTTTATGTATGTAACTAGAGTGCAATGTTAAAGAGCTATTTGATTAAAAAATAATTTCATTTTTTTAGGCAAAGTAAAATTCTTATTGGTTTTGCTTTTGTGAAGAAACTTCATATTTTTTTATTTAAATATGATAGTTCTATCTTTTAAATTTTAACTCAATAAATAATATATTTTTTATTAGTAAGGTCACATTTCCCTGGGGCTTGAGCAGCTACCAGGCGCGTCGGCAGGTGGTGGATAGCCGAATGTCCTGTAGAAATGACAGGATAGCCTTGAATATAGAATCAGAGGCCGTGAACCAGCTCCCGTAAACCCTGGTGTTATGCGACCCGTGCCTAGGGCTATTTGGCACCGCAGTAATGGTGTCTTAACGGAGCCTCTAGTTGCCTGGCGAACTTCTAGAGCTATTTTGCCTTGCCCAGTAACTCAGGGAATGCTGGGTGGACTGTTATATTACCTGAGCTTATTAATTGTTATCTTGTGGCTGAAAAGACACAAGAAATAACAAACCTTTCTGCATTTGCAGGTGAAGCCTCTGAAGTAGACCTTGCTGAAAAAGACAAGGGAACTCAGAGGCAATCTAGTGAAGGGGCAGCAATGAATCCTTCACAGGAGGTAGAAGTGACCTCCAAACCATATTCTTCTGGTGAAAGTCAGGAAGCTATCGCTAGCATGACTGACTCTCTGACCAGAATCATCTGTGGATCATCAGCGAGGATTGCCTCTGAAATTCTAAGATGCTCTAAGCAGAATATACGTTTAATCGTAGGCTTCATAACTGGGCACTATTATTTCAGAAAACACCTCCATAAAGTGGGACTGTTTCAGCAAGATCCTATCTGTAGGAAATGTCATGCAAGAGGAAACGGCTAAGCATATCATTTACGAATGCAAGGCCCTTGCCCTCCCTAGATTAACTTTTTTAGGCATCATCCATACTAGAGAGTTACACCTAGACTCCATTAAAGGACTCGGACTTTATTAATAAAGTGGGTGACCCGAGCAATTGAAACTAGAAACCTTTCTGCATTTGCAGGCGAAGCCTCTGAAGTAGACCTTGCTGAAAAATACAAGGGAATTCAGAGGCAATCTAGTGAAGGGGCAGCAATGAATCCTTCACAGGAGATAGTGACCTCCAAACCATATTCTTCTGGTGAAAGTCAGGAAGCTATCACTAGCATGACTGACTCTCTGACCAGTATCATTTGTGGATTTTTTGATAAACAGTTACTTATGTTTTGATAATGATGATCATCTATTGTTAAAATAATTTTTTTCTTGAACACAAAAAGTAAAAATCATGTTTTTTCAATTTTTTACACAATTCATTATGCAGATGCCTATTGACATCCTTTTTTTAAGCGCACATTCACAACGCCATTTATTTCTAGCAACAATGAAAAGAACATGTTTATCAGTTATATATAAATTATTATTATAATAAAATCCAAAATCAACGTTTCAGTATTTTCAATTCAAATAAGTTTAAGGAACAAAAAATTTTCTGTTTTTAACTCAACTAATAATAGATATACTTTAGAGCCTTAGCAACTCAAGAGAAAAATGCGTTTTCTGATTTCCATGATGAAGTGACAAGCAGTTTAATCATAGTAGTACCCAGAGTGTGTTATAAGTTTTGATTTCGATTGTTTGTCACTCAATTTTTTTTCTTTTTCACATGAGATTCAATTAATCTATGACCCACATTTTAAACTGGGCTACAAATCATTACAAATATACAAGTCTAAGCTGGAACTGGAAATCACAAATTGTTGGGCTGAAAGGCAAAGATCCAACCATTTGGCTACAAGCTCCGATTTGTGTGATGATGATAAACCTTGTGAAGTAAAGCAATTTCATTTTTGATTAATCTGGTCTCAAACTGTCCCTTTATTTGGCATTATTGATTTAAAGGAAATTTGACTTAATAAAAATTTATCTTAAAAGGTAATTTTTGAATTAAAATTTTCAACTTGGGAAATTTCCAAAAGATGAAAATCTGATATCACTAAATGTTTAATTTTACAAAAATAATTTTTTTTTTGCAATAAAAATTTATAATTTTTGCAATAAAAGAAATAAAATGGAATAGAAAATAAACAATTAGTATAAATATTAATTACTCAGGATATTTTATAGAAAATCTCACTTTCAAGTTATGTTGACTCTGTAAAGAAGATATTCATAAATTTAAAAGGTGAAAAAGTTAATAACACATGACCTGTCATCTTGCACTTGGTTTTAAAATCGAATTTAAAGTATTTAAAACAATATAATTTTGTTTCAAAATTAAAATAAACTTTTTTTAAAATTATTTTTAAATTTGATAAATTTTTCGTGTCAGAACCAAGTAAAGAAAATTGAATTATTAATGCATAAATTAATTATATATATATAAATTTTTGACCTAATTTTTACATTTTCTTAAAATAAAATAAGCATGTGTTTGGCAAATTTATGTCTATGAAAAGTAGATTATTTATACCTATTTAACAAACATTGCATTAATAATTTATGTTTTTATACCTTCTCACATATATTCCTCATCAAAAAATTTTTCAGGCAAATCTAGCCATGACTTGTATGTATATAAAAAATCTAGCTTTAATAATTAAATTTCTATAAGACATTAAAACTCACTCGTTCTAACAATAACTTTATAACTTTCTGAACACACTCTTGAACAGTAAATTCACCAGCTTTGATGTGGACGTCAGGTTTATCTGGTTTTTCATAAGATGAATCAATTCCCGTGAATCCTAAAGATATAACATTCACTGTTAACACTGTTAAATTTGTAGTAAAATGATAGTTGTGAATGTAAAATGATAATGAAAGTGATTTTTCTAACTTTTCTTAATGCTCAAGTACTCTTGAAATTTAAAATAATTAATGCAATAAAATGACATAGTTTTTTATAAAATAATTTTAAATCCATCAAATTTTTAAAACAAAAAAGATTTTTTTCATAAGCAAAAGTAGCTTTAAAATTTTAAAACTTTATTTCGATAAAATACTTACTTTATTTAGATAACTCAAAATCAATAAAATTCTTCTGTAAATCCATTTAAGAAAGTATAAAATTTATTGGATTTCAACAAAATCGTTCATACTGAAAATTTATATGAAAGGAATTTTGACATTCAATACATGCTACTGATCAATGCTTAACCATTTAACAAAATAGAATATATAATATTTAAGATTTGTTAAAAGCAACATATACACTGAATATTTGAATATGCTTATGCAGTATGACTTTAAACTGTTTTTATTACTTTACAGGTTTTGATACAAAACATCACAATGAATATGTATATTTATAATATTATCTCATAATTTATAAATTTTTCCTGTAATTATTTACAAGTTTCATAATGTGGGATTTAATCAAAAATTATTATTTCATATTTGCATACTTTGGTGTATTCCCGTTTATTCTCAAATAAACAAATTTGCCTCAATGGACATCAATCCAAAATATTTTGAGTGATTTTAATTAGAACTGTGAACAGATATATATATATTTAAAGATTAATAATAAATTTAATGAAAGAATGAATTAAAAATTTTAAACATTTTGATACAAAGTCAGTTTAATCAAAACGATTCAGATAAAATTTACACTTTGATTAAGTTGATAAAAGCAAATTAACAGTGTTCTAAACTATAATGCTTATTATCAATAATAAAAAAAACAAAAAACTGGAGTATAATGTGTATATATATATATATATGTATACACACATATATCCAATTTTGTTTTATATATATATATATATATATATATATATATATATATATAAAGAAATAATTAAAACAGTACCTTTAATCTCTCCAGCTCTTGCTTTTTTATAAAGTCCCTTTACATCTCTTTTTTCACAAACTTCCAAAGGAGTGTCAACAAAACATTCAAGATATGTGAGTCCAGCTTCTTCATGAATTTTTCTCGCTTGAGCTCTGTCCTTAAAAATGGTTTTCTGAATAAGTATCACTACTTATAGACTAACAAATACAATATATTTTTGATTTTAGGTTTTATATACTGCATTATGAATAGTAACTCTATTGCACAAATAAATATAGCAGGAAATTTTTTTAAAATTTAGTATCAGATCAATAAGTGGGAAATAAACCTAAATTATTGACAAAATTCTTTTTATAACTTGGAAAAAGAAAGAGGCTACAAAAATATAAGTGTATATTGTAAAAAAATGTCAAAATATTAATATTTTTAAATTCCAACTATTGATATAATGCCAACTGAACATAATCTTACTATATTAACAGTCATATATTTAACGAGTACGCTTTTATATACAAATATATACACAGCACACATCACATTCAAAGATTCATCGTTGTAACATTTGTTTGTACAATGATAAATATTTGTATATTGCCTTTTCTTACAATGATAAAATTCATATTTTTGATTACCATGTGTAATATGGTAACAGATAATGACAGCTTGTAAAAAATTAATGATTGCAAGTACTGAATTTGAGACAACACTGTTACAGTAATCTGATGAAATAATTTGGGATTTGATGCAAAAGTTATCGAATATCAAAGTGAATGCACATGTAAACACACATAAATATGAATACCAAGTTAAATAAATAATAAATATTTTACCTTTGCAAAAGGACTAATGAAACTAGAAAGAGCGATGACTCCACTGTCTGCAAATAATTTTGCAACTTCAGCAACACGTCTAATGTTCTCTTCTCTGTCTTCAGGACTAAATCCAAGATTCTTGTTCAGTCCATGACGGACATTGTCTCCATCCAATGCATAGGCGGGGATACCAAAGGAGCACAAGTAGTCTTCAACTCCAAATGATATAGTGGTCTTTCCAGCACCAGATAAACCTATGAGGAATAAATTAATTCACAGTTTAAGAAAGTAGATGAAAAGCATGTGAATCTATAATAAAAGATATGGATACATTACAGGCTTCATATGTGGTACAATATTTTATGAGCAGTTTATTTTTGTCAAATTTCTTTTGCGACGTTTTTTGTTTTCATGGCTCACTTGGACTAGCAGCCAGCTGAAATAGAATGATCAGGCCTTCACTTAGAAGAACTTCGGTTTTGTTTAATTTTTACAACCCTAATTTTTCGTTCGTATAGATAATATTTTGGAATAACTGTAGTGAATTTCTCTTTATCTTCTAAACGAAAATCCTTTTATATTATTTTGTGTTTCCTGCCTTATTTTTTTTATTATTTCTCACATTTCATTTTAAATTCAATATATATATTTCTTTTGTTTCCTTCTTAGAATTAAGATTTTTCTGGTTACAAATCTCTAGGTTAATTTTAACTCTGCTTGGAGTTTATAATTGTGAGTATGAACATGGTTTTCATAAACTAGGTTGAACTCAGTGGAACAACAGCCCATATAAGAGAAGAGGGTCAAGTCCTACATTGCTCATATATGTTTTCATGATTATAATTATCCTGGAGTGCAGACTGTATGCCCCAGTTAGGTGGTCAATCTAACTCGAAAGCTCCAGCGTTTAATTCCCAAGAATATTTGTAACTCAATTTTATCGACCCGTTGAAGGGATAAAATGGCTGTGTCGTCCTTACCCAGCCTTAGGATCGAACCTTGGATCTGTGTCTTGGGAGTACGAAGCATTAACGCTATGACACCGGGCTTCGATTTATTCATATATACGTTAATTTACTGTTTAAAATTTGCGTTCCCTTTTGTTTGTTCTCATTTTCGTCCTATCATTTGAATTTGGTATTTTTTAATTTTATATAAATTTTAATACATCATACTTATATTTTTATTTTTCAATTGGTTCGTTTAAATTCTAAATTATTGACTCTTTTATTTTTGTATAGCATTTTCATTCATTAGTGCACCCATTAATTATAAATTCGGCTTAAATTATACTAAGGTGTAATTTTTTTATTTTATTAACTATTAGACATTTGAACTCACTGTCCAAACTTTGTATTGATATTTGCTCATTTGTGATAATTTATACAATTTTATTGTTTTATTTAATTCTATCTATATAAATAAAATTATATTTCGCCCATGTTGAAGTGAGAACAACTTCATGGAATAGAAGAAGATTTATAATAAGCTACTCGCTACCGGCAAGCTTAAAAACCTTATTTCATACCAAAAATACTGCTTGGAAAAAATAATTAAAATTTTAATTACAATTTTTGTAATTAATGCCGATGTGACAGTTGTTGATTGCTAATGGATTATATATTTTAATATATTTCAACTTTTTTGTATCTAGATTATTTATCAGACATTATTTTGTATGTGATTGCATTTATTTCAAGGTAAAATAAAGACTACAAAGCCTTTATTTTTGTAATATATATATATATATATATATATATATATATATATATATATATATATATATATATATATATATATATATATATATATATATATACATATTAGATATAAGATATGCCCATAAAATATTTTTCGATCACTTACGAAATCGGCATAAAAGAATTGTCATCTCTTTTAATTGATGAGCAACACAATATGCATGCATAAAATAAATTTAAATCCTTGGAATGATAAACAATACTCATAAATAATACTTTTAAAGCATAAACACACGTGTAAAGAATGAAGGAAAAATGCATTTTATAAATGGCTTATTTTGTTATTTTATGACTCCTTACACATGAACGTGAATTCGACTGAGGCAATTTAAACTTTGGGTCAACGCGACGATTATTTTGACACAGTTAAAAAAAATTTTTTTTTAGTAAAACTACAAAAACCGATAGCCTATTTGTATTATCTTTTGCACTGACTTTTATCCATTGAACGAGATAAATATATTTTGAAATCTAATTTCATCAGAAGTTTTAAATTATTGATTTCTTCTCAATGTGATATATCCATATCTATGGATATACATCAATTTGATGCTGCCGTAATAAAATGTTTAGTAAATTAGTTTTACCCCAGCTAAAATTATAGTAATAAATATGGATAATAGACTGTCAATGCCATTATCTCAAATGAAGTAATGCGAAAATTACCGATAGAAATTGATTATTTGTGTGAAAGATGCGAGCGGAAGGAATGCAGGATATTGGAGTGACTAAACTATTGATTCATCTTCAATACAACCAGCTTTATTTTTTTTTATTTTGTGTAGTACAATTTTTAGGTCTGTGGTAGCCTAACGGTTAGGGCAACGGCTTTCCGTCCATAAGGGCGGGGTTCGATTCCCATTGCCACCAATAACACACCGAGTACATGCGATATACGTGCTCGTAAAAACTGTGGAATCGAAATTCCTGTGGTCGGTCGTTGAGCAGTTACAATGGGTGTAATATGGTCTGGAGAAAATTTCCTTCCCCTCCAGATCAAAGTCAAAATGGAGGGAGTGGATTCTCTGGTGGTGACATCTATCGGAGTAGTCTTAGAGCAAAGACGTAATTTCACCTCCGTGGTGCTCTGGTTAAACGAAAGACGCACCTTTCTGATTTAATTTCGAATAACCGTAAACTAGCGAGCTTGGCTTGTCCAAGAGTCATAAGTAACAACAACAATAACAATTTTCGACTGTTGAAACAGCAAAAGAAACAGTGGATTCGCCATATATGACTTGAAAATGGTCAAGGTTTGGTTTGTTTGTCGCTCAACGGTCATTTTTTGCACACGAGGGCTAATTAGACCGGGACCTACGGTTTAAAGTTGAAAATGGTCAAGATATTCTTGCTTGAACTTATATCAATATTGCAGAATACATGTTGTTTTTGCATACCCACTTATGTTTGTTCCAATACATAACATGAATTTTTATGCGTAAAACAGAGAACTTCCTCATATGAAGAAGGAGTCATTTTATAGGCATTTTTACTCCTAAAACTATTACTCTCCAAAATAATCTTAATTCTGAAACTCAGCAGCGAAGTCACGTCACGAGACAATAAAAATATTTTCTTTCCTTATGGAAATCCGCAATACATTCGTCGATTTCCAACAATATTTTAGGACACATGGTCGCATTCATGACACAATAGAGAAGATCCGAAATCTTTCAATCAGCCTTTCTGGAAGACGTCAATCTGGTAGTTGAAACAAAATTTCTCGTTTAACAAACGCTAAGAGAAAACCTGGGGTAAAAAGCACTCTCCATACACTAGTCTACTGCAAATCAGAAAAAATAAAATGCCTTGACACATCACTTAATATCACCTTATTCTTGCCGAATTTGAGGCATTGTTCCCATTATCAGAAGGTAGTGAGTTCGAAACCTATATTAGCCGGAGATATGTCGTGTTCACTAAAGGCGGCTGGTTAGGCAGCGGTGGCCTGGTTGGTTAAGGCTTCGTTCTCATTATCGAAAGGTAGTGAATTTGAATTCCGGATTAACCGAAGATCCGACGTGTTCACAAATGACGGCTGGTGCATGTTAAAATTGGGCGTGATTGCAATATCCTCCAAGTGAAGTGATAGCTTTAGGGGTGGCAATCCAAGCATTAGTCTTCTGTTTAACCATCCTGGGGCTGCCCTGGAGCTGAAGGGCAATAGGAAATTGCAAACCACCATTACCAGGCTCATTACTGGACATACTCGCACCCTTACATTTGTTCAGGGTCAAAAAGTGTTCCCTGTGTGCCTCAGGTGTAATTTCCACCAAGCTTCTCCGGACCATCTGTTCTCCTGTCTGGGTTTGGAGAAGAGAGATCGTTTTGATAACCCTGCACTGGTTCGGGACTTTCTCTGGGCGAACGATCTACTGGACTTTGTCTAGATTGTACTAGATCAAGTGGAATAAGGAACAACAACAGTCTTCTGTTTGATCCCGAAGGCTCCACCCGGCTGCTTCTATTTAACTGGCGGAGCCTAACTAGGAACAGGAAAGCATGCTGCTGCAACTAAAGGCGACGGGTTCTCGTTAAATAGGTCATAGTCGCAAAGTCCTCCCCCTTGAAAACATTGCAACTACGATCTGTGAAATGATAACTTTGAGGACAAAGGTCAAGTATTAGGGGACCTTCTGGTTGATCGCTGTTTCTGAATGACGCAGACTCCCACCCTGCTGCTTCCACTAACTGGTAGACGCCACCAACATAGAACAAAGTATGCTGGTGCAACACAACCTTATTATTGCCAGACATTATTTTTCTCCAACCTAACTGAGAAATTCTATGGGGTTAAGATCACAATGAATTTGCGGAATACTGAGAAAGGACACTGTTTAAAGAACTTATTTTGAAACGGATTATTAAAACAAATTTATTGTGAGCAGACTATTATGATTTAGTTTGAGCATTCAAAGAACACTTTTAGTTTGTGGCACTCACATTAAATTTTGATTCTAAAAGGTCTTATTGGTATTTTTTTTAAGAAAATATTTCTATGAAAACCATTTTTTTACATATTCTCAAAAAATTACACAGTAAAAATTTGAATTCATCTCATATTTAACAGTTACTAACAAGGATGAAATTCTATCTTTCTACTAAATGGGAAAATCGTGTAAAAAAATTTCTGATAGAGTTGATGTTTCAAGAAATCCTTGTAAAAATTCTTTAGTTTTAAAAAATATTACTGATTTTTTTTTAAAAAAGTAAACATTTTTATCCATTTAAATTAAATGCACACACATATGTATATAATTTTTCTTTACAGAGAATTTTACTTAAGATTCATCAAAAAAGGTAGTTGTGAAAATATTATTACCTGCCACTAAGTGTCAGCATTAAATTTACTTGCTCGGTAATGTATTCTAAACAATTACCACTTTATAACAGAATATTAAACTCTGTTCAAATACAAAATAATCTCACCTATGATAACGCATTTTAGCTCGATTATCTTACACATTATTTATTAAAAAAACATGATTATAGAAATGAATAATTTCTTTTTACATTTTGAATACTTTAAAACTAAAAAGTAAAATTTTTTGTCACTTTAATGCATGATAATTTTTCTTAGAATAAAAAGCATTTACTGACCAGTGAACCATATTGTGCAGCCTCGGAAGCCGGCTCTCTGGCCCATAATTTTGCCTCTTTTGTCCCGAGAGACATGATGTGTTTGGTAGGTGACATTGGTAGCCTTTTGTTGATTCTGCAAAAGAAAATGTTTTTACTCTAAATTTAAAATAATTAGGTGTCTACCATTAACTATATTTTCCCACGAATGCACAGTATTTCAAACATTTCTCATGGAATTCATTTTGCAAAGATAAAATAATATTTAAGAAATTTAAACAAGTTTATTTCTTACTAACTTCGATAATTATCACGTTAAAAATCGTTCTCGTGTATAATTTTTTTTCTTTTTAAAGCTTAATAAGAACTATATTTAACTTAAAATAATAGGGAAACAATTAAAATAAATCTATTATTTATTCAAGCACAAGCCATAAATTCGCAGTTTTCAAACTTTTAAATTTAATTACATTCAAAGCAATACTAAATACTTAGAACAGATGAAGAGGTTTGAACCTCATTCTTCCTAATTATATATTAAAAAATAGTTAACACCCGTTATTTTTCCGATAAAATTTAGAATCTCTCTCTCTCTAACAACTCAAAACCAGTTATTACCTCTGAAATGCCCAAAACCAGATATAATAAGAGCGTTAATATAAATTAAGCACTGAAACTAGATATAGTATACATACCAACATAAATAGTATCACGTGCAACTACTTAATGAACAACTATTTAAAGGCCAGCGTTTTGTAATTCATTTACATATTCTGAAATTTTGATTCATTACTATTTTGTTATGTTGATAAATAGGGTTGTGTGTGTGTGTCACTTAAAATAAACTAACTTTCTGCTGAATTAAACTAATATTATAACTTTTCTTTATGAACAATGTATTATGAAAGGCCGCGGTGGCCTAGTTGGCTAAGATGTGGTCTCATAAAATAAAAAGCAGTGAGTTCGAATCCCGACTGGACCGAATATCTGTCGTGTTCATTAAAGGTAGCTGGTGCACGTTAAATATTTCCTCATCGCAATGTTGTCTAGATGAAATGATACCTTTGAGGGTGAGGCAGGTCAAGTATTGGAGATCTGCTTGGTAATTGCTTTTAAATTATGAAGACGCACCTTCCCCCTCACTGATACAGTCAAACTCTGGACTAAGAAAAAAGATATTGGCACAAGGAAACACGCTGGAGCATACGTACACACATAGCATTACGATATTAGCTTTTACACAATCTCAGATTTGAACCAGTTAAAGGAAATAAACAATTGCCTTTTTTTATAAGAGAAAAATTATAATAAAATAATCACTTCTAGATATATTCAAATTTATGTTAAATAAAATTTACAAATACTATAAATAACTAATGGATAATTGTTGATGAAACATGATTACGCATGTGTAGTCTTTACCAATGAACTAGTTTAATAAAAGGACTCTTTTGCAAACAAAAAATAGGGACAAATAATTTAACCATTAATTTAGATTAACATACAAGGGATGTAACAGTTGGTTTACAGTCGTTTCGACAAATGTAGAATTCGAAAGACCTATGTTCAATCTGTGTGAAATAAATTCACAAACAATTTTTTAATTCTGTATGGATATCATATGATCTACTTGGTGCTATTTCGTGTCTGGTGATTTTTTACAACATTTTTGTTTTCCGAGCAACCCGTACTTCTAACTGTTTTAGACAGTTTAAGAGAACTTCAACAACTTTAAATTTTTAGCATCGAAGAGTCCTTTCATGCATTTACACACACCTAAACATGCCTTTGGATTACAGAAATAAACATTTTAGTTACTATTTCTGAATTTTAATTTTTTAGCAGTAATTCAAACGAATTTCCTTTCTTCTGTTTCCATTATTTAATCGACATAATTCAGACATTCACAATCTCTCTCTCTTGCTTTCAAATAAATATTACATACGGTAGCGTGAGCTGGGTGATATTTTTTGTAGCCAATGAAATTGAGCCAAAAGGTTTATATAGCTTTTTATTTTGTTGCCACAACGGAATACATCATTCTCGAAGAACGTATGATATACAGTCTTGACTTCGAATTTTAATTCTCTAATCGTTTCTATGTATTTCTGTAACCATTTCAACAAAATGGGTCTTTACTTTTAATCATTGACTAGACACAATTTTCCATCAGCGTTTTTTATTGATCTTTTAACAAGTCTCACTAAAACAAGTTCTTATTTAATCTTTCAACTCCTAGAACTAGATTTTCTTTTCTATCCCAGTGCCGACTCATCTTAATAATGACAAAATTAAGAAAAAGTTGAGAAATAGTCTTTTAAAGGAAATTATGAAATTTAACCTTTCAGTCAAAAATGGACAAACTATGAAATTTAATTTAAAAACTGGACAATAGATGCATAAACTAACAAAACATTGCATAAAAAACACTGCTGAACTCGTTATTTTTATCATCCACCATGAAGCAATAAACTACAAAAAATCAATTACACAAAACTTATTAGTCATGTGCAATTACTGAAATAATGTAGAGCAAAAAAATATAAAAGATTCATTCATTAGAATAAAAATTGCGCAACTGAAGAATTACCTAATTTTTATGTTGACTGATAATCCTCGAAAATGACGTCAATGAAAAATAACAAATTCGTCATTATCAATCACAGAATATGAAAGAACTATCGATAGAATATTCGATGTGTTTGCATACAGATAATTCAGCAATTTCGGAGGACGATTTTTAGTCCATATTTTTCTTCAAGAATTCTTATGATAAAAGTTATGCGATAAACAATTTTCCGATATAAGTTAATAAATTTTCCTTATCGTGATAGCTCTAGTTATTGAAAAACATGTTTTTTTAAGACTATACATTTTTGTCTGCATCATTAAATTTCATACGATACTTGTTTATTTTTACGTTGTTCACACACAGACACCAAAGACTTAAGGAACGATGAAAAGTGGCGAAGAAAAAATCCGGGGCACTGCTCTTCACCACTTCGAATCTTGTTTTGTATATTCCGCGTGCCAAAATCACCTTGAAAAAGATGACGATTTTGATACTTGAATGAACGCAGTCATAGAGCCATGTCAACCGTAAATTGTAAGTGCAGAGTGAGCATATTCCTAATGTAAGTTGTTTCAGCACAGATATTGATGGATTCAAACAAAAAAGTCGCAAAAAAAAAACAAGAAACTTTTTAAATAAATTAAAAATAAAACATATTTGCATTTTAGAACACAAAGTTTCTTGTTTTTTGAAAAATTATGTAATAACTTAATTAGTCTAGATTTGAAAAAAACCAGACCCGGAAGGTGAAAATCACGATTTGTAAAAAAAGTACCTTAAAAATACCTATAAAAAGCTTTAAATGGATATAATTTTTTGAATCAATTATTTTATTTTTACAAAATGACTTTTAATTTCAATAATACAATAAAAGTTTCCATTTTTTAACCTACGAATTAATCTAGATTAAAAACTTTGAAATTTTAATATAAGAACTATTTAAAGTTTGAAGGAATGGAAAGCGGATTTCTTAGATTCTATTGTATAAATTCAAGTATTGTAGAAAAAAATGTGCAAATTACAATCGTGATTTTATTATAAATACTAAAAAATAAATTACGTATCTTAATGAAAGTAAAATAAATACATTTATTTTACTCTGAATAAAATATTTGGAATAAATAAATTTTAGCAATAATTGACCAGTATGGAATGGAATTTATAAATTAAAAATTTCCTGTAATAAGCATTTTTGTTTTTTATTAATAAGTGGGAGTCATTTATGTAAATATTGAATTTAAATAGTAAAAGAAAATGCAAATTTTCAGCAAAAGGTGAAAATAATATTCTGAAAAAATTCAAATTTCTAAAGCAGTGATTTTTTTAACTGAATAACAAGACTCTTGAAAAATATAACAATTTTAATATGGCCATTTAAGCAGTAAAATGCAAATGGAATAATTATTGATGCAAATTAAAACGTAAGGGATAATAATAAATACTTTTCTCGAAAACTTAAAATACCAATACCAACCGGAAATTGCACATAATTTAGCTATATTATTTAAAAGATAATTACTCAAAATAATATTAACAAGTATCCTAATCTAATTTTATCAAGTTAAATACAGTGAAATAACAATAAATAATAATTCTTTAGGTTTTTTTTTTTTTCACAAAATTGATTTGGAAATAATATAAAATTTTAATAAACTATGAATGATATTGCAAAAACAGAATTTCATTTTTAACAAAAAATAAATAAAAAATAAAATAACAGTTACAAATCAGAGAAAAATAGTATATTCATTAAATGAATTACTGAATAACTCTGGATTTTTGATTTCTTATATTTATATATGAAACAATAAAAAATAGCAAAACAAAATTATAAAAATGGTTAAATTTTTAATTATTATCATCACAATATATTTAGAGCTTCGCTAATGAGGTATTTTTTTACCTAATAAATTGGATAGTTTAAAGCAAAGACCAGTTCACTGGATTTCATGAATTTTGAAGTTTTCAAGCGAAGCATTTCTAATATATTTAAAAAAAAAAATCACAATGTAATATAGTTCATATTATAAAGCTGTAACAATACATACATGCATAGCGATGCACGCGAGCACCGGACTCTACCTGTAGGTTAACGTGTCTGGAAAACTCGCCTGTCGTTACTTTGAATCACAAGCAGGTGAAAAATCACACCTCCTCTCCACACCCAGCGGAAGACGTCACACTTTAAAGAAGACATGTCCTGTAAATCATCGTCATTTGGTTTGATTTTAACACGCGTAGTGGATAGCTTAATGGTCAGACCGTTATAAGGCACAGCATCCACTGACTTCCAAAAGGGCATTTCACAGAGAGTGGGCCGTGACGTAAAGGAATGCCACCATTTGGTTTGGTTTGTTACTTTAAGGATAGTTTTCTGTACCAATGAGCTAATTCGACTGAGACCAACAGCTTAAAATTGGCTCCGAAATGTCACAAGCCGCCGGGGGAATCAAACCTACGAACTATTGAATTGAAAACTAGAACGCGATCTATTCATCAGCCACTCTTGTTATTTGAAAAGGGAGCTAAATGAGGCGATTTGACAAATATTTTGCAAATCCACGTGTTTTATATTGAAGTTTAATAAATGTGATTCCTTTCACAAAACGTAAAATAAGTAATGCAAAAATCATTATCAATGATAAATATATGTCATTCATGCTAAAAAATGTGAAAATTCGCGTACTTTTTAATGACTCGTTTTTGTCAAAATTCAAAATATTTGTCAATTTACAAGTTATCTTTTTTAAATGAATGTTAATTATGTAACATTTTTGTCAATTCCTTTACAAAACATCTCAAATAAATTATTCAGATCAATTCCTTCCTATGATTCCGATTCACTTGCAATGATTATGGAGTATAATCTGAATAAAAAATAATAAATTAATTTAATAATTAATTTTTGCATGAAGTTATGGTATACAATATGAGCAAACGGATGACCCTAGTTGAGCAGTTAGTGCAGGGCAGAAATGATTCACTTTCTGTACTTTATTGCTTAAGTTTTTGGGAAAATATAATTTGTTCTGAAAGTTGTTTACCGAAATGAAAATTAAAAGCTTAATATTGAAATTGTCTGCCTTAAAAACAAGTTTTCTAATTTAATTTACTACTTTCAGTTTACTTTTATCCAACAAAATAATTAATTAGTTTAATAACTAATTATAATAAAAAATAATAAAATAATTTAATAATTAATTTTTTTGTTCGGATCATTCTATAATAAAATAAAAAGGCCAATGCAACATAAATTTGCATTAAGAAAATTTGATGTTTTTAAAGCAGATAATTTTGAATATTAAATTTTAAACATTCATTTCGGTAAACAGTTTTCATCGCAATTTATATTTTCATAAAAATTTATGGAATGAAGTGAAGTGAGCGAAAAAATTTTCTGCTTCACATTGCCTTATTAGGATTATCCCTTTGTATATGACAACTTTACACACACACAAATGCCATTTACCTGAATCAGTCTGTATCCGTTCAAAGGTGGTCTCATCTTGAAAGAGTTTTCCTTTCACACTATTCCAGAACTAAACTGACAAATGAATTCG
Source organism: Latrodectus hesperus (assembly GCA_037975125.1). Taxonomy (NCBI): domain Eukaryota; kingdom Metazoa; phylum Arthropoda; class Arachnida; order Araneae; family Theridiidae; genus Latrodectus; species Latrodectus hesperus. The sequence goes on along the minus strand of CM075853.1, from coordinate 22,534,166 downwards.
CTGACCAGCAGAGAAGCCATCTTTATTTCCGACATAAACAATGAGGTAGATGGCGCTCTGAAGGCCAAAAGAACAAACTTCCTGAAAAATCGTTTTCACGGTCAATTTTTCGGAATACCTTCTTAATCCCTTTCACGCACGGGATAATAGATAACAGCGCCCATAAACGCATGTGAATTTCAATAGGCAGCAGAAATGGAATTATGAAATCGGATTACTTATATTTTAAGGAATGGCACAAAATGCGTTGAATGGATTTTATTATTGGAATTAGAAGTTCATGCGAAAAACAGAATGTTGCCATCTCGCTGACCAATATGAGTGAAAAAAATAATAATCGACCATGAATATTCAGAGAAATGTTCATTAAAAAATTCTGTAATCCTAAGTTATTGAATTATAATCCGATATAAAAAAATAAATTGTTGTATCAGCTTAGAGAATATTTCAATGCAAAGTTTTTATTAATTTGTTTCTAAGAAAGATAAAATGTTACTTAGAAATATGGAAATACATTGCACCGCCTAAATAAATACTTTGGAAATATTTACTTAAAAATATATGAAATAATGTTTTCATTTGGCAGCAATTAAAAATAAAATTACAGAAGGTTTACAATTTATTTATTCTTTTTTATAAATTTTTAATAAACAAAGGTATAAGAGAAACAACTCATACTTTTACCACAAATTTTCAAAAAAAACTGCAATAACATTTTGAATAGCTCATAAATTGAAATTGAAATGCTTAAGAGTAAATATTTTAAAACTTCTATTTTCGAAATGAGTCGCAACTTGACAAGATTTGGGTTAAAAAAAATAATAAAAATAAATAAATAAAACAAGTAGGTATAAAAAGTTCTTGCAATAATTTATTTTAATCACTATTTCAAATATTCTGACAAATAGAAAATAATTGTAATGCTGCATAATTATTAAAAAGAAAATTTTTTTTAGCAATATTTTTCACAGCATATGTACAAAGTGTGTGTGTCGAGTAAAGTCCTGTCTAATTTGCTTACGTTTGGAGAAAGCAAAAGCTCATTATCATAAAAATGCTACCTAGGTGTATGAAAATGGTCGCATGCCACAAGAAGCTGAAATTATTTGCAGCGATCTTATTTATAAAATTTGGAAATTAAAGATCTCGAAAATCAAAGACATACAAAAAGAAAAAAGTTGTAGAACTGGAGCAATTACTCTTAACATTTTCCAAAAGACATTTTATTTCTAAGCATGAAGGCAATAGCGCATACAATAAGCATTGCTTTGTGCAAAAATTTTAAATAATACTAAAAATTTAGCAGCACAAGTTACAAACATTAGCAATAAATATAATATGCTTAATATTCCCATCTTATTTCATAAAATACCAAATCATTTGAAATTAGAGCAAAAGTGCTTGCTTTATTTAATATTAGTTATATGTTGTTGTCTTGTGCCAGCTAGGCTGGCAAATGGGGGGTGGGTGCGCCGCTCCCACTTTTCCAACTGAACCGCAATTTGGTGTGGAGTCCGACTTCCTCAGCCATAGGTACCCGTTTATAGGGTAGGCAGCCATTCATATAAGGAAAGGACAAAGACAGGGGAGAGAAAGAAAGTACATCCATACCCGAACCGGGATTCGAACTCAAGAGCTCCCTATCAGCAGTCAAGCACGCTGACCACTAGAAAGGGTGGGCGGCACAAAAACATATTTTATTCTATAAATATAATTAGAGAATAAAATATGTTTGTGTTCTCTCTTTTACGATTAAAATTAAAAATATCCTGCATTAAAAATGTTAAAATTTTTTTTAAAATATACTTAAATATGTTTCAGAACTTTTTGTTGGTGTATGTGGACAAATATTCAATATTTTAATGACACAGGATTATTCAATAATGATATTAAGACAGGCGCACGCACAAGAGAGTCACGTATGAGTTTTTATATATTATGAAGAGCCAGACTAAAGTACACAAACTAAAATCAATTTAAAACTTTGAACTCTATCCCACATTCATAAATTAAAGATGTAATTATGCCAAAGATGGAAATAATTATTTCGAAATATCCAAAAAAAATATTACAAAAATGTTGTTTAAGATATAGTTTAAATAGCTATAAGAAAAAAATAAATAAATGGATTTTAAAAACTGTATGAACGCCACATTTATTTCAACAAACAATTGCACAAGACGCTGTAATAAAACTTTCGATATAAAATTATCGTTAGTTAAAATAAAATTTCCAAAATGAATTAGAAGCATCTTATTCTATATCATCGATATGTTTACTAGTTTTTTTAAGCGTTTATTTTCGTTATGATTAATATTTTCTTATACCATGAGAATAAACATTCAATCTAAACTGATAAATATTTATTCTTTTGGCATTATTTGCATTTAAAGACAGATGTATTTCTATTATTAAAAATTTTGATAATGCAATGACTTCCTATATCGCTGCCAATATCCCGTAAATTTAAATTAATAATTTTTCCTAAATATTAGATGTTCAATTAGGTACACCACTCAATAATTAGGATCATGCAAGTTTATTTGGAATCATTAGGGAAAGGAGAAGTCATATATATCTAAGTATTTGTATGTCAAATGAATAACATCCAATTGCTTTATTTCTCCTACCAACAAGGACTCATTAAGGCTTCATTTTTTTCTTTAATAATGTGAGAGTTCAACAAGTAACAGTTAACTCCCTGTAAAATTTCTTCACTTTTAGCGCGTTCGCATGATAAATAACAATAAATTGCCAGAACTTGGTGTGGAATGAAATCTCAGAAGACAGCGCTTGAATGAGATGAGATTTTTTTCGCTCTTACATTCAGCGTTATATATATATCACAAAAGACTCTACATTGATTTTAATATTTATTTATTATTGATTCAGACTACTATTTACTCGTCACTATATTTGGTATTCTATATTTAATTTGTCTGCTGGTATTGACAAAGGTTATAAAGGCACGTGTGATTTCGAATTTATATTTGCCATAAAATTGGATTCATCATAATAAAATAAGTTGCCGTTTGGGCAAAGCTCATTTCTTCGGGGTGTCACTATCAACACGCCGTCACGTGACCAGCGACGAACGTCATGTCTATATAATCACTTCCTGTTCTCCATTGAAAAGGATAAGTTTATACTTTCCCCTCTATTTATAGTATATATCGGTTTCTTTCGGTAGCACAAGGGTGTTGTTCATACTTCTGTGCACCTGTAACCTAGAATTAATCTCTACCAGTTAGTGGAAGCAGCCAGGTCTTCGTAATCAGTCAACAGATTAGAGACAGAGATCAAGCAGAAGACCCCCAATGCTTGTCCTTCCACCCCCCAGGGTTATTATTCCACTTGGAAAACATTGCAGCCACGACCTATTTAACGAGATCCAGCCGTCTTCAGAGAACACAACGGATCTTCGAACGATAATTTTTCTTTTCCTTTTTTTTTAATTACACTTTCTGAACATAAGAATTAATCTGACTTGAGACCTACAGCTTAATGTGGATTTCGAGCCACTACCAACACCACCCCCGAGATGGCAGGCGAATCCACGAGCTGTTGAGCTGAAGGTCAGAGCGATAACCACGCAACTACCAATTCAACCTGTAAACAATCATATATTTATATTTCCGTCAACATTAAAAATGTTCCTGTTTAATAATATGTTTGAAAGTAATAGTAAATTCAGCAGATGTTAAACAACCTTTTATCATTCGAAATGTACAAGCCGTGTGAAAATTATTTCTCAAAGCTTACTTTGCAACAAAGCAATGTTTCACTAATTCTTCCACAAAAATAAAAATACTGACAGATATTCCTATAGTTCATAACATGAACCGAATCAATAGATTAGTTATTGATGTTTTCCATGAAGAAAAGTTTGTGTGTCAGTAGATATTTTAACTCCCCTCCCCAAGAAAAGTAAAATATTATCAAATATTAACGTATTAAAAGGAAAAAAATTGGAAGAAAGAAAATAACTTAAACATAAAAAAAACGTATAAAAATATACGAGAAAAAGACATTTTTTATGGTGTGAATAGCCTTAAAGCAGAGAAAAACACACAGCAAAGGATTTAAAAAAAAAAAAACGGATAACGCAAAAATTTATATTGTGCCATCAACTACACATTAGCGGTTTATTGCCAATCAGTAAATAAAATCGAAAACTTACCTTCAAACGATATCCTGCCAGCATTTTTGTAATGAAAAATAAATAAATGAAAGAGACAAATTATAATTAGCTGGATTACTTCTCTCTCGACTTATCGCGAACGCTGTCAGAAGGCAGAGTAAAAATGCAAGTTGTGAAGATAAACTTATAAAAATTGACTTCGTAGCACAACATGATAAGAAAATGGGTATCCTTGAAAAATAAGAACAGTAATATGATTATCTACATATAATGCGTTATCATTCACTCTGTTTTTGGTGAAGAGCATGTAGAAGTAAAACAAAAAAGCTTCCACATCCTCATTACACATTATTAACAAATTTATCGCCAGCGTTACTTCAGACCTAATGGCGTACGAAAGCAATGCTAATTAAATTAATTTTTTCTAATTATAAATTTCATGACAAGGCAATTTTTTTTCTCTCAACTTTTCTAATTTTACTGATAAGTAGTCGTAATAAACAAAATGTAGATAACCATACATGATAAAAATGATTCTTATCTAATAAATGATATTTTTTATTATATTCTTTTTATAATTCATTTTGGAAATTTCGAAAATTTTGAAAATCATCTGAAATGAATACAAGGATTCGATCTTTTTATTGTGTTATCTTTATGTGTGTTTACACTTATGGTTAATTTATTTAGACCTTGTTCATTTGTTCGTCGCTTATATAATTGTTCTTGTAGTTCAAAATTGTGGTAGTTGCTTCAGTAGATTTATGCGATTGTAGTTTCTGAAATCTATAATCGTGCATATTTGCTTAAAATTATAGTACTTTACCAACAGGCTGATAAGTCTTCCGATTCCAATAGACATTTTTTGGGCAACCGATGAAACCAGTTCACATCAGTTTATCCAAGTTGATAGTTGAATGATTAGCAATTTTGCTCCAGTTGGAGACCAAATTGAAGGTAAGAGAGTTCAGTACTCCGGAGAAACGATTACTATCTTAGGTATGGATTTTTCCAATGGTTCAATATCCAGTTTATTAATTTTAGGTTTGTGTTCGAATTAGCACTCGTGTTCAAGAAATAACTGTCGAGGGACATAAGAAACCAAACCATATCAGCTAGTCTTACTTCACAATACATACACGTACGATATACTTATTTTAATCGAGTTATTTAACATGTTTCAATGTCTTCAAAACATGGCCCGATAAATACACTAGTTTGTATTGAAGATCTGCATTTATTTAAAGGACCTAATCCGATTTTATAAGCTCAGTGGTAGCGATTCCCGCTCCCAAGGCTCGATCCTTGGGCAGTGCAAGGTCGACTCAGCCTTTCATATCTTCAGTGGGTCGCTAAATTGAGTACCAAGCATGCTTGAGTCTGAATATCGCAATGGTAGTAAAATTAATAGTTTTTAAGCTTTTATGGGTCTTGACATACAACGTTTTATCCTGGTCAACTATATATCAATTGTACAAGAAAAGGAACTATACAAAATCATGCTCCAAATGATAGGAAAGTTAATATTATTTATATAAGGTACTAAGGGTAGCAAAAACATTTTTACTTGAATTTAATTTGGTTTGTAGGAAATACCTTTAGACAGTATATTGACTTAATTTTATCGTTTGCATTTAATGCTTGTTTTATCAAAAATAATTTAGCTAAAATTAGCTCCTTTTTTACATTAACCTTTTTTTTTATTAAGTTCATATTTTGAATAAAATAATTTCATTTGTACCAAACACTGTACAAATTGTGTTTTAGTATCAAACAACTTTGATTATGGATACTGAATATTTATGTGCAAAAGTATGCAGTTTATTTTATTTGCATGTACTAATTTGAAATAATAACAGCTCTGATCCCATTTTAATTTTCAAAGTAGTTTACGCTTATCATTAAAACATGAAAAATTTGCTATTTTTTTTAAAAAAATTAAAGGTTTTTACTTTATTCGAAACTTTTTTCTCCCTCATCAATTCTGATAGTATATCCAGAGGTTTGGTTTGATTTGTTGATGCCCAACCTTAGCACAAGAAAGTTAATTGGAATGTGACTTCAAATTTAAAGGTGATTCCGAACCTCCGCAAATATTCAAGTGTGATGTGGGATTCGAACCTGCTGACGGTTGAATTGAAAACCAGTTCGGCCTTGTGTACTCTGAGATGACTGCATTCCATGGCTGGTAACAACATACAAATTGAAAAACTAATGCACTGGTCCGCTCAGAAATACACAAATAAAAAATCTATTCCAGCCCTATTGAATGAGTGAGTGAGTGTGTATTAAATCATATTTAACCAAATGCAGAGGCTTTCCAAATCTCTCCATTTCCAATGTACCTTAAATATGGCTTTCAATGTAACACGTTTTAGCAACCACGTGATTATATTTATAAAAATGGAGACCAAATCACGTCCTATTTTTCTTCTAGCCAGAGTATGCACGATATGTAGTTCTATGACTGCAGAAGTAAAATAATATTCTGAGATGTTTTCAACTCCATTATTAATTCCATATTATATACCATTTTATTGTTCTCCAGGAATAAAAGAACAATGCAAATTTTTCGATTAATAAACCTGTAAATGTACTTCTGACCCATCCCCTCAAGCACGCATGCACAGTAAATTACTCTTTTACAAAATATTCACTTAAAAAATATAAGAAACCTGAAAAGCACAAAAGGAAAAGATAAAATCATTAAGAGCAAAATAATTTTTGTTTCTGTAAAAGGCGAAGGAAATTCAGGAAAACGCAATGAAATACATATTTAGGGCATCACAAACCAACAGTTTGAAAGTTAAAAATTTAATAAAATTCATGCAACCGAGCAATTTAACAGTTGAATTTTGAATGCCAGGTGAATTTTCGTTAGTAAAGAACTCATATCTACACGTGTGAAAAATCCGAGATAAAAGAGTTCAATTTTGACTTTAACACGCGAATTTCATAGAATCGATTGTATTTCTACTTCATATCGTTTCTGTTCAAGGCTAGATAATCACCTCATCCATTTAACTTCAGATAATAAAGAACATTACGTGTAATTTTTCTTACCTCAGAAATGCAGTCAATGGATGACACTGGCAGTTTTTAAACCAGATTGCAGAAAAAAGATTAAACGAAAGTTAGCATATTTACTTATCTATGTTTAATATAACAAATACTTTTTTTATATCGGTAAAAGATTAAACATGATTAAGTCATGTCTTAGTACTGAAAAAATTCCAAATTTTTGAGTGAATTAATGATTTACACCAGCAAATTTAATTTTAACACTATTAATTTAGTAGCTGTTTTACATTCCCATTTCTATTAAATAATTATTTACATATAAATCATCATTCATAAATTTAATTTTTCATATTATTATATTTCACATCATTATTTATATATCATTATATTATTTACATAACATTATTTTCATATCATTATATTTCGTTTTTCAATAACGATAGCCAATTGATAGCGATAAAACGATAGAAATAGAACTTTTTTAGAATTTGTGCAGCTTATTTTAGAATTATATTTTTTCAAATTTACTATGTATTATTAATTATTTTTTATTAACGTCTTGAAAACATTCAATTTAATTTGATGGGAAACTGCAAATTGTGATTTTAATTCTTTATTCAAATTTGTTGGCATAAATAGAGCGAAGAATGGATATTTGTCTGAGCGGATGAATTCGTTTCTAATCAAAGGTACATTTATTTTCATCGTCAGTTTTTCTGACGGAGATTCTCATCTGTATAAAACGCGTTATCAGTCTAAAGATTTTTTTTTATTTAGATTTCAAAATCTTGTGTACTTTTCCCTTGAAAGTAAATAGTTAAAAATTGATTATTCAATGTTAAAATAACGTAGATTTCATAATGTCATTTGATCAAATAAAAAACCATGCACAAAATGGTTGCTATAAATTTAAAAAAAAACTGGCGTTTGTAGCATCACAGTTTTTTAATTATGTGCGGTTAAGAATTAAATTATTTTCATAATAAGCTGTTGATTTAAACATGAATAATTACACATACTATTTAAATTTATACTCGGAATGTTTTACATACTTTTTTAAATCTTTTTGGAAAAATTTAAGGTATATTCCATTTTTTTCAGTAGTTTGGTTTCATGAATTGAATTAACTAATGTGTTTTGATTAAATATTTTTAATGAAAAATGTTACACACATTAAACATTCTTAGAATAAACAGATATAGAGAAACTATTAAAAAAAGACGCTTCAATTCGAAAAATGATTTCAACCAATCCCATTACGACTGACATCAAAGTAAAGATGTTCAATTCAAATAAAGTTGAGGTATTCGATTAAGATCATAATGATTTTTACATTATAATCTATTAAAACACTTCGCAAATAGGGAAATAGAAGGTTTTTAAAAATACAATATTAAAATTTGCGACATAAATAAAAAAAATTGATTCTATTAACACGGAACAAAACATATGACTAGATTTTCTGGATGTAAATTAATAATGTGGCACAAAAATTGATAAAATAAATTTGGGTTTGCAAAATTCATAGTTCAAACTTTAAACGCGAACTTTAAAATTGTAAAAATATATTGAATATCTGTTTTAACTAATGAAAAAATTCTTGATTAGAGATTGATAACATGTTGAAGATAATTTAAATGAAAGATAAAAAAAAATTACAATAATAAAGACAGCTAGCATCACGAAATGAAATATCACAACCAACATTCTTTGAATACAAAAGTTCATACATCATGACCAAAAAGGAATGTTATCAATGATGAAATATCAATAGTATATTCCTAATGATAGACTATAATATGCTTCTTTTGTACAAAAAAGTCATTGAAAATCATACAACGTTACAGAAGTGTCCAGGAATGCCAGCTGATTACCGTAAGAAAGGGTCAATTAACACTCATTGAGTTATTTTAAGTGTGAAGTAACCAATCAACGTAGATTAGCCTCATTTCAAACCTTTCTACTTTTAAGCACATAAAACAACCAGTTGCAAAGTTTTCCGATTAGATTATGCAAATAGTCGTAAAAGTGCCACAGATACCAGTACTATCTCCATATACATTTAAATTGTCAACTATATAAATCGTCGAGTAATAACTGTATATTATATACTTGATGATTTGTTTCACCCTATGTACAAATGTTATCCTAAAAATGCTTAGTATAATTGACACTTGAAAATTCAAAAAGAATAAAATCAAGGAAAGAATAAATATCAGAAAGTCAAAAAAAGTCAAGTTTATATTAAGTGTGTTTTTAAAACAAAACCAGCTCTTATTGGAAGATAATATTTGGTGTCAAACAAGACAAGTTATACTAAGTCACCAGTGAAGTTGGTATATTTCCCAATATTTATAATACATTTCAAAATAATTTTTGTTCATAAGGAAACCTATTACATGTAATTTTTTAAAACATAATTTTTTTCAAGATTATTTCAGAAATATAATGGGTTTGTGATTTCCTAATGTTCAAGAACTTGGCGACCCTATGGGTCAGGTGCACAAAGTTAATACCAGGTACATGTTTTGAAAGTCAAAAAGCATGAATCTATCTAAGCACATATTTGTATAGCTGTCGGAGAAAAACTTAGATCTATCTAAGCTTTTACACAAATACTGTCCGCATGTAAAATATTCAGATTATTAAGAAATGATCTTAATCATGTTGAAACAAAGGAAATTTTGCATTGTATTTTAGACACATTTCCCTCAAACCAAATCAAATGACATGAAATCAGATAACAATTGCTTGTGTTTGGCAAAAAAGTTAGTTAAAAATTATAAGAATTGACCTATACAGGTATAAGTTCATACATGTTATTAGAAAATATTTCGAGGATTTTATACATTCATACACTTCAGTCTCTCCTCCAGTACAGAATTATTAACTTCAAATAACGATTACTTCAATACAGGTTTGACAATTTTTATTTTAAAAAGATAAAAAAAATGTAAAAAAAAGTAGGTGGAATAATAGGTTTTTAAAAAAATTAATAATAAAATCGCATACAATACTTTAACATTTACAAAGAACACTTCTTTTCGGGAATTGAAACCAAGAAATAAGATTTTTCAAAAATATTTTAATTAAACGAATAAGCAAATTCCATACTAAATGATGAATCACAATCATGTCCATACCTTTTTATTTTGTTAATCAAAATCACTCGCTCATAAATTTTATTATCTTCAAAATACCTCATGTAGTTTCACATGCTGCAGTTCATGACATCCTTTTTATAACTAACATTCTTTTTCATTGATTAATAATTTCTTAACCAAGCTACAAATTGCAGTAATTTACCAGCAAACTTTACAAGCACGGATCAATAAAAACTCTGAAGTCTTAATCTCAAATAATTTGTTGTTGGGTTGAAGTAAACATATTTTGACAATGTACAACAATGCTGTTGTTGTTGTTGCATCAGCATGCATCCCTGAACTTAGCCCTAAGTTGGGCCCTACCATTTACATCGAAGTAGTCAAGTGGAGTCTTCGTGATTTTGAAGCAAGGACCACTTAGAAGACCCCCAATACTTGGAATGCCACTCCCAGAGGTATCATTTCACTTGAAGGACATTGCGAACACGCCCAATTTTAACCACCTTTATCAAACACGACGGATCTTTGGTTAAGCCGTGATTCGAACTCACTGCTTTATGATATCGAGAAGGACGTCCTAACCAACCAGGCCACCACGACCCTTATGTACAGGCTGTGCAACATTGCTCAATACCAGGTATTGTAATGCATACATTAAATATAGAGTCACAAGGGAGGAAACAAGAAAAATTGAAAACATTCATCTTATAAGCCGAATGCTGAAACACAACTCTTTTCCCATTTTTTAATAAAGGCTGAGATCGAACCCAGGGCTCATAAAAGTGAAATCCTGCCAATCACATTGAACCACTGGAGAGAGTAATTTGCATTCATTCTCACTCCATTCTTCATTTATTATTAATTTTAAATTATTACTGATACTAAGTTATCTTCTAAGGCCCCATCAGAAATAATACTAACTTGAACATTTTAAATTTTTTAAGCCAATTTTCCTTACAAATTTTTTTCGCCAAATTTTATTTCATAACATGTTGTAAGAATGGTATGAAAGGCAGGGGTTTAAATTATGAACAATTTAAATTTCCAAAAATTAAGTAATTAGGTATTACAATACACTAGCCTCTAAAAGTTAAGGAACAACATGTTTTTCGAAACTCACCATAAAAAAATTACACTAACAATAAAATTTATAGCTTATATAAATGATAAAATAGAATTTTTCTAAATACCATTTTTTATAAGAAAAAATATGTATATATGATTGAGAGAAAAATATGCAAACATCAGGCTTTCGTAGTTGCAAATGTAACTTTTGTTCACAATAGTCAGTGGGGTCCGGCAATGTCTGGGAGAAGCCGCTGGTCCAATTCCTTAATTCGGACGGTCGGGTGGGTGGAAATTCGGATGTCACAGATTGATGTTCCTATGTGCCTTAATGTGCTCCACGATCTTTGGAATCAATATCAAAGTGGAGCTTTTGTGAATAAGACATAATCCAGACCAACCACGAACTGCAACACTTGCAGAAGACTGTAGCATCAGGGAGAAGAATATCTGCACCGCCAGCACGCTGTGAAAGCGTCTTCACCATACAAATTCTATGCAAGGTGACCGGTTGTGTGTGTCCACCTCACCGGATAACAGAGAAGGTCTTGTGCAAGAGAACACGTTTCCTGGTTCAGACAGTGATGGCTTTCTGTACTTTTTACAGGCGAGTCCAGATTCATCAGGGAGAGCGATTCAGGAAGTGTGCTGATCTGGCGGGAACAAATAACCAGGTGCCACCAATCCAACAATCTGTATGACATAGTTACCGTGGAATAAAAGATCAGGCAGGGATCGCACTCGGTGGTCACACTGACCTGCAGGTGTTCCAGGGAGGAACTGGGACTGGTACGAAATATCGGGATGAGAACCTTAATCCATATGTCCGCATATAATGCCGGTGCATTCGGCAAAGATTTCATTCTGATGAATGATAACGCATGACCTCGTCGAACTGTAGCTGTACAGGAATATTTTGAAGGTTTCGGTTTGGAGCTAATGGAATAGCCAGATTTAAAAAATGGTAAAATGTAAGAGAATTTAAGAAATCTTTATTAAAGATTTTATTACGATAAGTAAAAACTAATAAATAATAACATTAAAACATGATTTACAAAATGACAGACTCATTATTACAGTGCAACACAGTAAAACTGAAGGTTTTACGATTACACATTAATTTGTTCCTTCCTTCTTAATGGATGAATGGGAAACACGAGAAAATGTATTCAAGTGTTGCACAGAATATAAAATCACTCGAAATACAATGAAAATTTAATGACAGCTTCATTACATTTGAGAAAATCCACATATTAGGTAACTGAGGTGAAATTCTTCCTCATAGACATTAAAATAGAAAATATAAAAGTAGGTGTTTAAAGGTGAAAATGTGAAGAACGGAATAAAGGAAATTGTGTTAGCACCAGTTCATATAGAAGTCTACTTTCTAGAACACCTTAATGAATATAAACATTTTCTAAAATGTTATCAATTATGTTTCTCAGCTTATGATAATTGTATAGGGAAGAATTTAAACGGAAGATTTTAAGAAATTGGACATTTAAAATCAGCATTTATGCGAATAATAGTAAAATTAGAAATTTCTTTCCACCTAATGCGTTGGACAATAGTTTTAAAAAGTAATGTATTTTATATAAGTAAAACGCTTAAAAAATATACAAATGTAGGAGACAGGAGAAAAAATTCCTAGAGTTAAAAATGTATCACCTGTGTTTGGAAAATCTGAATTTAAATATTGTTATGAAACTGTATAAATGTTGGAAAATATTTATTTCTATTTATACAAGTGCCGGACGTTTGGACATTAGTTTTAATCTTGCTTTACTATACTAAGAACAACAGAAGTACATGATAATAGTACAGGGCGTTCATAATATATTCTTCTTTCCCCATGGACTGTCCAAAGTTAAAGAGTGCAGACAGAAGAGTATTTAAGTTGAAAAGATGGCGATTCGGATAATTCTACCCGGTCAGAAGTAGAAAAAACGCCAAGGCTACAGGACGAGGAAAATCTGAACTAATTAACTTTGAACAAATGAGACACTCCTAAGCCATTCCCTTGGCTTCTTTAATTCTCCCCTTGAATTCTAATTTAATTAAAAGAACGAATTAAAAATGATTGCAGAATAGCTATTTTATTTGCTAAAAAATCGGCTTTCATTTTCCTCGATGCCACACTGAGCAGGTATCCACTATCGAGTTAGTTAATGTTGAGACTCTTACATCATTCGTAAATTCGTTCGGAAGTATAAAATTTATTGTTAGAGATAGCCTGCAAAGACGCTTAGCCATCGGACAAGATAGAGCTCCAGAGCTTCGCGCCGCTTCCCGTCAAGATCAACTAAGCATCAAGCAGTGATTGACCACACATTTGCTCCCTATGTAATGTCCGAAGTCCTTCCGCAGCGTTGATCCTTTTTCAATCTCTGAAATCCAGCATAAGAACTCACAATGTCTTCAAAACTCCAAAATAATATTTTCAGTTTTTGTGTATAGCAATATTTATAAAATAATTAAGAATCAGTTTCACAGAAAGTATCTTTATTTTTAAGATGTCCTTCATTTGTCAGAAGGGAAAGTCATCCTCACTTTGATTTGATTGAAAAAACCTTTCTAGCACATGAATTGTTATCATTCTATTTGTAGGATAATTAGCAATTTTCTTCTTTCTCTCTCTTTTTACGCTACGTTTCTTCAAAAGGAAGTATAAATTTCTTTATCACACAAACTTAATTTAAAATAAATAAATAGTATAACCTCAAATATAAATATTAATGACCTTCTTCAGAAAATGCAACAAAAATTCAACTACTATTTTTATGCTTCATAAATATTCCCTTATAGGGGAGCATAACTGACGATTGTATTAATAATACACATTTTTAAAGTAATAGGCTGAGCACTTTCAAACATGAAAACATGGAAAGCAAACAATTAGTTAATTAATGCTTTATTTATTTAAGGCTGAAAATGAATCGTTGACAACATATTTTTTCATAAAATTTATCGAACGTTTTCTGGGCTCATAAATAATAGGATTATGACGATTTTCAGCGGTAAAATAACAAAAATTCGAACTAGCAAAGATGGGAAATATAACTAAAACACACATTCAAAATTAATTTATAATGTTCTAAAAATTGAACTCTTTCAATGACACCAAAATTTGACAGCAAAATCGTGGAAATTATAACATAGTAGAAAAACCAGTATTTTGGTAGAGAATAAAATAGAAGAATGTGATCATATCAAACAAAAAATAGAAATCAACATAAATTCATCATGGTAAACATCGAAATGGATCAAGAACAATGCGTAATTGCCATTATCATTTTACGTATGGGAATGGGTCGCTTAACTGTCACTTTTTTTGCACACGAGAAATAATCGATAAGGATTTTCAGTTTAAATGAAATATGAATTACTGCGAACATCCCTGTCCGCCACGGAATCGAACCTACACGAAATATTGAACTAGAGGACTTGCTATTCACTGTCACGTATGAAGATAAAGTATTTCTTGGTAAATGTCTAAAAATCATGCAGATGAAAAAACTCCGAAGAATCAGTGGCACAAAAAACTGCTGATGGTTGAAAAGTTCCAATTTATATTTTTAATAAATGGAATCAGATTGTGTTTTCAAATGAATACCTGAAGAAACGTTATTTTTAATTCATATTAATTTCAACGATAAAACCGAAATTGGCTATAAAATATGACTACAAAATACATTTTAAATATTGCAAAGACTAATGAATGTGTTAAGGATTGAACGGCGTAGATAATAAGCTCTGATTGCTTCTACGATAATAGAACACCTCCATAATTTTTATGTTTTTAATCGATTAAGTAGAATCTCCAATTTAATATTTCAAAATCAGTTTTAAAAGTAGAAAATCAGAATATCTTGGATGTTAGGATTACTACTATAATTTCCCTGCTTAAACAAGAACAAGTCTTTCTGGATTTTATAAACACTGCCAGGAAAGATTCCATCGGTTCTCAAATTTCTTGGTATACATACTTGAATTTTAAAGAAAATTTGAGAAAGAAATGAATGTAAAAATAGCAGAGAAGCATTTGTAAATATGTAACTCCACTCCATATAATTTAGAGATGCATTTACTACTTTGCATAGATCTACTATTTTGCATCAAACAATATTTTATTTTAAACCTATGCGCCATCATAATATATACCAAGAAATCGAATCTACAACACTATTGAACTGAATGCCAGAACGCTAACTATATAGCTACTAGTTTGAGAAGTGAAAAGATTCTGACACCAAGGAGGATTCCATGTTCAAACTTAGCCATTGTTCAATAACGGGAGATGAAAATTGCATTCCTTTTATCTGCACGTATATTTGCCAGAAAAAGTTGCTTGCGAGCTTCATGTGTTTCTTTCCTAGCGTTACATGAATACGACCCCCACTTCATCTAAAAATAAAACTCATAGAATGGAAAACGCAATAAATGTAAAAGTCTCAACTTTTTTCGGTTAGGTAATGTAATATCAACTATAGTGAGAAGGCATATAATGTACAATGCTGTTACTTGGAACGTTAGAACAATGCTGCAGATATATCTGGAAATATTTTTAGATCAGAGAAAAAATGTCTGAACGAATGTACCGGGACTTTTGCGAAATAGTTCAGTCTTGTCACCAGTTTTGACGGAAGGATTAAGCAATAGCTACAGTGATACACGAAAGTCAGCATACACCTTTCAAAATTAACAGAAACTTATTTATTTCAGATATTTACACAAAAATTGAATTTAATTTAGCTTAAATTGATTAGAAACAAAAAATTGATGAGCAAAAACAGCAGTTTTTTTATCATTAGACACAAAATAATATAAAATATTGGAGAATCAGTCATTTCGCAAGTCACGAAAGTGAACATACAGGAAACTCTACGTTTGAAATTTCCATATTTTAATAATTAGTTGGTCCACCTTTTGAATTTAAAACAACTCTCATACTATTAGACATTGAATATATCAGTCCAGTGCGGGGAATTTTTTGCCATTCTTCAAGCAATGCCTTTTTAAGATCGTCTTTGCTTTTAATTTGCCCTTTTCTGATACTTCTGTCCGTTTATCCCATAAATTTTCGATAGGATTAAAGTCTGGGCTTTGAGGAGAGGAGGGCAGGTGTCTTGGAGTGTTGTACAACAGCCATTCCTTGACAACACCAGCTGCGTGCTTTGGATCCCGATCTTGTTGGAATATCCAGTCATTTCCCATGCCTAATTTTCTCACTGATTTCTTCAAATTGTTTTTAAATATATTCAAATATACAAAACAATCCATAGTGGTTTCTATAAAGACTAAATTGCCAACACCTGAAGCTGAAAAACAGCCCCAAACCATCACTGAACCTCCGCCATGTTTTACTGAAGGAATCAGATTCTTCAATTCTAACTCTGTTCCGGGTTTTCGTCAAACTTTTTCCTTACTTTCCCAGCCAAAAATGTTAAATTTAGATTCGTCTGTAAAAATAACTTTGCTTCAATAATCGAAATTATCGTTTTCATGCAGATGCGCAAATGCTAATCTTTTGTCTCTATTGACTTTATCAATGAGAGGTTTTTTACACGGAATTCTGCTATTATATCCTTTTTCTCTCAAGGTTCTAGCATATTCTGGATTTACATCAGTTTCTTTAATCTTTTCAAGATGTTTGGCGATGTCTACTGCAGTAGTTTTTGGATTATTACGAATTGTTAGAAGGATTTCTGTTTTATCTCTACCGGTCAATTTTGGTGATCTACCAGTATGAGGCAAGTTTTCCGTAGTTTTTGTCAAATTATATTTCCGTATTATTCCTTGCACTGTAGCTCTACTTCTACCTATAATTTGACTTATATGGTTGAGTGATTTGCCTCATTTTACAATTTAATAACCAGCTCTCTGGTTTCTAATGATGTTTCAGTTCTTTTAGTTGCCATTTTAAAATTAGTAAAATAAATTTCAAAAATATCCTCTAATGCTTATATAAAACAAGGCACAATTCTTACAAATATGTTAAGACAATAAAAAATTGGCCAAATACCTGCAACAATCTATTTAAATCCATCTGTATGCTCACTTTTGTGAGAGAATTTGAAAAACCCATATTATTAACTTAATCCGAAAATGATTATGATAATCTTAAAATGTTTGATGTCTATTAGACACACAATGATTCAAATGCATATTGGTAGCTATACGAATGAGAAAAAGAAATTTATTTGCATTTTATTTCAAAAAAATAGGAAAATTTGCAAGTGTATGCTGACTTTCATGTATCACTGTATAATGCCTCCAAATTTAGAGTTTGTTTGAGCTTGTCGTTCAACGGTCATTATTTTGCACACGAAAGCTTATCAAACTAGGATGTACAGTTTAAAGTGAATTTCGACCTACTGCACACATTTATGCCCAAAAAGAGATTCGAATTCACAAATTGTTGAATCGAAGAGAACAGCGTTTACCATTCGGTTATCTCTGTGCAAAGACGCGCATAGTTTAAATGCAATGGAATTGAATATGTGTATGCAGAAAAATTCTTCTAAAATGAAGCTAACACATCTTATTCTTTAAAAAAAACATTAAAACGGATAAAAACGAGACAAAATACATCAAAATACAAAAACGACAACTCGATCGTTTATCTGCCACCACATAGACTGCCAAATACATCTTATATAATAACATTTAGTATAATTACAGTTTAACTCATTGTTTTTCATTATTAAAAATATATTTCCAAATCATTACGACCGAAATTATACAATTGCCAATAAGCTTGCAGTTTGATGCACCATAATTTAGAAGAAATCATCTTGAACATTGTAGATGAAAGATTTTATTAAGTACAAAAGCTATTGCACGTCGCCCACAACTTAATCAATCCACTGTTTAGAGAAATTTTACTTTCAATCCGAAATTCAAAAAATTCAAGCTTCCTAAGCCACTACACGTGTCTCCTACAAACAAAACTCTGCCAATTATTATTGCAGCATTTACACTGAAACTAGAATTCCGAGTTTATTTGCGCACAGCTTGCCCGTTTTGGGAACTTCCGCCACAAAACCCAACCAACCCACTTAATGTGCAGTTCATAGAAGAGGAAATATTTTTAGAGAATTGAGATATCAGTGCACACACATAATGGTTAAATATCAGCAACAACGAATGCATTCGCAAAATGTTCACATACATCCCAAACGTAATTCTAAAAATGTTTAGGCAAATTTTTTTTATATGCGATGGTTAATGATTTCTTTTTATTCCAATTTCTCCAATCAAAAAAGCTGGATGGTTTTCAAATTCCATTTTTTTCTTGAAAAAGTTGTACTCGAATAAAGATAGTCTTTACTCATATCATAAATCACGTCTGGTTTTAGTAGTCCATTTCAAAATGATTTGTCTTCACTTATCTGAATGGCAATTTTGTGGAGTGATGGACCATCTTGAAGGGCACTCCAAATGCCGAATTTAGAGAATTCCACAACAGTTTATAAGGACATTTGAATGTCCGCTTTTATGAATGGTCGACTGAGACATTTGAAGATTTTATAGTTTCACTAACCACTGTTGCAGCAAGCGTGAGCGAACTACCTCTCACTTTTGCTGTAAAAGATTATAAAATCGCTCTTTCATATTAGAAAGCATGCATTACTGAAAGTTGTCACACTGAGAGTAAATATTTTAGCGTTCTCCGATGTTGTTGTAAACAACAATGATTTTATTTTCACAGTCCCTTTTAGAGTATGTTGATTTTATACATATTTTTAAATGAATGAGTTTTAAAAATAGACTTTTACGAAATACATAAAGGGGAGTTTACATAAAAGTAATAAAAAAAATACTATCAATTATATAATATTTTACATATACCTGGTTTATATATATGCAGTACATATCCAATTATTCGAATCAATTGGCACCGGACGCCATGCGGATAATCAAATAAAATTCGGTTAATGGGATTTTTTTAAAAAAAGGTAAATTTTAATTAATTTCTGTTTGTGAAAATGGGAGAAAAAACTATATATTTTGAAATAAATGAATTTGATGAAAAAGTAACAGTTATATGTTAAGGTATATAAAGGTGCTGTATGTTAATATAGTATGTATGTACATTGCTGCAACTGAAAGTCATTGCTTGCTCTCATCTCAGTCGGAAAATACGCTGTTTCACTGCCTTCATCCGTTTTCGAGCAGCCATACTTGAACTGAGATTTCATCCGCTTCAAAACCCGCAAATGCTTCACTAGCTGATAGTCACGTGTCTGCTTCAACTAGGACATTACGGTCATCTTCTTCCTCGACGCTTTCAATAAAGTTGAACATTGTTTGCAATTTCAAATCCAGGGTCTGACTCATAACCCATTCTTCTATATCTTCAGCACTAACTGCTGAACATCCAGGAATTTTCAAAAGAATGTTTCTGAATTCCTCAAGTGACACATCATTATCATTTGCTCTTATCTTTAATATTCTAGAGCTTATTATTTTTCTCCTTTTCCGTCACTTCTTCAGTTTAATTAAATCTTCTGAAATTCTGAAAGCGATTCGAACACACGGAGTTCGAATAAATGGAGTTCTCTACTGTGCAATGTTTTTTACAGATATCACTACAAAATATATCTTCTAAAACTGAAACAGATACTAAACTTAACTGATAAAAACATGTTTCATTCCTGCATCTAAAAATTTTATTTTCATCATATTCTATAAATCGATGATGTGATTACCATAGGAAGAAAGTCATACACGCGCCTGAAAAAAAGTTTAATCAAATAATGATTAACCTGAAAGAATTGATAATAAATTAAAAGCATTTAACAACACACCGTAAAATAAACTTCTTGTATACTTTATTGATATTATTTAAAACTTAAAAAATTCTATTAGTCACTATTTCAATTTATTTTAACGACTTCAAGTGATGTATTTTAAATGCGAAGAGTAAAAGAAAACTACAATATTCTTTAAAATGAAACCATGTTTGTAACTTTCGGTTTTATAAAAAAAATTAATATAAAATATAAAAAAGCCAATTATGATATTTATATTTAGCATTACGTAAGGTCATTTGGCGAGTAAAATTGAAGACGCAATAAAAAACATTCTGTCTGGTTATTTCCTACTCCCTATAAAATTATCAATTATAAAGTTTTACATTTATGTGCATCTTTAGAGTCATATTTTCTTTCTTAAATTACTTTTCTACATCATTTCACAGTGGATATTTCACAGTGGCAGCTTTGTCCATAAAAGAACGTTTTATGTGTATCATAATTATTTAAAGTGGAAGACGTGAACATAGGATTTATTCTTTTATGATACAGGTGAAACGGCATTTGTTTTAGAAAGAACAGGTGGAAAATATTAAAATATTTCATTCCATAACTATGAATATGAGCGATTTAAGACACGCATGTAGCTTTAATCGGTTATCAAACAAGCACGGTATAATGAGAAGTCATGATTAAATTCACAGATGGCATTTGCACACACTCTGCAGCATTCAGAAATATAAGAAAATAAATTTTTAAATCTGGATGGACATCACGTCATAGCTGATTTTGGATAAAAGTTAGTTGAGTGTTCTTTTACGCCCTTTGCACTCAAGGATTAACTATTCCGAAATTTATAGTTTCAAAGGGATTCTGAACCACTACAAATATCCAGATCTGAAGTGAGACTAGAACTCACGAGATGCTGAATTTAATGCCATAACCCTAACCACTCTCTTGTCAGAACGGTCAGATAGGATGAAGATAGGGAATTTTAAATAGAGCTTCGTAATGCATTAATACGAAAATACAGTGAGCGATCTATTAACGAACAATTCGGACTGCGAACAAATCAAACAACGAACACTTTCATGAAACATTTTTGTGTTCGGACAACGAACACATTTTCGGATCACTAACTAAAACGAATTCTAACGTTTATCGGCTCTCGGTGCATAATATGCAGTGTAGTCAAAACCAAAGAACCAAGATGAAAGGGAAATAAAAATGCTGCCTTAATAAAAGCATTTCGAATAAAAATAAAATCGACTTAAAATATTTTTATCATAGCTACACAATTTAGAAAAATTATTCTATTTAAAGTCTTAAAAATTTAGAAACTCTAAATGCAAAGCTGTTGTTGAAATTCAGGAAAGAAAGTAAAACACTTTGGAGGTTTGGTTTGAGAAGCTCACAACGGTCATTTTCTACACACCAAGGCTAATTAGAATCATTACAAAAATTCAAGCCAAAAGTGGTATTCGATTCGTCAATGTATCGCATATCGAAGTCAATGAGATTGAAGTTTGGTTTGATGGTTCGTATGTCGAAGTCGTTTTGGTTTAAATACTAAAAAACATTTCAAAAGTTATGGTAGCACTAGATTCTTAAATCTAACTTTGGCAGTTTTGAAGGCACAAATAAGCACATTAAGCATTACATTTCAAAGTAAAAACCAATATTTAAAGTTTAAAATACTTCGTAATAACAGAAAATTCAATTAGAGTTTCACGTGTAGTTTTTTTCCCTTTATTACGTATGATTCTGCATAGTCTTTCTTGTATATTGCACTTATTATTAACTAATATTTATACGGACGTTAACAATTTAAATTTTTCTTAAATGTGCATCAGGAGAGATTATATTATTAAAAAGAGTTTTCTATTTCAATAAGTTTTATTTCTAAGTGAAACAATATTAATATAAATTTTTTCAACAACTTTTGTTTTTATCTGAAAATATTCAACCTATAAAAAACGCCAAATAGATCAACAATTTCCATAAAGAGATGACAAAAAAAAAACTAAATGTAACATCAATGAAGGTTATTCTTTTATATTATCCAAGTGCTAAGGTCAGAAATGAAAATTTAATATATTTTCATGCGGAGGATACAAATTTTAATTAACAATTAATGCTGTAGAAAATTCACCAATATAAAGCATTTCAAATTTTCTCTACCATTCGTTCAAAACATTTTTAAGTGAAATATTCCACAAAGTGACTCAACAGAACTTCACATTGATTCTTGAAAATGATTTAAATAAAATCGATTATATTTTGACAATTTATGATAATTAATATTTTTTCAACAGTATTAACAAAATTAATTTAATGCACAAACATTGACTCTAAGATTAATGTTCAAAGGGACAATATTTTAAAATGAAAGATTATTTTAAATAGAATTTGAAGGCATTTCTTCATATCGCGCGGTTAGTAATAAGTTTCACTTCTTCAACCACTGGTAAAATTGTTATTTAAATTAAAATTGAATTTAGTCATTACTTAATAAAATATTTAATGTAAACTTTCGATATGAAAAAAAACTTGATGGATTTTGCATCGATTTAAATAATATACTTTGGTTGATTAAATATGGAAAAACCCATTTCATCTCATTTAAATTATTAATAAGAAAACTTAATCCTAGCATTATAAAGGACATTAATCCAAATGAGTTTAATAATTTGTGTTTTCAAAAAAGTGCCTCACATACACAATTAAAAATTTCATTCTTTATACCTGAGAATCTTATGTACAAGAATTTCGTTTTTTAATGCCTTTCATTGCCAACACAGATAACATAATACGAAGCACACTGCTTAAGCAACAAAATCTAAATTTATGAAGACAGATTGCAAAGTTTAAGAGTCTTATTTTATGAGTGGCTCATCATTTTCTCATCTCCATCAAAACAAAATATTTAATTATATAAGAAAATTATATTTTCTCCTCACTTTCCATGTCTTTAAGTAAAAAACAAGCGATTGCAATGTAATCCAATGAATTAGTTTTTGCAAGCGAATTCAAAGGAAGTTGGAAGTAATGCTAGGTTCGATCGATAATGTCAGTTAAATCGATTTCTAACAAAATGAATCAGATATCGATTCATTCAATTCAATATTGAAAGAAATGCTTTTTACCTAGTAAGACATGAAAAAGATTAGTCTGTTTAGTCTACGATAGCTTTTTACGCGTGATAACCGTGCCTTTAAGATTTATTAGGATCATTCGCACCCAAACTGAGACTCGAACACATGAATTTTTGAGCCGAAGGCCAGAGCTCACATAAAGCAGATTATAGCTTAGCGGCTTAAAGGGATGGTTCCTACTTAGATACATACCTTGTCCCTTGGCTACTATTCAAAGAGGTGTCTATGCTTAGCGTATTTGGTCGGAAGTGAATAATTTTTTGATTGTTTGTTTGTCGCTTAACGGTCATTTTTTGCACACGAGGGCTAATTAGACCGGGACCTACGGTTTAAAGTGGATTCCGAACCACTACAAACATTCATGCCCAAGGTGGGATTCGAACGCACGAACTGTTGAACCGAAGACAAGAGCGCTAACCATTCGGCTACTAGCTCGGCCGGAAGTGAATAAACAGATGGAAATATAATTAGTAAATTACAACTGTGTTTGTTTCAGGCAAAAAAATTAGGGAATGTTTTTGTAAAAAGAATCGTGATTTCTAAACTAAATATGAATTAGTCTTAATATTTTGTACAACATGTATATTTTCAGCAAGGATTGACATCGATAAAGATAATTTTGAAATTAATGTAATGCACTTGAATTTTCTAATAATTGAAACTCTGAGATATCGAAGATATCAGACTTAAAATGTTAAATTAGGATAGTTCTCTATTTTGCACCTTAATATTTCGTAAGATTTATTATTAACATTATTTTCTTAAATTATTTTTACTTTTGATTTCTGAACTTTATATATATATATATATATATATATATATATATATATATATATGCACACACATGCGAAATTTATAAATTAAAACAAAAGTTTTCTGATGGCGCCATCTCTTGAGTATTCATGATATAACAAATTTAATAAAGGAAAAATATTTTGCAACATTTTCTCACAACAAAGTATAAAAAAAAGCAAGTCATTAAGACTCAATGCAAAAAGGCAATCATTTTTTTTTCTACATATATATTTCTGAGAATAAAAGACTCATATTCCACAAAAAGTGACGATTTCATTTTATTTTTTTCATATTTTTATCAGAATTTAAATCAATATCTAACATGGTGTCATATTCATAAGTAACCATTTTTAAATACTATTATCTGAGTTAAAGCAAAGTATCTAACATGATGACATATTCATTGAATAACTTCAAAGCACAAAACTTGAAAAACTCCCAAGCATTTAACCGGATGTGTGTGTGTAGAGAAAAAAATACAAACTAAATCTTTCATTGATTTAATAGGTCTTAAAATTAAACTTGAAATTTTTTTTAAACTTGTTCAACATGTTTTTTTATAAATGTACACATTTTATACAAAAATTTCATAATATACTTTAATAATCACATACTCGTTAGCTTGTCAACTTTTATTTATGGAAAAATTAACTGTTAACTACTTTCACCTGTTCACATACAAATCAATTAAGCAACCATTGTGTATTTGCCTTCTGGAAGGACTTCTCATAGACAGTAGGCAGTAACCACATGTTGCACAGAAAGAAACTAAGAAAAATCCCAAGCATACACCCTGACAGTTGTGCATGCAGGAGAGACATGGTGTGCTTCTTCTTTTATTTAACCATAATTTTAACAGTAAGTTTAAAACTACTCTGATTTGATAGAATTTGATTAGATACAAATATATAAAACTGCATTAACCACTTTTACCATATACTATATCATTCAATAATAAAAAGTTTTTAAATGATATTTTATTCTTCTGGAAGATTTTCTTATGAATTGTTTGATTTTCTTTATTTGTTGATGAACGGTAATTTTTTGCATACAAGGACTAATTAGACAGGAGCCTACAAAAATTGGAATCCGAACAAAAACAAACATCCAAGCCTGAGGTAAGAATCAAACACAAACTACTAAACTGAAAGCTAAATAAACATTTGTCTGCCAGATTAACTATGTAATGGGTATATTTACGATAACATGTACAATCAATTAAAGTGTATAAATGCATTCTATTGTTTAAGCAAATACTTTGACTTTAATAATAATATTGAAACAATTATGTATATCTTTATAATTAATTTCTGCATTATAAAATAACCACAGGCATCAAAATATAAATGAGTTTAATTTTTGTCAAATTATGCTTCAAGTTTTTTTTTTTTTTAACTTTTTACAAACAATGTGAATGTTAATAGTACAAAAGTAATCTCTAGCATTTAAAGTTATTTTGCAAAATAAAGTTCAAAATGACATTTCATTAAAAAAATTTTTTAATTTTTTGTTTTTAAAATATTTAAATAATTTAACTATGAGAGAAAAATTTATTTTGCCAAAAAATTCATGATGAACTTTCAATTCTAAAAATGCTTATTAAATAAATTTCACTTCTTATTCATATGATTATATATGACATAAAAGTATAATTTTACTACAATATACATACTGCACAATATAGACTGTTAAGTGATAGGCTGCATGCATCGCACACCAAAATACATATTTAATATTCTTATATATTACAGAGATTAGTTATACTTAATTATATACACAGCATCATTTATGCATAACAGTTTTTAAAATGATTTTAACAGTGCTATTTTAATAAAAAAAATTAGCAGTAACGAAACATGAGATTAATTGATCATATCAAAATAGCTAAATAGTTAAAGAGCATTGAAAGAGAATCATTTATGTTTCAAGCAATGTATACTCTTTTTATATAGTTTAGAAAGCAATTTCTTAGGTTATTGCACAGATAAGTTTTCCCTACTCAATCTTATTAGAGAGTGTAATTTGATTTAATTCAATATTTATTATCTGCTATGAAATAGAAGCTTAAAATATTTATTATGATTATTAATAAAAGTAATTAGTTTTATTCAAAGAAAACCACACCCATATTTTTGATTAAGAACATAAAAATAAATCGCAATCTTACATTTTTAAGTTTGTAATATTTAGCGTTTCTCTAGCTATCTTGATAATTTGATTAATTTGAATTCATTGTAAATTTGAATTTATGTCTGAGATGTAAATTTTTAGTTTCTAAGAAAAATATCATCATTTGCTATAATTCATTTAACCTAATGATGTTTCCGGTGAATAAAAAGGAATTTTAAAAGTTCTCGTTATAGAATATATTAATTAAAAGTTTAAAATGCAAAAACTTAGTTAAGAATAAACAAGAAAATATTTTTAGCAATATTTTTTCCTATGAATTATAAATCAGAATTACCCTGATAATCATTAAAATAAAATGAATGTATATGCAGTAAAAAAATTATTTAAATACATAAAGTTCAAATATAAACAAATAAAAATACATATTATAAAATTAAACGTAAAAGTAATTATTAGAAATAAAAATAAACTTACCGGTTTAAATTTCTTGATTATTTCCGTCATTACGGATGATCAATTTAATGAATTATTAATCACTTGATTGGACTTTCAAACATATGTGAAATAAAAACAAAACAAGAGAAGATTGCACTGGTAGACGAATGTCAACAAACAATCCAGTGCTTCGCTGGCGAACCGGTTAGAAATAACACAGTTACAGTTAAAGCTACGGAAACGAAACTACAGTAGAAGATTTACTATAGCTACAGACCGCTATTATTGATCTGTGACATCAAAATACATATAATAACAAACTGGCGTGGTAATACGAGTTTTAACAGCCGATCCCACTAAAGTATTTCATTAAAGATATTATTAAATCTGATGGTTGATGTGAAAACGTCACACGTTTGATTGATAAAAACAACTGATTGCTCTTTTTCACAGTGTAACATATAATTTACTGATATCCTATAACTCCGATTTCATATAACTCTGATATCATATAATTCCAGTAAGTTTATTTGTATAAATGATAAGTAATTTGTATGATAAATATGTTATATTTAATAATTATATAAATTTGTGTATGTATATCTGTTCCCCATAAAGAGTTACTGCCTTTGAAGAGCTAATATACTTTTCCTTGGAAGTAAACGGTTTATAAAGTCCCTATTACATTGCAGTTGCCGATATTTCAGTTTGAGCAACTCCCGTAGACTTAACATTACGTGACGTCACAGCTCAAATTTCATCAATTCGTTCTATTCGTCTAATAATATTAGTTAAAATTTGTACATTATTTTGTTTTCGCCAAGTTTCATGCCAAATGAAAGTTATTATTGGCGTTAAAAGTTGCAGAAAATCAGCAACTTTTTTGTGCATGCAGTAGCACAACTTGGGTAATTCATATCGCCAATGATTTTAAAAACTCTGATCAAGTTTTTTCTTCTTTTCATCAAGAGGAAATAGTACAAGAAATGGTTGTTTATTTTCATTTTTTTTTTGTCATAATTCAATGTTAACGAACAATCTGGAAGTTGTCAATTTTTAAATATCAAATTTAGATTTAGAAAGGGCATATTAATTTCAATGTACTAAAAGAATTTAACTGCTGAAAAAATTGATTACATTTTAACGAATATTTTATAATTCAAATTATAATGCTTAAATAATTTAAAAGTATTTCCAAATATTTATGCATATATTCTTCATAGGATATATTTTATATAGTAAAATTTCATGTAAAATTTAAAACTTTACTATCAAATATAATGAAGAAAATATCTAAATTTAGTATTATTAAAATATCGTTAATTTGTTATTTCCAATTATTTTTAATTAACTTAATTTAAATTTTATGCAATTTGAAATCTAAGAATTTAAATTTAAAATTGTAAAAAAAGAACATTTTTATAAAAGATGTACTATTTTTTTGGATTTTGCTGACATTTTTGGTTTTGATAGATACTTTCAAATAGAATTACTTTAAAACCACGTTAATATTTTATCTGGAAATTCATTCAGATAATCGTATCCTGTCGGACAATCAAATATTCTTCTTCTTCTTAGAGTTGGGTTTGTATGTCATTGGGCACCTCTGCTTTTATCAGCATTTTGTACTATTAACTCCAAACCCAATGTTTCCTAGTTGCAGTTGCTCGGGTCACCCTCTTTATTAATAAAGTCCGAGTCCTTTAATGGAGTCTAGGTGTAATTCTCTAGTATGGATGATGCCTAAAGAAGTTTATCTAGGGAGGGCAAGGGCCTCGCATTCGTAAATGATAGGCTTGGCCATTTCCTCTTGCATGACATTTCATGCAGATAGAATCTTGCTGAAACAGTCCCCTTTTATGGAGGTGTTTTCTGAAATAATAGTGCCCAGTTATGAAACCTACGATTAAGCATATCTTCTGCCTAGAGCATTTTAGAATTTCTTATATCTTCTTGAATCTTTCTTATATCATCTTAGAATTAGACATCTAAAGGCATTCCTCACTGATGATCCACAGATGATTCTGGTCAGAGAGTCAGTCATGCTAGCAATAGCTTCCTGACTTTCACCAGAAGAATATGGTTTGGAGGTCATTTCTACCTTCTGTGAAGGATTTATTGCTGCCCCTTCACTAGATTACCTCTAAGTTCCCTTGTCTTTTACAGCAAAGTCTACTTCAGAGGCTTCACCTGCAAATGCAGAAAGGTTTGTTATTTTTTTTGTTTTGTCTTTTTAGCCACAAGATAACAATTAATAAGCTCAGGTAATGTAACAGTCCACCCAGCATTCCCTGAGTTACTGGGCAAGGCAAAAAAGCTCTAGAAGTTCTCCAGGCAACTAGAGTCTCCGTTAAGACACCATTACCCCTGTGCCAAATAGCCCTAGGCACGGATCGTATAACACCAAGGTTTACGGGAGCTGGTTCGCGCCTCTGATTCTATATTCAAGGTTATCCTGTTATTCCTACAGGACTTTCGGCGATTCATCACTTGCCGTCGCGCCTGGTAGCTACTCAGGCCCCAGGCGATCAAATATTGCTATGTCATTATTTGATCGTCTGTGTAATTCCTTTAGCATTATTTTATACATCGTCTGCATGAAATAATTCTAAAGTAAGTAGAAAATGTTAAAAGCAATTATAAAATGTTAACTCAAAGATATGTTTACATTTCCAAAAATATTATAATAAGGACGATAATAAATTTAGTAAATAAATGCAGTAATATATTGAAAAACTTGTTTTATTTTCTTAATAAATTGTAAAGGTTAAAGAAATTGAAAATTTTTAATACATTGCTACATTTTACCTTTCGACAAAATATTTTTAAGAAAATTACATAAGAAAAATATCAAAATTTAAAAGTAAAATTGATTTAAACAAAACAAAGAAAATCCTATATGAATTAATTAGCATTTTAAAAACTTAGCTATAAGCAAAATTCCCAAATAAGAATTTATCATGAAATCTAGAATCTACTAGTGCCAACCGATTGGCTTTCCTGGTTAGCGTTCCTAACTACTGAGCTGTTGGTCCCGTGTTCGAATCCCGGTTCGGGCATGGATGTTTCTGTCCTTCTCTGTTCTCTCTGTCCTTTCTTCTGTGTTGTTGTATGAATGTGGCCCGCCCTATAAACGGGTTTGTGATGGTATGGCGAGGGGTAACGCTACTCGCCTCCGTGACTTGGTTCACAGGTGCCCGCTGGGTAACGATAAATGAATAGCAGTTTCTGGCCTTGTTGTGGCATAGGGTTCAGTCACCCTTGTGTGCCCGTTATCGGATAAAAGAAAAGAATCTACTAGTTAAAATATGTCAACCTCTTAAAAATTGTATCCAGAAAAGCGATCTACTATTAAATTTACTGCAACAGCTATTTTCTTACAGCAAACCTGAAAGAAATATCAAGCATACATTGGATGAATAGAACGAATTGCTGAAATTTAAGCTGTGACGTCACATAATGTTAATTCTACGGAAGTTGCTGAAACTGAAATATCGGCAACTCTCTCTGTAATAAGGGCTTAAGAGATGAAAATGATAGCAAATTCAGTTCACTCTTAAATATTTTTATTTGCTAATGTTCATATTTATTCTGGCCCTTATAAATTACGAATTCTTTTCATAAGTTTTTTTTTCTTTAATCATATGGCTTGAATTAATATTTTGTTTCAATTTTATAAGTGAATATAAATAAAATTCTTTTTTGATAAATTAAATGAAATTCACTGTAAAATATTAAAAAAAAAAATAAAAATCTGAGCTGAGATTCATTATTTTTTTTAACTGTCTTAAGTCTAAGGGTTGCAATAAGACCGTAAGTTTAATCATGAAAACCAATTAAATAAAAACTTTGCAGGCCAATTACTAATTAAAACGATTCCTTAAAATATAGCGTTCATAAGAAAACGTTTTATTTTGGATTTCATTTAGCACTATGATTTAATTAATAAGAAACAGTATCGAAAATAATTTCCTGTTCATTTTATTTCTTCACTCTAATGATCTGCAATAGCTATTTCAAAAAATATCACCACTCGTGGAGATCTGTTTCTTATAATGATTTATGTTTGAAAATTATTCAAATATTTTGTGAATTTTAATCAATACAGTATTTTATTCCTACTATGCATAGGTCATATATGACATTCTTATTAAATCTTTTCAAAATCTTCTTGCTATAAAATCCAAAGTATACTTACGGTTTTCTCTCTTAAAAATATAAATACGGTTATCAACATTAATTGGTACCTATGAGTTATCTTAACTTTCATGAGTCAATACATTTATTAATAAAATGAAAATCGCATTTAAGCTTTGAAATACACTCAGGTCCATAAATTAAGGATAATTCAGAATCACACCGAAATTGAACTCTAAAATAAAGATTTCACATGTAGAATTATCACACACATCTTGAAGAATAATATGCAAATTACAAGAAATCACCGAGATGGCGCCGATAGTTCTACACAATGACAAGAGTGTAAGAGAGGGGAATATAAGGAATGGTTGCAAATAAGTAAATTTGTACAAGTGCTTTAAAGGCCTTTCAGTGCAATAACCACATAGTTATGGCACAATGTAATCATTTGGATGATGTTTTACGTGGTAGAATTATCAGCCGTCTGGAACGTGGACTTACCCAGCTGGAAATATCCGATGAACATGGAATCACCCAGAGTGTCATCTCCTGGCTTTGGCAACGGTTCCAAGATGATGGTAATGCGAGTAGACGTTATATAGTACAAATCATCCCCGAGTTACAACGCTGAATGAGGACCGGTATTTGACAGTTACTGCCAAAAGAAGCAGACGGAGACAGCATTAGACCTGTCTCGTCAGATCACTTCAGCTACCGTAACGACAGTTTCAAGGCAGACCATCTACAGACGCTTAGAGCACATTGGTCTATATGCTCGTAGGCTTGTCAGATGTGTTCCACTTATCGCAACTCACTGTCGCCTGCGGTTAGCCTGGAGTAGAGAGCATGTATTGTGGATACCACAACAGTGGTCTTGTATGATGTTTCCCGACGAGTCCAGGTTTAGCTTTCAGTCTGATTCTCGCCGGACTTTCATACGGAGAGGGCCAGATACCCGTTACCACTAAGAGAACATTATTGAACGACACCGTTACGGTGGTGCAGGACTGCTCGTTTGGGGAGGAATTATTCTGGGTTCCAGAACTAACCTGGAACTCAGAATACTTCCTCCCCATTCCTCTCATCATTTGGAAACATGAAAAGCATTTCGAGCATTTTTCAAAAAAAAAAAAAAAAAGTAAGAGATAGAGACCAACGAGCGCGTTTTACTTAAATTATCTGTGTACAAACTGCTTGAGTATTTAGATATGTATGTGTATAAATGCATATTTAGATAATTGTTGGCATATATACTTGTATGCTATGTATTTAATAAATTTTTTGTACATTGATTTTAATGATTACCAAGTTATATTAAATTTGACCAAGCATTATAGGTTATATGACTATTTGGTGAGATATCATTTTATATTATATTTAAAAATTTATTGCAATCACATACACAATTTTCATATTAAGTTACGATAATCACTTGATGTTTGTGTGCTTGTTGGTGATTTTTATCTAATTAATACCTAACTGATAATTCTTGGATTTGTTTTCAGGGCTGAGCAAGTTCGCGCGACTAGCGAGGTCTGTGACGCTGTCAGTCCGTTCTTGTTCAACAGTTTTCGATGCATCTACCAATCAAAACAGAAAACACAAAACAATCACAAATCGCTCATGTAAGTTCACTATTTAAATTCTCCAGTTAATTTAAGAAACCACACACATTAAATGTATAGATTCAATATTTTCTTTGGAATAAAGTTCCCATATTATAGATTATTATATATGTCTTTGAAATGAATAATATATAGAAAGTTTATTTATGATATATTTTTATTAATTATTGGATGCAAAGCAATTTTTTATATTACTCATATTATAATATATTTGCATAAGATTAATAAGTATGCTGATAACAGTGCAAGTAAACATTATATTATTAAAGTTTCTTATGGTTGCAAAAATTCCTTTTTTCCTAGAAATTTATACAACTGATATAGTTACACACGACAGAAAAACTTCTTTTTGTTACATATTGAACAAAACCACAAAATTATGTACATTTTGCATTACTAACTGTAAAAATATGTATCTAGAGATGGTTTAACAAATGAAAACACCTTATATTTATAGAGAATCCTTTATTAGCATGGTGTAGTATCATCTTTGTCATTTAATTCCGCTTGGATTCGCTGATGAATTGATTCATACAAGTTCTAAATAATGTTTATAGAAATACTTTACCATTCTTCATGGAAACATTGTTAAAGTTCTGAGAAAGATGCCGTCGTAGGATATATCGATTTTGAATTGAACGCTCCAAAACAGACCATAGCAGTTCAATTATAATGCGGCTGGCTGACTATGAGGGCCACATAAGGTCGATGCTTAATTCCATCTTCGTGTTCATCAGACCATGATTTGACAAGTCCCACTGCATGGATAGATGCATTATCATCTTGCAAAATTCTATCTTCTTCAAGAAACGAAGTTTGCTTGGTCGCTTAAAATTCTTTCAAACTTTTCTCTAGTAATCTTTTAGTGTTGCAGTTAGTCCAGCAGATAATTGTGACACGGCTGTCCATATCATCTTTATGCTTAACAACTGGAAGGAGGTAATTATGATCGTACTCTTGTTCCTGTATCCTCCAAACGCGAGCATTGAGAAAAGTGTAATATGATCTAACAGATATCTCTCCCTTTCACATTCTTCCACTTATCAGTCGATTAGGTTCTATAAGTGTGACACCACTGTTGACGATGTTTAGCATTAACATCTG
The DNA here is from genome assembly GCA_037975125.1 of Latrodectus hesperus. Taxonomy (NCBI): domain Eukaryota; kingdom Metazoa; phylum Arthropoda; class Arachnida; order Araneae; family Theridiidae; genus Latrodectus; species Latrodectus hesperus. The sequence goes on along the minus strand of CM075853.1, from coordinate 22,500,695 downwards.
AGAGAAGTGGCTTGGGAATTGTCACTGCCATAAATGCTCTTTTTATGAAGGGGACTTCTAACAATAATTATTGACATTGGAGGATTCAGATGCTTATTGAGCTCCGCACTGGAGTTGTTCGTTTCCTAAACTTTGCAATCAACTTCAATACCCGTCAGTCTCTTTCCGTCCACTCTTTTCATTTGTCGAAGTGCTTTTGCCATGCGGTATGCATGCTGTCAGGATTTTAGAAACCTTACCTTTAGAAACGCCTAAAAGGTGGGATGTTTCGGTCACATTTGCTCCAACTAGATTGTCTCCTACCACTTTGCCTCTGAAAATCTGAGAGGTTCGATATTTTATGCTGTTGAAATAATCCTATGTTTACAGAACTTTGATACAGCTATCTCATATAATCAGAATATATATATTTCTATTTAGAAAAAGACTGTGTGTGTGTGGTAGATGTTATATTTTAGTGCTCACGTATCGCATTAAAAATTTCACTTAATCACAGGTGTTTACATTATTTTAGTAACTACTTGTATTTACAATATGTATATAAATCATTATTTTACTCAACATTTTTTCTCATTTGTAGCATTTTTATGATTCTAGCAGCAAAAAAAAACTATTTAATCGATTTATTTTAAATTACTCCATTAAATTTTATTGATCAAATAATATAAGAAGTAATACATATGAAAATGTTTTTAAAGTAAAACATTTTCATTTAAAATTCAAGACGCAAGACTTCAATGTACTTTTCACACAAGGCTACAATTGAAATTTCAAAATTGTTCCCTAATCTTAATATTGCAAGAAGTTATAATTTTTATTAATAAACTAATTTAAATTGGTTGTTTGCAAATAAATATAAAAAAAAGAGAAATTCCATAGTGAAAATTTTTATAATCCATTTAACAAAATTTGCCTGAAATTTGAGACCATAGTTATGGACACATCCAAATTATATATTACATTATTTATGGAGATCCAAACTATTCTAATATCGAATATTTAGTGTGGTTTCCACATTAAGTCATTTGATTATGGGATCCGATTTACATATTATCATTCTATTGGCTATATCTATATAGCAACAGATTTTTATTTACATTTTAATACACATTTCAGATTAAAATCTGTCTACGTTTATGCTTCATTGCATCTTTATCCTTCATAAAATTGTAAACAAATTTACAATGACATCAAGAAGCATAGTCCATGAACAATATACTTACTATAGTGTTTTATTGGAAGATTACACAGCACACTATAAATAACTTATTATTTTTCAGATGATAAGCCTAAACTCAGAAGTCCTCCCACAATACCACCAAGAAGCCCCCAAAACACCACCTCATATTTTACTCCATTATTGTGCTTTCAAAGCCATATGGGACTGGGTGATATTATGCTTGACATTTTATACAGCCATAATGGTACGGTACAACGTGGCCTTCAAGAATAAAACTTCTGAGGATGTTTTCCTTGTTGGTCTTAGACAGCATTGTCGACGTCATATTCTTCATAGACATCGTTCTCAATTTTCATACGACAATCGTTGGTCCAGGAGGTGAAGTTGTCTCAGATCCTAAAAACATCCGTATGAATTACCTCAAAAGTTGGTTCATCATTGACCTACTCTCCTGCTTACCATACGATGTTTTCAATGCATTTGACCACGAAGAAGATGTAAGTATACATCTTTTTCATCTTGCCTGTTTTCAATGTGAAATTAATTCATTTCGATTATTATGATAAATTTTATAATGCAAAAATATAATTATACAGAAATGAGTTAGATGCATGTGATTAGAACTAGATTTCATCCATTAAAATGAAAACAATTTCAGTTTCTGAAATTACCAAGAAAGGTTGTACGATTGCTTATATGCCCATTGCCCAAAATCTACTGAAAAAATGTTGATTCATAAAAACAATTACGAACAATCTATAATCGTGTATAAAATCAACTTGCTTTTCTCTATAGTCTGCTTTAAATTGTATGTCCCGGTTTAATTAGCCTTCATAAGGAAAAAATAACCATTGGAGTGATAAACAAGCAAGATTTGCCAATATAAATTTATATACGAATTCACACACACACACAAATATTTATTAGAGTTACAAAAATATTATTGCCTAAAACTATTTTTGGGCCAAAATATTATCGCTCTATAACGCAAAAATCATCCATAGTATTCGCCTCATATAATTGAAAAACTCAGTCTTATAAAATTAGTGATTGCATTAGATACCAAACCTATATAACTAAATAAAAATAATAAGACTTGAAAAAAAAGCATTGTGAAAGCTCAATTAAGTAAATAGTCATGAATATCCATCACTCGAATTAAAGAGTTCTTACCAACACTGATGGCCCAAGATTTTGTTGTGGTGTGACCTAAGCTTGGTTACTGTATAGTAAAAGTAATCAAGAGAAAACACAGGTTTTTATATATAAGAGAAAATTTATATATATTTTAAAACAACATCACACATGTCTGTTGATTTGCAAATAATAAGCTGTTGACTCACAACAAAATGGATAATAAACTACCTTTTGGATATTTGCATGTGTGTACCATGATTAGGTGTGGACGTCGCTCGGATTATTGACCGAACGGCGTCCTCACCTAAGCAAGATACATCAGTGCATAAAACATCTATACTGCAAAGTACTCTAAAGTATGCTACAATAGTTAACGAACGAGGACTGGTTCAACCTTACTTGCATAAACAGGAATTTAATCACAAAGCTTTCTTCAAATGTCTCACTTTGGCAAGGAGAAAATCTGAGTCTTGATCTCAAGTAATTTTAATAACTTCGCATTATATCTTTAGAAATAATACATGGGGAATGATATTTTATAAACACTTTTAAAATCTATCATTTTTGCTGTGAATTTGTAATAATCAATTATAGAAATGTCGACTCACTAATAAATTCAAATTGAGCATTTTTAACTGAAATTAAAATTGCATAAAACACAATTGATTATATGAATAAAATATTCGGCCTATAAGTAGTTGATGGGTTCACAACTCCCTATGATTAAAATTATAATTTCTAGCATCGATTGTGAGATAAAAGTAATTTCATTATATTCAAAAATACAAATTACTTACATTTTTTAGAATGACACATTTAGAGAAATTTTTTTATAATTTCTAGTGTTTTTTTTTTTTCTTTTTTATAATTGGACTTGTGAACTTTCTCCACATAATAGTCAAGAACTCAATTTTTGACACTTTTTGAGTCATTGCTTGAATCTAAGATTTCAAAATGAATATTGATTGCTCATTCACTGCAAGATAAAAGTCACGAATATTTTCTCAGACACGAAGTTCTTTATCAATATTCTTTTCTAAAATAGTAGTGTTTTTTAACAAATAAACAAGTGCCTAATATACATTTCGCTCTTAAATTTTTTTCCATAGATATAGGTAATTAATAAAATTTTTTAAAGAATTTTAAGTAAACTCTGGACAATCCATCAAAAGATATTTTCTTGTTATGAATATCATCACTGCATATGAATAACGTTGCTTCTCAATATCATGAAATTCTTAATTTGGCCTAGATAATTTGTATATATTTTCCTGTAGGAGAAACATTACATAGAAAAGGAATAAATATGTCAAAAGTTCAGCTTACACCATTCAATTGATGATTTCATGAAATAAATTTTCCGCATTTTTTCTTTGTAATTGAAACTTTTCATTTTCTGTTTCAAACGTGACAAATTTTTAACAGATTTTGGTTCATATGACTGAACAGGAAATTATCTGATATTATAATTTTTACGTATTTAAAATATGCATTCAGTCTTAAAAATCTGCTGTTTTTATCCTGAAACATTCGAGCATTTATTGGCCTGATAAAGATGCTAACAAAAGAACAACATACTGTTTCTGAGGATGTTTCAATAAGCTTTTTTGTCAGAAAACTCAAGTTACCAAGTAGATCTCCTCCGCACATAATACATTCTCAAAACAATGCAGATGTACTACCATTCTAAGCTACCCTTCATACACACGCTTAGGGTACTTCAGTGCAATCTGCTTTCTTGAAGTTGTGCATCATTCTAAAGCTGAAAAATCATAATTCGTCTGATCACATTACACATCTCTATAAGCTCTCAAGTGTCTAAGATTAGAGCCGATCTGGAACTCGGTGGTAGCCTTCTGGTCATCATTTCAACAATTACTGGGTTTTACATCCACTTCGGACATGAATAATTTGAAATTCACTTTAAATTGTAGATTCTGGTTGAATTAGAAATCGGGTGCAAAAAGCGACTGCAGAGAGAGGTTAACGAAATAGAAAATTAAAATGAGTGGTTTTTAAGACTAATTGAGAGAAAAAATGCATGCAAATTTTTATAAGACCAAAAATTATCTTCAAAGTGCTCAATTGCAAAATATTCATGTCCTACAACGTTTGTCAAAATATTTATTACCAAGAGAGTTTTTTGAAATGAACTTTCATTTACCGATTTTAAGAATTTGGCAATTTAAATGATATTTGCAGCGATAAGCTGTCAATGCGGCTTCAAATCTTTTCTTGATTATAGTTATATTTTATTTAGACGTGAATATTAAACTTCAATTCTTTGCATCGAAATAGTATATATCCCAACTTTTTCTTTGTTTGATGAGTATTCTCGAGCATCTGTCTCTTTTCTATTCCGATCTATCACTTTGCCACACATTTTGCATATATACATTCTAATTAAAAATAACCATATAATATAACACTTCCTCTTTCCTTATAGTTAACGTGTTATCTCACAGAAGATATTTTTTACACAGATGACTGTATGACATGTATTATACCATTTTTGTATTAATTTAAATAAACCTCCTTTCTGCTCATAGATTATGATTTTATATCTATCTAGTTATGTTCTTTGTCCACTGTATTTTCTTTGTATTCATTGAAATAAAATTGAAAAAGGTAAAAATTGAAAATTAAAAAATGTTAAAGTTAACAAATATATTTTTCTGCAGATTAAAATACTTGCTTATGTAAATAAAATAACTATATTCAGGTTTATATTAAATATTAATATAGTTTGCTGTATTTATATAATACAGCGGCAATACATAATTTTCTTCAAAATCATCATTTAAAATTTTTAAAAACATTTTTTTTGAATCAAAACCTATTTGTTATTAATAGCTACAAGCAATTTAAGTAGTCTGAAACTTAAAATCGATAACTCAATTTCAATTTTGCAAATGACATTTGATATCTGTTTTTGGCCTTAATTTAATTCTGGGAAACGCCTTCTATAAGTGTGTCAATTGTATTCTCTATTGAGAATAATAAAGCTTGACTTATTACACTCATCACAGTTTTAGAACTTCATATAATGAGTAGTTGAAAACATTTAGTCCTTCCAACAAAGTTAATTTTTTTACTGAAAACATTAAGGAATTGTAAGGGAATTGTATCCCACCCAACTACAACCAGAATGAAATCGAATCACTTATACTGAACTATTTCCAAATACTAGTTCCTTTCTGTACATATGTATGAATTACAAATAAAGATAACCTTGTATTAAAAAGTACTGCACAAAATAAAAAATATCTTGGTTGAGATAGTTTCTATATATTATTAGCTTTTCTTTTTAATGAAAAGAAATTGAAGAAAATGTTGAAGCACTTCTCATGTATTTTTCAAGTTAAGCAATATTTAAATGCCTGTCAATAACACATCTGTTATTTTTATTTTAAAAAATCTTTAAGATCAGATAATTTTTTAAAATATAAAACTGAATTTTTTATAAACTTTTTAAAAAATTTGGCATTTCCAAGGGAATTATTCCATTGCCACCTTTACATATACATTTTCATACATGAAATTTTACTCTAACATGATACAATTTTTCATTATTTTAAATCAGTTTTTATTTTTACTTTTATTTAAATGTTTCATTTTTCTATTTGATATTTATAAATAATTTTTATAAAAATAATTTTTAAATAATTAAAATATAGTAGATATAATTTAGAATCTTAAATATTGAGTGCAATATTAATTTAAATAATTGCCCATTTTTGTATAATTTTCTTTTTATTACATAAAATATTTCTTTTACAAATTCAATTTATAAATCACATTAAAATTTGGGCTTAAATGTATATGATTTTATTAAATTTAATATGCATTATATATAGATTTAAGATTTTATATTTTCCTCCTTGTAATCTTGTGAAAAATTAAAAAATTACCCTGTTTGATTAAAATTATTTTAATTATTATTTGTAAATACTAGTTTATATTCAAAACATTAAATGTATTAATTGGCTTTCTAACATTTGATATCTCCTTAATAAAAGTTAAATTATTTTACTTGCTCTAACCTGAAAGGGTATCTATAGTGTCTCGAGTCACCTTGTTTTCAAAACATTAAGTAACCAACAACTGATTGTTGAAATGTAAAGTTATAGCTTCAAAAAGGACAGAATATAATGTTATGCAAATTGGAGTTGTGGCAGAGTTATGCAAATAATCAAATTTGCAAGCACCTAGCTCCAGTGAACTGATGAGAGGATAGGTTTAATTGGTATAAAATCTACGTGATTGCAACTTTTGATTGTCGAAAAAAAAATGCATAAATCTGAATTTGTAGGTCTCATATCTCACGGATACGTAATAGATATTTCATATTCAACAACATGGCAATTATTATCTAACACAGAAAAAAGAGGAAAAGATTCCTTGAACTCAAATAGTTTTTTATCCGACTCATCCCAATACACGTTAGACTGAGATAATAGCAATGTTCTATACTGCATCTGAGGTTGTCAAAACTCTCTAACAAACTAGGATAACAACAAATTTTCAGATACAAACATTTACCCAATTGATTCTATTCATTTTATTAGAAGAATGGGATATAGTATATTAATATTTGAGATTCTGGAAATGCAATTTACGCTACATACAAGATGTGGAAATTCAATCGCATCTATGCAAATCATCAGAAATAACTTCTGCACCACCTTCTAATTCTTCTGAATTACCTCGAATCAGATGTCCTCTTACAGCTATTCCAATGACCCCAAATGTGGCATTCCATACTATTGATATGGAATGCCATGAGAAGATGGAGTAAAAAGTGAGTTTACAGTAGGAAAATAACTTCTTCAACAATGAGCCTCGTTTCTGCTTGGGACCATTTGAACTGGTAGCCAAATGGTAAGCATTCTCGCCTTCAGGTTAACAGTTCATGGCTTTGATTATGACCTCGAGTTTGAATTTTATACTTGTCCGAAATCTATTTTTAAATCTTTCTTTTGTATTGTTATTTTAGAGATTACATTAATTAATTGACTTTTCTAAATCATTAACAAAAAATGTCCTCAAAAAATAAAGCACTTAAAATTATCTTTTAGAAAATCAAATCTGTGAATACAGTATATATATATCAATATTACAGATAAATATAAATATAAATATATATATATATATATATATATATATATATATATATATATATATATATATATATATATATATATATATATATCAGTGAAATTGATTTTTTGTACTTGATACTCTCTAGTGCTTTTCTAGTTTTGTTGAAGAGAGAGCAGTATTACATATTTAGTCACTTTTTCTTACTCACACAAGATTTTTTTCCTATGATAAACAATGTATTTTTCATATTTCATACAAGTACACATTTTATGTTTAACTTTTGAGCATAATCTTATTAAATTTATGACAAAATATCAGAACGATTGTTAACGAAAATAAAATATTATAAAACACTGGATCACAAAAAATTACCTACAAAATATTAATTATTATACGAAACTTCTTAAAAAGTATTTAAATTAACAAACAATTATTTCAGAAATGATTTCAGTAGCTCGTAAAAAGAATTTAAACCTAATGAATTTGATTACGGACTTTGTTATAATGAAGATACATAAATATATAGAAAATATTATGTATCTTCATTGTAACAAAAAATATAGTTATTAAAAGCTACCTATAAATTTCTTTATTAAATGTGTATTTTACGACTTAATCACATTTAATTTTTATTGAACTAGAAGTAGTTTCCCGGCAGCAATTATACATTTATGATCAAATGTAATAAAAAAGCAGGTGACTCACGACTTTATTGGATACCTTTCAGGTTTTACTTGTATTAACTCCAAAATATACGTATTACTATTCACAGAAAATTAAATGATGAGAAAAATAATATTTTGTGACAGAAAAAATAAGCAACAAAATTTATTTAATCCCATTGATTCTGCTATTTATTGCAAAAAAGATAGAATGTTTCCCTTTGTCTTCTTTTCCCGCCAAAATCTAAGGGATTACTAAGCAATGGCCACAAAAGGCGAGGAAAACGAAGGGGCTTTTGATTGTTGGTTTCTAAAATGAACGTTGTGTCCCCGGTAGCAAGGTATTGGGAGCCTCTTCAACGTCTTGAAGGTGGTCCGGTTACTGCGTTTGGGACGGACGCGTCGTCCAAAAGCTGGACCGATACTTGGAATATGGGGCTGCCATGCTTATACTCCTTCTCTGCTTCTACATGCTGGTTGCCCATTGGCTTGCTTGTATTTTCTACCGCATCGACGCTGAAAATGGTGTCTCCTACAGCTGGCTGTGGAAGCTGGGCAATATCACTCAGCAGCAGTTCAACTTCAGCAGAATCACCAACCGTGATGTGGTCAAGTACGAGTTGATCGGAGGGCCGCCAAGAGGCACCATGTACCTCACCATGACCTGCATGACCTCTGTTGGTTTCGGGAACGTTGCCGCAGAGACTGACAACGAAAAAGTTTTTACCATCTGCCTGATGATTATTGGAGGTAAGTTCAGAAGTTTGCTTCTTTATTTGCCAGACAGAAGAGATCAGTCACATGATTTGAGTTAGACTAGTTTTAGTAAGGCTCTTTATAAAAATAAACAAAAAATCGTGAAAGAGTTTTCTTTTTGAATATTTAATACATTTTTGTTATGAAAAAGTTTGATTTACTTTTCAGTAAAGATTTGTAAACTTATCCTAAGAGTTTAATATTTTGAGAACAAATGTCAAAAACATATTTACATAATATTTAGGACTTACATATACGCTCTAATAGTAGCCATATATGTCACTTAAACAAATTTAAGTGGAAAGTTCATTTTGTGGGAGGTTGACTTGTCGATTTAAGATGGGCTGCATTTCAAGAACAAATTTAAATACTTACACATTTACATAAATTCGTTATTTGTATAATTCGATTTCTGTTATCTGAATAACGACTATTTAGATGGATGCTTGGGATATTTCCGGGTTTCCTTCCTTGATATACATTATTTTCTTCTATCTTGGAAAAGTCCTTCAAAATACATAACGTTGAATCCTTTTAAGAAAGCTCTGCAGCAGCTATTCGTTTTGACACGATGCATCTATTTTGTGGTACCTTGATATTAATTGGGTAGATATTTTATTTGTGCAATCAAATTACTTAATAATGGTTCAGGTGGTGAACTCAAGTCTGGTAAATTTACTTTTCAACCTGCAAAGCACATATGTGGTGTTTCATTTTTAAATTTTTGAGCACCATAATATGTACACTTTCTATCCATTTTCTAATAATTACACTTGGATGAAGATTGTAATTGTAAAAGGGAATTGCTATTAAAATCACATAAATTCAAATCAGTATGTATCGTTCATTTTGTCTGTGTCCTGCGAATTCGATTCGTTCATTTTGTCTGTGTCCTGCGAATTCGATTCCTTTGCTGTTTTGCTCACCTCAGTTCACTCGTTTCTAATGATTGAGCAAGAGCAGTGTGAACTCGATCTCTTTCTTGCCTAGCTTGTCTCTGCTCATTTGTTTCTGAAACTCGTTCTTCTCTTCTCCTTTTTGCATGATTTGTAGATCGACCAATTTGTAGCTGGACTTCGCTTTGGTGGCATAATTGTGGGGTTAAATAAAACGTATTTCAAATTATTTTCTTCAGCTGGAAATCAATAATTTTTATTTATTCACGTATTAATAATTTATTCTCGAATTAATAATTGCAAAAAAGGACTGGGCACTATTATTTCAGAAAATACTTCCATAAAATGGGACTGTTTCAGCAAGACCCTATCTGCAGGAAATGTCATGCAAGAGGAAACGGCCAAGCTTATCATTTACGAATGCGAGGCCCTTGCCTCATAATAAAATACATAAATATAATAGCAAGAACTTTTTTTTTATTTCACAAAACTAAAAAAAGTTACAGACTATTCAACATAAAATATTTGTGCGCATGGTGTTCAAATATATTTGGATTGTATTATTTTCATATGTTCCATATTGAAAAATATATTTTTTGAACAATTTTAAGCTTTATTTATTTTTATTAGCTCTCTTATCATATCATAAAATATGTTGCATAATTTGTAGTTTTTAATTTAAAAAATTAAGCAGTGCAGAAAATGTTTTCTATTCAAATTATACAGAAAATCTGAAAAATTAGTAAAATTTCAAAAGACATGAAAGAAAAAAAAATGCTACAGGTTTTTACGGTAACACTCAGGTGTAAGTTGGAAGGTATTCAGCACAAATATTTTTTCGGTAAGGATACAGAGATGAAGTCGTTCCATCCGGCCAGACGTTTTTACGGTAAAGAGAAATTTACGAACAATAATTTTTCAATTTTAAGTTATTGATACGATCATTCAAAAATGCTCTAAATGTAAATTTTATCTCGTAGTACAGCCTATAACTGTTTTTGTTTTGTTTTTTCCCCACAGAGTTAATTAAATTATTATTTTTCATTAAAAATTTTCCAATTTAAGTAATAGGATATATGTAGAGCATTTTGCCTCATAAATTTTTTTATTTCAAATGATTGATTTCTCTCATCCGGAAAACATGCATTCGAGAAATAACATCCACTCTTCCAGTTCGTTTTTGTCACGGACTCTCGCACGAATTGAAGCTCCGTCTCGCTCTGTTTGTTAGATTCGGAGAAACAGAAAGTGATTTTAGGAGTACCAACCCGTTTATTTTTCATTTTGCTGCAAGGTAGAACAGTCACTAATGATTAATATCGCGAAAATTTCATTTTTACCCCGAGTCATTACTACAGAAAAAAAAACACGGCTATCGTAATGGCCCAGTACTTCTGCTGAATATTTGATAAATATCAAGGTCTGATATCCTTTTTTAGATCAAATGTAATGAAGGTAGAAATGTGTTAAAAATTGTTATAATTTACACAAATCCATTAAGTATGATTCTAGATTATATTCTTGAAAGTTTTGTGATCTCGAATTATTTTCAGTTATTATATTACAAAACAATGACTAATAGTCTTGAATTTATAAAAAAAATATTTTTCCCCACTGATTTTGTTTACTGGAAGAGAATTGAGTTAAATATACATTTGGTAAACTTCTGAAAGATAAGATAATTATTAAATTTCATAGATATGTTACCACACAAACATTATACATTTGATGTGTTCCGATTTAATGGAATTACGTATTATTCAATAACACATCTACGCATATTATTTGATAACACAACTGTGTCACTGAGATTTTGTGTTGACAATGCAATTATCCCTCCTATAACACGGCATATTAGTTCCGCGTTATAGGAAAACGCGTTGTACGACCATTCTCTTTTACGTCGTTTTACGACCATAAAACGCGCTCGTATGACCTCGTATAACACGTTACGTACAAATGATTCTCGTTTAACTTTTCTCATTACAGGGGGTTTAAATCGAATATTAAGAGAAAATCTATATTATGAACGAAATGTGAGCATTTTATTAAATCAAAGTTTGAACATTTTAAATAAAATGGTTATGGTTATGGTTATGTGCACATGAAGAAGAAATCTATTGCTTGATCTGTAACATTGCCATTGTAATTTGTAAGCTGAAATTTATTTTCTAATTTATAAAGCATGAAAATTTTTTCCCAAGACTTCGTTTAACGTCAAGAATGCCAAAGAAGAAATTTAAAAAAATTATATTTTAAGCGTGCTCTATAGTAAAAATTGAAAAATTCTAGTAGTTATGTATTTACTTTTATATTTTAATATGTGTGCTTGACTTTTTGATTACGCAATTACTTAAATACAAATTAAATCTCTAATAAAAATGCTTCATACAAAATTTTGAAGCATAAAAATGTGTCTATAAATAATCTCTTTAAGATGATTTATGAGAAAAACAAAAATTCTTTCACTCATTAATTGATTATGTTTACTTTAGGCAAAGTTTAGAAATATTAAATATTAGTTTTTCTCAATAAAAACAAATTAAATGCAGTGAATTTTGTTCAAATAAATTTTGAACTAAATTCAAATAATATTTTATTGCAATAATATTTAAAACTTACTTATTATTTTTATGTTTTTTTACATAGTAAATTACATAAATATATTTTCCAGTCATTTCAAATTATTTTGTTTAATCTGTATTAAAATTTGGAATTCATTAAAAAAAATTTTGGTTCTGATTCCTTATTCTGTAACAGAATAAAAAATTAATTATAATTTTTAATTTTTATTTAATAATTTTATAATTATTTCATTTAAAAGATGATTTCTTTTATTTAAATTAAATATTTTATTGTATTCTTAAGTGATTCGATAATTTACTAAAATTATTTCTTCAAAAGCATTAATCACTTATAGACATTACTATTCAAAATTATTTGAAAATTTAAACATTTTGTCGAATTTCATAAAAAAAAGAATTGAATAAAATGCAGAACTGGTTCGAAATAAAGTTGGAAAGCCAGTGCGTTGGAAACTTAAGCGTATACGTGTGTGAGGAGCTTTATAAGAAAGAGAACGTGGGAAAGAATTGGATTTCGTTCGCTCATACAAGTATATCAAATACTTTTTTACTGTTGATTAAATTCAAATTTAATAAGTAAAATTGAGTAACCAGTAACACTTGAATGAGGAAATGAAGTAGCATATCATGGAGAGGTCAGAAAAAAATCAAGTTTCAGCTTTAAATTTGTAGAATATTGTATAAAAACAGCATTTTATTCATGTTCAACTTGTGGAAAAAGCATTAAAATATCAGATCCTTTAAGAGAAAAAGCCTGAACAAGGTTATACAAGAACCACTTCAGCCAAAAAAATGGCTGTTAGACAAGGACACACAAGGAAGTATACAATATGCTACAATTTCTTATTTCTGTCGTGATATGTTTGTGGTTAATGGAAGCCGAAATTCACGGGTTACACTTTCTAGATGTTCCTATGAAGAGGACTGATTCTCAGAAGATCTGCCACTGTTATCTAGCTTATTTCCATGAAGAAAAAAAATCGCTTAATTTGACGCAAGTTTGGAAGCGGAATTAATGGGTTTATATTACTAACTGGCGCAGGTTTTCAACTTCATTATGCTTTTTGACGTACAATCATATGGAAGATACCTTCCAGCGTATGAGATAATCGTCGGAAGAATTGACCAATCGGAAGAAGGTTTCAATCCAACAGATCTTATTTGGGATGTAACTTTAATTACTCTCCCAGAACTATCCTGGGATTAAAAACAATGTAGTTGAATAAGTGAGACTTGTTGTCGCAAAAACTAAACTACATTATTTCCAATAGGAAATTATCGAATGAGGCATAAATATCCAAAAGATGCGACTAGGTTTTTATTCCTTTTTGTTTTCTCGATTTTATAATCACGGTAACGGCAAGATATCCTTGTACCGGTTGCAAACACGTTTTTGTTTGATTGTATAAGCAAAGTGCTATAACTTCCAATGCTGATGAGTATTACATGTAATTATAAGTGATATTATAACAATGAAATCATTTTTTTTTGTTAGAAATCACTCAATATTTAAATTAAATTTACTGAAAATGTAGTTCGAGAAGTAATAATAGATTAGCTCTAGAAATGATTGAATGAATTTTAACATATAATACCTTTTCAAAACATTGAAAAATGTAAATAATGGATACTCAAACTACCAATGCACTGATAATAATTCAATTCCATATTTTTTAAATGAAGCACGGTGGCTTAATGGTAGCTTTTTACCTTCCCTAGGCACAGGTCCGAGGTTCAATCCTCAGGATGGGAAAGATCGACTTCAGTAGAGATTCAGATAAGAGATCATCCCATCAGTGGGTCGATAAGCTGAGTATAAAGCATGCTTGGGAACTAAACGTTGGGGGTTTCGCGTTAGACTCATTACATAACCGCGGCTTATGCCTCACATGCCAGGGCCTCTTGGTCAAGAAAATAGGAATGGGCACTGTAGGTTTTGGCCCACATGGATTGTCGTGCCACAGAGTTTAGTTTCAGTAATATTTTAAATATATAAAATTGGAATCCAAAATTAAGACAGCAAAAAATAAAATAGAAAATTTTTACTCAGAGTTCATTTGTATATTTCCAATTTACAGAATAATTTAATAAAATTTCCTCTTTTCTCTTAAACAACTTGCTTTTTTCGATTATCTCGAACAATTTATTATTTAAGACTTTTTATTTAATTTGAAAACAAATATATATAAATTATTTTTATATGATTAACAGTTTTTAATAATTCCATGCATTCTATGTTAGAAATTTCTGCATAGATAAAATATAAACATTTATATGAATCATCTAAAAATAATTATAGTCAAGAAAGAATTGGAAACAACAATTATTGAATAAATTAAATATTTATGTAGCATATTAAAAATGAATACAATGTAATGAACTTGTGTTAGAGCTATGTACAATGCGTTTGTTTCAGCAGTAGGGCACTCATAAGCACTTCACGCGGCAACAATAAAGAAATTAAAATGTCCTATTTTCTTTGTAATCTCTGGAAAAACCACCCGTTGTAGACTTTACTGCTCAACATATTTGGTCTCTGCAACGGTTGAACTCGTAGGAGCCGTGATCCACTTTCCACTGATTTCATATGTTGAAGAAAATTGTCATTCGTTTCCCCGTTTTGTTTGATTTGATTTAGCTTTTCAATGTGCAGCGGTGCACCTCCAGGGGCGTCCAGTAACCTGGGCAATTTCACGGGGCGGCGGTTTTCTCCAGCGCCAGATTTCTGTGGCGCTACTATTATCCCTTGCCTGTGCCTCACTTGGCGATCATTTTGTTGAAAATCTTTTATTTGCGGTGACCTCGTTGGTGACCTCTGCCTCGTTTTTATTACGATAGCGAAATCTCTTATGCTAAGATCATCTTCTGCATCACCATCTTTAGTATTATGGTAATTTTCTTGGTGATTATTTTTCGGTTGCGGTGATTCTATCGAAGAGAAATCGGTGAATCCGGCGAATCTGTCACGATTGGGAAAATCGTCTTTCTGTGCGTTTGGGCGTTTATTCTCAGACTGGATGTTGATACTTTTAGATGAACGGCCTTCTTGCTGCCTTAAGTCATATGAAGGGTGAATTTTAGCTGGAAAACTTAATTTCGAAGCTCTAGCATCCATATTCAACAGAGCTTGATATTTCTTCATCAACTGACGATTTCTATCATTCACCAATTTTTTGGCCATCAATTCCGACTCCATTGCAGTGTGGAAGTCCTTAAAAAGCTCTTGGCTGGTATCACCAAGAAAGTACTCCGAACTTGATGGAGAAGACGATAATTTGGTTCGCCAAAGGGTTTCGAAATCTCTGAAATTTTTCAATTTTTCATTGTTATTATTCGGTAATATCATAGGAATTTTTGGTGAACGCATATAAGGTTCGTATTCACGAAAATCTTCGAGAGAAGTAAACGAATCCCAAAGCATTGGGCGCATTTTGTTCTCATCGAACTTTAGAGATGGGTTCTCAGGGTTCTTGTGCTGGTGATTATGGTAATGGACATGATATTCCTTGTGCTCCTTGGGCTTGTGGTAGCTTTCTTTTCGTATCGTGGGCTGAGAAATTATCTCTTTACTGTTGGGCTTCCGCCTGATTACTTTGATGGTCTTAGTAGCAGGTTGTGGTTTTCGCTCCGAATTCTCCTTTTTGATGAGATCTAAAAGCAAGTCAATTTCTTCTGAAGAGTCTTCCACGCTTGATTTTTCCTCCGATTCTTCTGCAGATTTAGAAGAGGAGTTCTCACGTATCACTACTACTTTTACTGAAATCGATGTACGCAATGTTGTGATCAAAACAACGAAACACTGAAAAATATAAAAAGAATCATAATAATCTTTCGTGTAGACAGGATTAAAAATAAACATAAAAAATGCTTTTGATATTTAACAGTAAAAGAAATTAAATAATAAAGCATCCTATATGATGATTAGTTATTTTCACTATATATGTAGTAATAAATAATTCTGATAAATTTTATTTTCATAAATTTATTATGTAATTATGTACATACAAAACTCTGTATTCCAGATTTGAAGAAAAAATGTGAATTAAATAAAGTTATTTAAAATAAAATCATTTCTTGATACTTATTTATAAGGTGTGCCAAATAAAAACATATTTGTGATGAGATTCTTCTGTAATTTGCATGAATTCTTTATGAAATCCAAATATGTTCTGACTTTGTAAACTTTCAAAGCAGTTTATTATGCATTATATATAACAAAAACTTGAATTATAAAAAATGAAGAAAATGCAGTACAAATTTAAGTAACTAAAAATCTGAATAAGATTAATTTATAGGGACTTTAATAAGTTCTTAATTTCTAAGAATTTACTTTTTTTTACTTTAAAAATGTGTGAAGATGAAATAAGTGTCAAGAAAGTTTTAAGAATCAACATACTAAAATCTGGACAAATAGAGTTTGCAATATTTCCCAAAAAATATTTATAGCTTTATTATATTACATTTCTTAAATATATGAACTCTAAGAGCTTTTTTTAACAAGGAAATTTTCGGCAGAAAAAAAAAATTCACGATAGTGAAAAGGAAAAAAATCCTGGACAAAAACTGCAATTATGTAGAAAATTGACAAAAATTCTAAGATATAGAAATTTTTATTTTATGAGATTATATTGAGTAATTTAAATTTGAATACATGAGTTAACACATTTGAATTACATGAGAATAATTTCTTGATTTTAAAAATGAAAATTTGCTATTTTTCAATGTAGGTTTATTAATAAATACAACTGGCTGTCTAACACACACACATTATAATTTAAAGAAATAAAATCCTTTACTTTAATTAATCTATTCCATTTTCATTACGTTATATATTATATAATTCAATATGGCTCACCTAACTTGTTATATATATAATATTTTCATGGAAAGCAATGTTATGAATAATTTATTAACTTAAATTTTGAGTACATTTTTCGTAAGGAAATAAAACGTATGGAAGAAATAATTAAAGTGAGACAAACTGTGCAAATTTTTGCAGCAAAATGTATTGAAAAAGAAAACTCAGTAGTAATAAATAAAAATTACGCATTTGCTATAGAAAATGTAAGAAAACATTAAGGAAATCAAAAAACGTGACATTTTTATGGCAATTCTTATTATCCATACAGTTTAGAATGCGCTTTCCATGAAAATGGTATTAAATTCAAAAGTTTCATAATTTGATTAGTATTCGTCCAAGACAAAATAGTTCTCGTAGGAGGATTTTTTCCAACCCCTACACGTGTACATAAACTTCCACAAAAAATTCTAGTTTAACATATAGGATCAAAGAATCTTACGAATTATTTACTATTGTGAAAAGAAAATTCAACCAAGCAATGGATATCTTGGAGTATTATCATATCAAATTGATACTCGTATGAATTACAGTTTGATAAAGTTCTCTGAGAAAAGCCTACACGTTTCTCCGTGTATATAAAAGGGAATTTTAACCCTTTTGATAAAAAAAACGACGGATATTAGAGTAGAATCCATTATTTTTTCTAATTGATCGAGTAATTTCAATTAATTATTAGGAATCAATTAGTCTGCCAGATTTCTAGGAAAGATAAGGTCAGACAATTGATGCTTGCTTACGTTCATGTCGAATCCTTAGTTTGAAAAATAAAATGTCCAAATAAAAGGAAGATGTTAAATTCATATTTTCCTTTTCTCTTTTTGTTTTCATATTGGAATTTATTCGCTGACGTTTATGCCAACACTCAGATGTCTTAACTTACAATTCAAGGCAAAGGATCTTAAGAAAAGGGAATAAACTAGAACATTCCATGGATCACTCCAACAGATCTTAGAAGGTTGCAATCGGAAAGGAGATTTATATTGAATACAGTCTGTTGATCTTCAAGAATAAAATACGAATAGCCGTGTTTTTTCCTCAAAAGATTGTTCCTATGGGAATTTTGTCTTGTTTTTGGAAGTGAAGCTAAAATATATTTCTTAGTTAACCTTAATGTTAATTAATGTTCTTGGAAACTCATAAGCAATTTTACACAATTTGCTTGAGGTGCGCGTGGTTTTAGAACATTTATCAAACATTTACTTTTGTTGAGAGGTGCATAATTTTGTGTAAGGAATGGCACCGTTTTCTGAATCTTGAAACTAAACATTGATATTTCATGCAATAATCTTCATGGCTAGTTTAAAAAATTAAATAAATAAAGATGTAATTAAAATAAATGAGGAAAATATGTCCAAATATTAATTTTAAAGATATGTCCAAAGATAATTTTCTAATACAAAATTTTCATTGCTACTGTGAGGAGCAATGATACATTTGGCTTATTTAGGTTTGCATTTTTTAAAACTGGCGCAAAGTAAGATTAATGTAAGTAAAAGTTCTATGTGAAATATATTTTCTAACATTTATTTAATTAAAATTTTTTTAGTGAATACTATATATATATATATATATATATATATATATATATATATATATATATATATATATATATATATATATATATATATATATATATATATATTGGATTATTAACTCAAAAATAATATCATATAAATAAAATCAGTAATAATATGAAATTACGAAGGTATGCAAATAAATAGGAGGATCTCATATTTCAATCAAAGGGAATAATATAGTTTATTTTATAAAAGAAATGTATTCCACGTATAAAAAAATTACTACAATGCTGTAAGTGACACTTTAAAAATAAGTTTTTAGGTAGACTTTATAACAGCTGTAGATACTGAGCAAATATATATTACTATTTGTCATTGAAGGAATTCATTACTAATAAAATTATGTATCGATTTTCCAATTGTTTATCAGAGATACAAGGATTCACAGTTTGTTAAATAAGATTTACACTGCTTACATTTGAGAAAATAATTATGTATATAAAGTTATGAATATATATATATATATATATATATATATATATATATATATAGTATGATATATATATATATATATATATATATATATATATATATATATATATATATATATATATATATATATATATATATATATATATATATACAAATAAAATATAGGGTTGTGATTAAATTAGCGACGCTTAACTTGAGAGCTCTAAAGATCTAAAAAAAAGTTTATTTTGGAGTGGAATTGGTTTAGTCACTAGGTTTTGTACAAAATTGTGAATATTTGATACCATTAAAATATTTACATCCTTGTAAGTAAATATAAATTTATATGTTGAATTGTGTCTAAAACAGAATGTGTTCGCAAATATTTTTGTTAACTAATCAATTAACTGTCTGAAGGTCAAGGTCACGTTCAATCTCACTCTTTAACTAATTTTATTTCACTCTTTCAATTTCACTCTTTCACTCTTAAATTAAATTTCACTCTTTCACTCTTTAACTGTCTCGCAGTTTCTTACTAATCTTCCTTCCTTCTGTCGCTTTTCAATATTTTCTCTTCCTCGTAAAATGTCATTATTTTGACTGTTATATTATTATATTACGTCTTTACGTGTATTTAAATTTTACAAAACCAATGTCACATGATTTTTGAAAATTACAGAAATTCTAATATAATTGTGACACTTACTCGTACATTTTATATTCTAAAAACAATATAGAATAAAATTATTTTTAATATACCAGGCAAAATAAAAAAAATCAGTATTGGTAAAGTTAAAAATGTCCAAATGAAGAAATTCTTAATTTTCTAATTTAAAACATGCTTTCCCAACTAAAAGCTCATTGTCATATCCACTATAAGTTTAAAAATATATTTGAACTTGAATGAATGAATAAAAAGAGTATATTATTAACAACTGCCTGAAAATTTAATCAAGATATATATCAGGAAAGTGGGAATTAATATTATGAATTCAATAAAAGAAAAAGAATTATATAAAATTGTTTACTAATTAGTTACTTTTAAAAGAAGATTCCAAAAGCTAAGACTTTTTGGATTAAAAAATAATAAATTCAATTTTTCTTTATTTTTTTTTTTTTTTGTTATATTTTTTAAGTGGATATTTCATTTAATTATAACCAAATGGAGGATCCACCTTGTATTACAATCGGTATTAAATACAGAGGAGAATCTCCATTCTATGGCATTGTATTATCCATTCTATTGTAATAAAAAATGTCAAAAATTGTTATCAACTAGCTTCTAATACCGAAAACTTTTTCCAGCGGGAGTAGTATAAAAACTAGGAAAAATTAAAATAAATCTGTTATTATTTTGAATAAATAAACTGCCAAAAGATGCTCCAATCATAAGAATAATTTAAGTAACGAGATTAAAATGCAAAAAGCATTAATCGCTCAAGTGAACTGCATGACCTACTAGTAAAGCCTTAAAACAAATGTCTAGCATAAAAGAAATAGCTGAAAAACCAAGACTAAAATAGCAGAAACATGTTAAACAAAATAATCAGGTATTGAAATTATAAATTAGAAAAAAGTTGCTCTCTAAATAAAATGGAAAATATTTTGCAAAATTTTGCTTTAAAAAAGGCTGTTATGATTTATACATTCAATGAAAGTTTACTTTGTTGGTCACGCAGTTTGATTACGAAAGTTAACTTTAAAATCTAAAACAAATTTCAAATCACTAAAATATTGAACTCAGTAATAACAATCAAATCCACTAACAGTTGAACTGAAGACGAGGTCATTAACCGTTTAGTTGCCAGTCCGGCATAATACAAAGGATAAAATATCGCATGTAAATCATATTACATACTAATAATATCAGATGAGTTGTAATTATTTGATAGCGATTGTAATCTGGAAATTTTAATCCATTCAAACTCAATGCAATACCGGCATATTTCAACAAATGCATTAATATTCAAGCTAATACTTGTTCATGCAATTTAACTTAACGTTCAAAAGGATCTGTTATTATCTAATTAAAGTAATTTTGTTATAAATTTCATAGCTCAAAATTAACTACATCTGAAAACAAAATTTAAAAAATGCCGAGTCAAAATTATAATACCAGAAATCAAAGTCAATGATAAAAAATCGTAGAGACAAAAACGAATTTTTAAATTAATACCTCCCAAAAAGCCACCCAGATTAACTGATATAACGACACTAGATTTTTTTTTCCTTTAGGGACTCATAAAAGACATTCTTTGAAGAAGGAAAATTTCGAATGTTAACGACTTATAATAGGCCAGGATATCAGGCACCATGACTCTAATATGCTCACACGTATCTGAAGCAAAACTGGTCAGTTACCGTCTTGGTATTTTCCGCGCGATGAATGGCAACCAATGGATGTCCATGGATAAAAGCCGTAGAACTGTTTTAGTCTATTTAGACATAAATATTCTTAATTTAAATTTATTTGTATTATTTTATGAATTGCCCAACATCAAAATGTGTCCAGCATTTTATATAATTGTATATTAATTTAATTAAGCTATATATTAGCCCTGTATATTAATTTAATAAAGCAATTTGATATTTTTTAAATTGGCTGCAATTTGTTTTCATTGATGAGAAGTAAAACTAAAATGGTTCCATCCTATGAGTAAAATATGTACCTACTAGATAAGAGAAATGAAAACTCGAATTTACTCAAAAAGCACCAATAAAGAAATTGTTTTATTATGCCAATGAGTCCCTTAGCATTTGACAATGTGGTTCTCGTTAGCATTTCTCTTGTTGAAAAATAAAAATTCAAATTCATTATTATCCCTTCTGACTATTGCTTCTTTATTGTAACTTTACTGCTGGATTTTTGGAAAGAATAAAATATATCCATATGAGTTGTAGAACAGAACCATGAGTAATCTCTCGATACAGAAGTTTTGCAATGCTCATCAAGAAATCTAGATTTAACTGCCAATAAAATTTTATGGAATACTCTATCTAGAAAAATAAAATTAGATCCCTTTTCTTACTAAATAGTTAACAGCAACCTTTGATGCAATGGAATCTTGAAGTGTATTTAAATCTGATGCCATCTGTGAGAGAGAAAATTTGTATAATTATAGGGAAAAAAAATATGAATCAGAATTCTCATTTCTGCAGAAAATTATGCGTTTGTGTTTTTCGTACTTGAGGATTTTCATTTGGCCAAAATAAGGTAATTATACAAAACAATTCCTTTTTTTCTAATAAATTGAATTAATAAATTTAAATTTGAATCTTCATGTTGGTTACATTTGCGAATAAATTTATTTATTTATTTACCAATTTTGTTCATGTAAAGTGAAATTATTATATGAATCAGCTTAATCAGGAATAAAAAATGTTTATTTAAGAACATAACTTAAATAAATATCATACAGTGTAGCAGACTACCTAACGGTCGTAGAGGATTTCTTACAGATAGGGAGCTGGTTTCAAGGGAGGTAACCTGGAAAACCTTCGAACGCTATTCAGACGGATGTGGATGCAAAAATGTAACACTCGTCTGCTGTTGCTTAAAAGTGGTTAGGATTGAATCCACAACCTTCTATTCCTTAGAATCCAATCCCATTGCTAGGTGATGATGAGCCAACAACGCAAATTAATTTCAACTGGTCATTATATTTACCTTCTTATTGTTATGAGTTTATTTTTTAGTGAAGTAAAAACAAAACGGGGCTTTTAAATTTTTTTACTATAATATAGTTAATATATTTATCATGAATACAAAATGTAGAAATTTAGATTGGCAAAAGCTTTTCAGTGTTACTACAATTATATTTAAAATTAGCATAACTAAATATTTTTAACCATACAGTGTCGTTCCAGTTGAGATCATGATTGCATGACTTTATTATAACTCTCATTGGTTTAAAATGTCTATGACGTCAGATAACGTTTCATCTGCGTCCCATCGTATTGAGACGGCATCGTCAATCCGTCTTGTCGAAGAAATTTGCTGCCTACCTTCAAATCGCATTCATTGAGCAGCAGCAAACAAGGCGAAGTTCACCATGGAATATCTGAGAATAGTGTCGAAGTTCATTTTGTTAAGAAAACGATTTTTTATATAAGAAGCAAAGCATCGGTTTGAATAGCCGTTTCCCATGGATTCAAGCCATTAACACGATGACAATAGAACAGAGGAAAAATCAAAATGAAAAAGACAAGACAAAATATCCACTTTATGGTTAGTTTAAATCGACCAGGACTATTAAAATAAATTTTTTATTTGAAGACCGCAAAAACCAATGTTCTTAGATGGGAAAAACGGAAGATGTATGAAGCTTGGCTCAACACTCCTGGTCAGACCCACGCTAAAAGTATGATCTGTAGATCATCAGCGAAGATTGCCTCTGAAATTCTAAGATGCTCTAGGCAGAAGATGCGTTTAATCGTAGGCTTCATAACTGGGCACTACAATTTCAGAAAACACCTCCATAAAATGGGACTGTTTCAGCAAGGTCCTATCTGCAGGAAATGTCATACGCAAGAGGAAACGGCCAAGCATATCATTCACGAGTGCGAGGCCCTTACCCTCCCTAGATTAACTTCTTTAGGCATCATCCATACTAGAGAGTTACACCTAGACTCCATTAAAGGGTTATCGGACTTTGTTAATAAAGTGGGTGACCCGAGCAACTGGAGCTAGGAAACATTGGGTTTTGATACAGTTATTGATACAAAATGCAGATAAAAGCAGAGGTGCCCAATATAATACAAACCCAACACTAAGAAGAAGAAGAAGATTAAAAAAATTTTAATTTCATTAATTAATAGAATTCTTAATTAACAATTGCAATACTTGTAAACAATCACTGTTTAAATTTTAAAACATACTTTACTTTGGCCGACATTAAATTTTTAAATATTTCTCATAATTAAAATTGCAAGGAAAATTTCTGTGGTTGTTATGTAATTATATATATTTAGTAAGTAAATATTTTTATACATTTAATTATGCTAATTTTAAATATAATTTTTTTTCCAAATTTTCTATGGTTAATATAATGTTTTAATTTTGTATAAAAACTTTATCAATGTGTATAACATATTATACAGAAAATTTTGTCAATAATTATGTAACACCATTTACACAAAGACACATCGCATATTCACTTATGACGGATGCTCAGTCCTTTCTTCTAACTTAGGAATTGTTATTCTTAATTATAATTACTTCTAAATTAACACCTGCTTAATCCACTAAATGTCATGCACGCTTTAAAAAAAAGTCAGACTTCAATTTTTGATACCTCTAGGTTTTGAATCTCCTGAAACAACATCTCACTCCTTTTACCATGACCCATTATTTAAAAAAAAACCCATCGTTTTAATAAAAAAATTCATTTAGTAAAAAATTATTTCATACCATTTTAATGAAAAAAATAGAATTTTCGATATGAGTGGACGGTATCATACATAAGTACCAATTTTTTACCTTGGCTATTAGTATCAACATTATTATATTTGACATACAGTTAAATTTTCTGTTACTATTAACATTTCAATAGTATCATTAAATTAATACTATTAATATTTGGAATACATTTTTGCAATTAATTATTAATTTTATATTGATTCAATGTTGGATTTATACATTGCACAACTTCTGATAACTTACATACATCCCATTAAGCACAGGAAATATATGTAAAATTTTGATTAATTTTCTTTAGAAAATTTGTAATTGTTCGAAACTTAGTTGATTCGAAATTATTCAGATGATTTCAAATGTCAAGCCTTAAACAGATTTAATTAAACTGTAATTTCTCACTATAATAATTGAAAACAATTTTAGTTTTATTTCTATGATATCATAAAGTACGAAATTGGACATTTTTAAATTGGACAATTCATACTCAAGAACATTATAATAAAGACCTCGTGTTGCACTTTTTCTTCCTAACAATTCAGTTAATTGAAGTTGTAGCACCCCTCTCCCTACATGTTAGTAGCGCCCTCTACTGATCTGCAGTGGAACTCTTCAGTGAGGGCCAAATTTCAAGAACTTCGGCAGCAAATACCCCACCTCTCCATTTGTCACTGTAATGTTTGTTTTAATGCTAATCTGTGCGTGGTATAAAAATGTGGATAGGTTAAAAAAAATTATTTCTATTTAATACTTCTCTGTGTGTGTTGATCCTTTATTTCTAAATTACTTAGCTGCCCCCCTTATAAAGTAGAATTAATGTGAAATTCAAATGATACACAATCATTGCAGTTACCAGAGCTATGTCTGAAGAAGGTTCGAGTTTACAATTACTCAGTAGTTGCATTCGATTTCATAGTTTTCAAATTAAGGAATATAAATAATCATCTAAAATGATCTTTGTCAAAATATTTCATCAGAAATAGATTTATGTAAAGAGCAATAATGTGTCTGATCTAATGCAGTGTTCTTCAATTAAAATTCCGATTGTTTTAAAAGATCATACATAACTTTCCCCATAGCTTAAGACAAAATCTTAAGATAAGGTACTGATGGACTCATCCATTAGTAAATGTCTTTTATCTCTAAAATAAATTGAAAAACTAATCAATATTTTAGAGTTTATTACTTTCTTTCAATTCTAAAATTTAAATCTGCTGGAAAAGCGGAAAATTCTTATTATTTTTATGAAGATACTTATTTATTACAGAATTTTTTAACATGGAATTCTTATAATTGTCTCTGTGTGAAAAATTACTGTTTTTATAAAAAACAAACTATAAGATTTGGGGATTTCACATTTTTAAAACTTTAAAATTAATTGATGAGATTGAGAAAAGCTGAAGATCTTTGATGTAGATACAGAAAAATTTCATGTGACCTTCAATAAATAAAATAACTAAAAAAATTCGATGCTGAGTCAAGATATGAAGTCAAAATTGCAAAAATTAATTCATTAAAAAAAAAGGGGGGAACACGTTTTTCATGTTTTATGAGAAATGTGAAACTGGATCGAAATTTGGATATGAAGACATAAGCACAGCACATATTTTCTCTGTTTCTATTGATGAATGTATTTCATTTTTATTATTCCCACTATGAAATTAAAGCCAAAGATTTTGGCAAAAGTTGAACTACTTGCCTATAGATTATGTTTTCCGTATTTCCTGGATTGCTTTCAATTAATATCGAAATGAGTGGTAAATCAAATGATGCTCTTAATTTTTTACAGTTTTTCATGCCTTAACTCCACATATTTTCATTTACATACAGTTTTATTTCGTGTCTATTTTTGTATATTCTGTTGAGAGGTAGTATAATTTTTTCAGGCAAAACAACATGATATCGATTTTTTAGTTCTCTCTTTAAATGAAAAATTGTTAACTTTTTTAAAATGTTCAAATTGAAAATGGAACATTATGATTTCAATGCTTCGTTTAAAATAAAAGCGTTTATATATGTTTGCCTTTCATTATTCATATTTTAAAAGCTATTTATTGCGATGAGCATGAAAATCAAAGAGTATCCATAAAATGCGATCATGTATTTGTATACAAACCGTTTGCTAAAGTAATTATTAATATTTTGTTTCATACCTGAAGATTTATGCATATGGAAATGTCAAACAATCCTAATCCAAGTGAATTACGATGCGATTTATTGAGTGGACAATTGTGGGCTTCATCGCAGATCATTAAAATTTCAGAACACACTTTCACACAACGGGATATTTCTAATAAGTCATCAAGTGCAGGAAATTCTAAAAGGACAGTTCAATATACATTTATGAGTGTCAACTCTAGCCTTCATTTGACTGACTCTTTTAGATACTCTTATTTCTAAAGAGTTACGTCAAATCAACCAAAGAGTTATCAGACTTTATAAATAGAATAGGCAACCTAAGCCAATGGAACTATTACACACTGTAAAATATCATGTCCCATGTCAACCATAATATTGGAGTTCATAATCCCAATCAAAACACAATGTTCCCGCCACCTAACATTCCATCGTTCTTATAATTACTGACTTAATATTTATAAATTTAAAACTTATTACATGAAAAGAAAATGGAAGATTTTAGTCGAATCAAAACTAATTAATGCAGAGGAAATGCAAGTAGGTATATTGACATCACACTTTTGCGAAAAACAAAAGCATTAAAAGTATATTGGGAAAAAGTTTGGCCATCCAAGATTGAAATAAAAAACGTGTTTGAATCAATTGAAAATCAAATTATTGCTATATTAGAACTTGCTAAATAGATCGGAGACTATGTTCATGTAATATTGTTAGGGATGCCCAAAAATTATAAATAAAAAAAAATTTTTAGCGGATGTGAAAAAATGGTATCTATAAATGAAAATTGTTTTAAAGGCGAAGCAATTGAGGAAGATTGTGAAGCTAATAATAAATAAAAAAAAAAAGATTAGAGAGAGAGAGAGATTTCTTAATTAGTGCTGAAAATTCGGAATCAATTTTCACGAATTCAGACGCTTCTTCCAAAATAAATCAAAAATTCGAAAGGAATTATAAAATTGTGCATTTTCATTCCATCAAATTAACAATTACGTTATAAGAACTAGCAAACAAACAAAAACTCCAATTTCTTAAAGAGGATACAATGAGCAAAAAATCCTAATGAAGAATAAAATTAAGAAATGAAAGCACGATATTGTTCGGCAGCAAAGATGTTCTCATTTCGTTGCACCGAGTAAAAGAAGAGAAAATTTACTGAATTAAAATAACATTGAGTAAAAAAAAATTGCACTTCTAATTCATTTTGGGTTATACATATATTTATACTGTAATATAAATAGCAATTTAGTTACGGGGAATTTAAAAAAATATTTGTTTTCTATAATTTTTAGAATTTTTACATTATTTCAGAGTCTTAATACAACAAAATCTCATGCAAAGTGATATTTTCCAAGAACTTATCTAATGTTTCACAAAAGAGCTAATTACTTATAATGGATAAAGTAAAAATCTCAAAATTAATGATCAGTATAATGATATAGATCATACAATTTTATCTAAAATAGATGGCGAATACATACACAGTCTATGATAAATCTTAATATCAGCTTATAGTATAATCTATTGCGTCAATAATATTTGTAGTTTGAAATTAGTAATTAACTATTGTGTCAGAAATATTCCGTCAAATGTTTTTTTTTATAATGTAAATTAAATTATTAAACATTGTTTACAGAAATAAATGATGAAAAATGTAAACAAGCTCCCAACATCACAGTTGAAGCCAACTTACCAGAACAACAGAAGTCTTCATATCGCCGGTCGTCCCATGCGTTTCTTTCACTTCAAACAAAACAACAGGTAGAAAAGTTTCACAGTTTTGTTCTGAAATGCGGATTATTCTGATGAATTCTTATTTTCGAGCCCTTCTGGCAGACGATTAGGGTCAAGCACAATCCCGCACACTGCTCTACTTTTCTACTCTTTTCTTTTTTTCATCCAGAAGTGTGAATTTTGAACCGTGAAAAAATGTTTTGAAGAATCTTATTTAAAAGAAAAAAAAAAAAGAAAGTAATGAGCAAAGAATAAATCGAGGGATCATTTTCGTTCGTGTTGACCCTGAGATATCGTGCGCTTATTTTATCATTTTCATTTCTTCTTCCCCCCGTCCCTCCTTCAGTAGCCGCAGGAGTAAGGAAAATTATGCTTTCGATTGTTTCGTGTTGCCTGAAGTGAAATGAAGCGAGGTGTGAGATGATGAATATCAGGACGAAAGGGAAAAGAATCATCTAAAATTGTATAACAGATGTTAATATCGTTTGATCCATTTTAGATTTCGATTTTCTTGAACTTAATCCGTGGGAAATATTTCTAAATTTTCTGATATAACTTTCCCATTCACTTCAAGCATGAAAAAATATTTCAAAAATTAAGAACAGAAATGTCTTTTAAATAATTTTTTTCAGATATTATCTAAGTTTTTCCCATGAAATGCAAATTCAATGTCGAGTTTAAATTTAATAATATTTTGTAATTCAAATTGAAAAGATAAATTATTTCCCTAGAAAAGGCTAATTTTATTTAGGAACTCTGAAATATTTCGTTTTTAGAGTGTCTGTTCTTTGGAATTAATTTGCAATTCTTTCGATGTATGCAGTGGCACTTACATTTACTACCATTGTATAGAAAAATGACTGAATAGTTTTGCCTTGTAGAAAAAAAGATTGTTAATTGAAAAATTATTAAAGATATTTTTCTCACTAGTAAACCATAGAGTGACGAAGGATATTTTTAATCTCTATTTTAATATTAGCTTTCTGTCTGTCTATTTCTTTTAGTTTCCAGCTTTTATACTTTGGTCAACCAGCAGAGATATGCAGCACATCCAGCTTTCCCTTAACGGGGCTTTAAGAGAACTGTTTCATTGGTCTAATGAGAATCAAATGATAGTAAACATTGATAAAAACCTTTTACCAGCTGTTCACTTTAAGTATAAAACCCTATGATATTAGTTTATATTATAGTTTCCATCGTCTGTGTAAAACAGCTAAAGTCAGATATCTGGGCATCACTTTGGATACAAGGTTAAGTTGGAATACCAAGCTGTTGAAGTTATAGACATCGGAAAATCCAGAAGTAAACTTTTAAAAAGACTTGCAGGAGCGAAATGGGGAGCTTCACAAGACTTACTCTGCACCACCTATAAGTTCTACATCAGACCTGCAATTGAAAATGGATCTGAGCTCCTGATTACTGCATCGGATACTGTCCAGAAAAAATTGGAGACTGTTCAGAATGATGTTCTTAGACTTATCTCCGGTGGGGCTTCATCTACACCTATTGAAGCAATGCAAATTCAGACTGGGTTGGAACCTTTTGCAGATCAAAGACAAAGCGCTGCCCTGAAACTCTCCGAAAGGCTTCTAAGAGATGATGGTTTCTGGAAAAATTATATTCCTGTTTTCTCAAGATTGAAAACACAGAGAACCTTTTTGACTTTGACCAGGGAATTGTCAGATAGGTATAAGATCACGGATGCAGATAGAGTGCCTTTGTTTAGACCCTCTATCTTTCAAAACCATATTTATAGAGCTGATTGCCATCTAGAACTGATACTACCTGTTAGTAAGAAGGTCTCCACTGATTCTGAGCTAAGGATGGCTACCCTAGCTACTATCGATGAGCGTTATCCATCATCTGTTTGGTTCCATGTATATACAGATGCTTCAGCTGTGGATGCCATTAGAAATGCTGGTGCAGGAGTATACTCTAAGAGTTTTAGGCTTTGCCAGGCTGTTGGGAAATACTATAACAGCTACAATGGTAAAGTGGCCACTGTGCAATTAGCACTTGAAGAAATCAGAAGGGGTAATGAGAACAAAATAGTTTTTTTATAGGCTCTCAGGCCACCTTCAGGTCTCTCTCTTCAATTGCTCCTATTGGGTCTGTTTATCGCTGTCAGATGGCAATTATTTCTCTACTAGAAGAGGGACGTCAAATTGTGATGCAATGGATACCCAGCCACTGTGGTATCGCGGGAAATGACGCAGCTGACAAATTGGCAAAGGCTGGCTCAGATCTTCAACAGCCTTCTCCAGCCTTGGAGTACCATATTGTTAAAAGGCTTATTAAGTCAAATATAGCCTCCTATCGTAGAAATGTTTATAAGATGTGCACAAAAGGGAAATCATGGGCTTCCTTACTAACAAAGCCTATTCCGTGCAACCTCTACAGAGCTGTAAGAGTGGCTAATTTTCGCCTTAAAACTGGTCATGATTATCTGCAAAAACACATTCACCGTTTGGGTTTGAAGGACTCTCCGATCTGCCCTTTTTGTGGACTGGAGGACATGACTGGTGACTTTTACACTTGCCCTGGACTTTCGGACGTCGCAGTTAGAAATTCTGCGGAAGATGACTTTTTATTTACCTCAAGATTGCATTGGGCTGCCCGACAGAGACTGATAGTTGAAAAACCAAGGTCGGGCGTAGGATAAAAAAAAAAAAAAGCTTTTATACATTTTTTTAAAGTAACTTTTATTTTTATTTATTCTTTTTTTTATCCGAATTGTAATTTTGATCCGAAGAATCCTCTTATCATTAAGTTGTGGAATATTATTTCCCGAACATTTAAAATTCGTATATATATCAGGCATGTATAAATATTTCTGTCATGCTGACAAAAGCACCTTTCTATTAAATATCAACGCTTTTTGTCTTTTAATCTAACAATTAATCCAATATGAATGTTTATTTTAATAAAGATGATTAGGATGGTGTTTTTTATAAAAAATATTAAAGTCGTCTTATCTGGCTGTGGTGTGTACAGTCCATTTTCAGAAATAATCTTGAGAGGGACAATATCTCAACTTATAATTATTTTTAAGCTGTTACCATAAAATATTTTTATCCCATTAATCCTGAAAATAATTCTATCAAAAAATCAAAGATTATAGTGTCATCTATTTTTTTTTTTAATTTTTCAAAATAATTTTTTGTTGACAACAAACGTAATCTGTAATTACCTGTATTTTTTAATTTGCTAATGTTTCTAATATCTGAAAAATTTATGTATAGAATTAAATATATTTGTAACAGAAATATATGATATTAATTATAAATTACATTACCATATATTTATTATTCTTAGCTTTGAATTATATATTAATTTGCAGTGTATGAGGAATCTAATCCAAAAAAAGAATCTACATTATTGGGATCCAACCGAACTTTCTCAATATGAGAAGACAATCGAGAAATATTACGGGGTCCATGAAGTAATTGCTTAAATACTTTTGTTCGGCATTTGTAAAATAAATAAATCATTAGGATTCAAGGCCAAAAACAAAATTTTTTTAATTAAATAATGATTTTTTGTGATAAACTTAGTGAAAGACAGATTTTACGTTTCTCATACAATAAGGTAAAATATAATCATTCCATGATAGTTCAGGGTTGTTGAAACATTTACACTAAACTTCACGTACAAGTTTATAAGCTTGTTCTAATTCGCTGAAAATATGTTCATGATGGTATAAATAGAGTTGTATTTTCAAGTAACATTTGTGAGATTTGTGCTAAAAGTGCTATGTATACTCGAAATTTATTAATATTGTCTAACCTTCCACAAGAATTGCATTTTATTAATTCATGGTTATTTTCGAAGTTAATAAAATCATTACTTCTTCAATTGCTGTATCAAATGTTAAATCTGAAACCAAATTTCAAAGTTTTTCTCAAAATAATCGTTTAAATTTATAATAAACCATGTCCAAAAAAATTATTAGCTGTTTTCCAACTAAAATCGCAAGTCAAAGTAAATGTGGCAACGTAATTATAAAAATATCTGTAAATATAATACATATTGTTCGATTACAATGAGAGTTTCAGATATAGATATTTCTGAAAAATGTTTTATCACATGATAAATTCTTTGAAAGTAAGTTATTATTAAGAGCGCTTAAAGAACACAATAAAATATAAAGTTCAGATCCTTTACAATTCTGTAGGAGTAAAACCACCAATTTTTTTATCATCGATAAAATTTTTGATTTATTAATAATTCCCAGATCTTAAATTTGCCTATTATTTCTGCTAATGAATTAAAACATTGGAAAATAAAAAAATAAAAAAATTACCGGGCCTATTTCTTGATGATGTGAAATATCCTTAGTATCATTTTGTTTCTAAATAAGTTTGGCAAGTCGAGCATTGCTTGTAACAACTTTTCATAAAATCGTAAATTGTTCTCCATTTATGTTATTTTCAAGGTTATCTTCGACACCAAATGATTGTAGTCTATTTTTGTAGTGCTTATAAGTTATATGTGAGAAGATGATTTATTTATAAGGGATGAAATTATTACCCCCCCACATACAATATATATCAATCTTATATAACTCTTCTATTTATAAATATTCTTTTACAATAATCTCGAGCTCAGACTCCTAAAGTCCTCTGTTAGGCGTCTAGTTTAAGAGTATATAATTTTGGATATGACAAATGTATATAGGATACAAACATCTCTATATTTTTAAAAAAAGACTGCTGAAAAATAATGGATGCATTAATATTTCTTAATTCTCAGGCTTAATAAAAGTTCGTTTTTGTTCACAAGTTTCCACACAATATTGACACGTTAAATTTTCGTCGATTATTTTTAAAATAATTTTGATACAGCATGTGATCATAAAAAATATTTAAAAAATATGAACTCTTTTCGATATGATATGAAAAGTATAGTGTAATATGATAATTCAAAAAGTATTTCAGTAAATGATAAGTTTAGTACTTATATATCAATCAAATAATTCCAGAGACTGAATAATTCTACTTGAATCGGCATTTTCATTTGAGAACCGTAAATCCTTCGAATAGTTGATTACCATGAAAACAATTAGTGGATAACCACGAACACAAATTTTTGTTGTTGTCCATCAGAATAATAGCTGGATATTTTTGTTTAATTTTGAAACCTATCAAAAGTACAAGCCACCTGATATTGATAAAGCCATAAAATGCAACAGGCTACGATGTTTCAAACATTTGCATCGATCTGTCTAGGCAAACTCAGTAAAAAAGCTCACATTTACTGATCCCATGGGAAACAGAAGACGAGGAACACCACCAACTAGGTTGCTTGACTCAGTAGAAAAGAGCTTTTATTTGATAAATAATAGTAACCGGAAGAACCCTACAAAAGGGATAGGACCAGTTGGCAACGGCTATTAAAGATGGCCTTAGTCTATAACAGGCTGTAGTGCCTCAAAAGAAGAAGAATTGAATAACGAACTGAACTGCTGATATTGAAGCCCCAAATTTATTTTGAACAATTTATCTTAAATTTCTCCGACCTAATTCAACTACCATTTTATAAACCATGCATCAGAATATAATTAACAGCTTTAAGTTCAAATAATGTAAGGTACATTTGCAAAGAATCGATTATGGTTTTTGATCGCCTTATGAAATTACCATTCAAAGCGGGTTAAAGAAGGTTAAAGGATCGGCGTTCCATACGGAAGGCCGGGGTTCGATTCCAGAAGCTGCCAAGGGCTCACCGAGTACATGCGATATACATACTCGTTAAATATTTGGACTCGAAATTCCTGTGGTCGGTCGCTGAGAAGTTACCATGGGTGTAATGGTCTGGAAAAAAATTTCCTTCCCCTTCAGATCAATGTCAAAATTAAGAAAGTGAATGTTACGGTGGTGCCATCTATTGGCGAAGTTTAAAGCAAAGCCGTACTTTCACCTTCGTGGTGATCTGGTTAAACGGAAGACGTGCCCTATACTGACTTAAATTCGCATAGCTAAAGGCATAATGAGCTTGGCTTGTCTAAGTGTCATAAGTAAAAACTTTTTGAATGATATTCGAATATAATTTCTACGAATGAAGAATTTGATGATTAAATGATAGAGAGTTACAATGAATGAAGATGAAAAAGAATTTCCAGATATATAAGAAGAAGCAAATGACACAGAGCTGTGCCCGCCTGCAAAACAAGCAGATGAGTGGTTAGTAAGATTGAGGTACTTTTTGAGAAAAACAACAGTCAAATGCTCTTTCCTAAATCGAAAAATGTAAACATGTGATTTTAAAAACAATTTTGAAAAGAAAAGTAAGAGATTACGTTGCATTATTTTTCATCGCGCGCGTTAAAATAAAAATAAGAATTGCTTTTCAGAATGAATACTATTTTGCATGTACACTGCTGGCCACCGTAAATGCAACACTCTGAAGGAAGCATGCAACATGCATTAGCGGAGAGAAGATATGCAAATGATTAGAATTTCAACCCAGACGTACAACACTCGCGCCTGTGGCACCACTTCAAAGCGCTATTTAAGATTTTCGATGATTTCAAGTTTGGCAATTGTGCTTTTCTTATGGTTCTTTTTTAAAAAAGATGATCAATTATGCCTCGTAGAAAACAGCGATCATTTTTTGATCAAGTATCCGAGTTCGATAGAGGAAGGATAGTGGCCTACCGAGATTGTGGATTATCTTTCAGGGAAATCGGTAGTCGTGTTGGACGAAACCAAACAACTGTAATGCGGATATGTGATCATTGGATGCAGGAGGGTACGACGAACCAACCTATTCGATCGCACCCACCTCAGTGCACAACTTCACGTAATGACAGGCAAATTCTGTGCATGTCAGTGACGGATCGCTCAGCCACATCACGAACCATAGCACAGCACATTCAGTCTGTAACGCATCATCCAGTGTCTGCGCGTACCATTCGACGCCGTTTACAACAGAGTGGTCTGTTCCCAAGACGTCCATTGCTTTGTCTACCCTTGACGCAGAACCACAGATGTCTCCGCCACCAATGGTGCGATGAAAGAAGGATGTGGACGGCAGAATGAAATGAAATTGTCTTTACTGACGAGTCACGCTTCTGTCTGCAACACCACGATGGTCGCATTTGAGTCTGGAGACACCGTGGAGAGAGGATGCTGAACAGCTGCGTTACCCACAGCCACACTGATCCTCTACCGGATATTATGGTATGGGGCGGTATTGGATATCATACTCGCACTTCTCTAGTACGCATTGCTTGTACTTTAAACAACCAGAGTTATATCTCCGAGGTGTTGGAGCCAGTTGCCTTTTCTTACATTCAGCTCTTGCTCACAGCCATATTTCAACAGGATAATGCGTGACCACACGTGGCATGCCTTGTCTAAGGGTTCTTCACATCGCCAGATTGAATTGCTTCCCTGGCCGGTTTGCTTTTCGGATCTTTCGCCGGTATAAAACATGTATTCCATGGTTGCTCAACGACTGACTCAGATTACATCCCCAGCTGCCTCACCAGATCAAATTTGGCAGCGTGTGGAAGCTGCTTGGTCTGCTGTGCCCCAAAAACGCATCCAAAGTCTCTTTGAATCAATGCCGAGGCTATGGCAGCCGTGATTTCGAACAATGGCGGCTACTCTGGCTACTGATTTTGGCAGGAACCGCACTTCACAGAAGTCTATAAATTTAATAATCATTTGATACTTGTTATCTACAAAATAAATTTTGCTGTGATATCTCTTGCCTTTCTTGGTGTTGCAATTTGGGTGGCCAGCAGTATTGTATAATGCATACTAAATAATGTTTACTAATAACTCTTTATTTATAAAAAGAAAGCAGTTTCGGAAAAAAATTTTTTTTTTATTTTAAGAACTTTAGCTTTTAAGAAGTGTTTTACAAGTCCTTACGAATTCGTAAAAATGAGAGTCTACTATAGTTTAATCCATAATATTGTTTAGATTAAATTTAACTCGTTACAGTTTTTACTCTGACTTAACTTTAAGCTTAAAATCGGAATTTTATAAATTAAGTTTTTCTTAGCGCATTAAAAAATCGATAATAAATCACTTTTAAAAATTATATTAAATCAATTAAATGATATTTTAATATTATTGATTACACCTTCAATAAAAAAATAAAATAAAATAAAACTTATGGGAGGGACAGAACAATTTAAAATGTTTAGATTTTATTCGAAATTAGGTTTCTAACTTAAAATTTGAGCGGTAAGCGTCAATTACATGCATTTTCCAAACGATCTGTATCATTTTATTTGACAATACTGATGACTCCTAGTAGCGAAAATAAGAATAAAAGAGTTAGTGAACTTCGAAATAGGAAAATGTTTACTCAGATTTTTAAGTAACATTATTTTAAGATTAAGTATTTATAATTTATGGTTATTTAGAACGTGAACTGCCGCACTATATATTCAAATATTTGCAAATCTAGCTTATATCACCTACAGAACCATGCGATGTACCCCATTATTGAGCAGATTTAACTGCTCTTTCATCGCCATATTCCCTCAAGCGAAACGCTATCATTAAAATGTCATTTTACCTCCTCATATTCGTTCAACTTCTAATTCATTTAAAGTTTCCTCGTTAATCTGTGGTCATATTTGTTGACGACATCCCATAAGTACTTTAACGCAAAGAGAAAACAAAATTGTCAAGAGAAGATAAAATGATCATCAATTGATTTCTGTTGTTTTCAAGCCTAAATGATTATCTGGATCTTGGAAATTGTAATCCGAGCGTTTCTGGAAAGAAACAAGCAACGAAAACTGTCGAGAATCATTAATTTGATTTGCATGGCTTACCAAGGTCGAAAGTTGGGCAAAAAAAGAATCTTTTGGTGGTTACATTATTCTCTTTCCCATTGTGTTTCCATTCATTTGGATATCATTAAATGCGGATTTAATCTCGTATTCGCTGAATCTATATTTAAAAATACTAAATTAATTTAATTACATTAAAATAGAAGAATAATAATGTCAGAACGGGTAACAGACGAAAAATAATTGATTTTATTCACAATAAAAGCATAAACGTCTCAACTCATTGATCATTACCATTTAAGTAATTAATCTTCTAATAATAAAAACGTGTAACTACCTTTTGGGGAAGCCTCTTTACACTCAAATTCTGATATATATCATATGTTGAGAGAGACAGGGATTTTTTTAAGTAAAAGTGATTCTAAACTCTTCAGAATGTGGCAAAAGAATTCGAGGGAATGTTTTTGAAGTTAGCCACTGCAAGTTTTAAAAATTTAGAAGCCAGTGTAGAAAAAGATTTACATGAAAGTTATAAAATTACACGTCAAAAATGAAGGGAAAATACACTTACTTTATCCAAACTTAAGAAATGTCACATTTTAGAATTGTTATTAAAAAAAATTTATACTTATTTTTTGATAGAAAAACGAGAAAAATTACGCGGAAAAATAAACTTCAAAATGTCAGTTCCTGTGTAAAACTCCTTTTTGATGACATGAATTGACGATCGAAAATTTCGGAATAGAAGATGCTTCTTATTAGTGGATTATGGATGAAATCAAAGTTCTCTCATAAACACTGAAATTTAATGCTTACATTCCTGCGAAATTAATAAAATGATTCTGAAGGGGTTGTTCCAAACAAGTTAACTTTAATCTCTCAGGTTCTTTTCAAAATAATACACGGTATCATATATATATATATATATATATATATATATATATATATATATATATATATATATATATATATATATATATATATAGCAATAAAATCATTTTTAATGTGGACATAATGCTACTTATAGTAACAAAAATACCTGATAGTAACAAACTGCAAAGGAATGATCAGGTTAGATACTAGAAAATTAAACCAATGTAACAAGAGATTCGATGCTTAATCAGTACTAAAGTCAGATTTGAGAGGAAAACTTTGCTTTGGACATTTGTTTTAAAGTCTACGGGAAATTTTAATTTAAGTTTTACTATACATGATAGGATGATTACTTTTTTTATCCACATAATGCTATTTTCTTTAATAGTTAGTAAAAAATGTTCCCTTTGCCATAAATACATATTCAAATCATACAATATGACAAATGATATTTTAACTTTTTAAATTAGTTTAAGAAATAAAAGATGGAGAATATACAGGCCAAGTCTTAATAATGCATTGTAAATAGTAAATGTCAACATATGTGTTTTGCCTAAAAGAAAATTAGATTTTCATTTCTGTGATATGAATTCTCATCTTAAATTTGATTTTCTTTTGTGAAACTCCATGTGGTGAATTTTGCACACGAATAAAAAATTAGCCTAATATTTTTCATATAGCGCAAAAAATGTTTGAATGCTTGCCAGAGAAATAAGGCTAGAAAAAGAACAAGGAATTGGGGGGGGGGACTCTCTATGACCCACTAATCAAATTTTAAATTAATATAAGTAATCCCGCAAACAGGCATTGGAGAATATATTTTTTTTCCACAATATTCATTGTTAGTCTATTGTCACAATTTTGATTGTATAATGTTTCTGAATAAATAAAGTATTTATTTTACATAATATAATTCAATATATTGTTATTCAATTATCGCTATTTATATTCATGACTTTGTTGGAAACATCCCCCTCCCCTCCACACGAACTTAATGGTTTAATTATTATTCTTATCAACAAATTTACATTCATTTCTCAGGCTGCAATTCTAGATTTTGATTATTGCAACTCCATTTGATTGGATCACGTTGTTCTTCTTTAACAGCTGATCATGTGATACATAAGTAACTGAACGCAATTTATTGCTGAACATCCTAACGACACATTTTTAATCACCATACAATAAATTTTGATTTCAAAGAACGAATGAAAAGGTAATTTTTTTCCATTCAAAATACTGACGAATTCACTATCTCAGTATTTGACTCTAGTATTAACAGTCTTTTAAATTCTTGTACTAGTAATGTCTCTAGCAGCATTTTAAAAAGTCCCCACATAAGATCAAAATAATTATGTGTTAAGAAATTAGATTTATTTCATATTTTAAAAACATTTTTTATATGCTGCTATCGTATTTGATTTCAAAAGAGAGCGAAAAAATCCGGACTGATTTTTTTTATATAAATCACTGACACCCATTCATATTTACCTTTGTCATTTTTCCTAATAATTGACACAAGAATTAAGTACACTTTTAATTTCTTTTTATTTTCGTATTCCTTTATATTTTATTTCTATAATTAAGTTATTTAAAATAGCCCTGCAAAGATTTTAATGAATTTTTTTTATGTTGCTATATTGTCTTAGATTTTCTAGAACATGCAAATAGGCCATGGAATTTTTTTATTATAAAAATCATTTCACTTTTCCATGCTGTCCTTTTCAACACATTTTTCTTACCAATGCAAAATATTAATATTTTATTTCCAAAAATATTAATATTTTGCATTGAATTTATCGAAACCGACATTCCTCACTTTGGATCGATTTAAAATTCAAATATTGATAAAATGACGCGCTAGTTATAAATATTAATTTCACTTGATTTTTAAATAATTGAAAAACTAGTAAGTAGTGATTAGTTTGTAAATTTCAGATAATGCCGTAACCAATGTAGTTATGATAAAAACCAAAACTGCTGGCGATGAAAGATTTAGAAGGCAGATCATCGTCGATATCAAGCGGATGCTAAAATTTAATCACTTTTACAATAGCGGTCAAATTTAATTTTTAGAATTTCATTTTGAAACATAATTCTATATGTTTTCATTATTGGCATAAAGCAATATTTGAAGTTATAAAATTTCCTCGTTTAAAATAGATCGTTTTTACATCTATTTAGTTCCCATTTACATCTAATTGTAATTTACATTATATAAAATTTCAAAAATTTTTAAAGACTTATTTATGAAAGATTTTAAGAGCTAAGTTAGGTTTTACAACTCTCTACAAAAAATTTAACAAACATCTCTATGTATTATTACTTTATATACTTTTAAGACTGTTTAGTCTATTAATAAGGTTTAACTTCTTAACTGCCTAAAAATATTAAATACTTCACCACAAAATAATGAATTGATATTCATAATAAAATTATTAGATACTAAATAAAATTTTATCCTCTATCAACTAGTATTTTTTATTAAGCTAAAAATTAACAATGTTCATTTCAATCATATTGCTGAATTCTTTTAAATTTTTTTCTCAATGATTCAATATGTTAACATGTAATAATATATTAAAACCAAAATAACTGCAATTATTTATATTGTAAAGGAAAAAAATCAAGATAATTTTTTACATTACATTTTATTACGAAAAACTACAAAAATATGAATTTTAAAAATGAACAAGTTTTACTTTGGCACAAATGAAAACTAGTTAACAAATAATAATTATACACAAAAAGTATGAGAAAAAATAATTTGAAACCTGGTATCAGTTTCAATACAAGAATTAATAAAAATACAACAAATAAGAATTGATTCCATACAAAAATAACAGAGATTCCTGTGTAAATATAAATGCGACAAATTTATAAGTATACAATATCAAATGATTCATTTCCATCTATGCAAGATTTGAAAGGTACAGGAAGTTAAAATATTTTCTTGACATAAACTTGTCACTTTTTTATGTTTAATTATGTTAATCATTGAAAACAAATTAAGTGAACAGCTATTTATCTAAATTATAGGATCTAACAAATAATTATTTAATCAGGATTTAAAAAATCTAAGTTACATTATTTCTTTTCCTAACCTATATAAATTAAGCTTTAATATTTGCTTTTGGTGCAGGTTCTACCAAAAAATTCTTTAAAAAAATTCTAAATACATGTGGCTTCCTAATAAAATTCTGTTATTCAATACTGTTTTATAATTTCAATTAAATAAAAATTGAAAAATAAAACAATAGTTAATCCCGAGATCGTTAAATAAGCAGATATCAAACTTCTTATGTTTGAATGAATTTATTATGATTTTAAAGAAATTTATATGGTTTCTTAAAAATAGTATGTTATTGGAGGAACACAGACTTTTTAGCTCATAAATAATTGTACAAAACATTTATGCTGTAAGCATAACTACAATTATTTTATGTAGATTATTATATGAATATAAATTCTTAGAAAATGCAATTCTAGAATAACTTGCATATTAAGAAATAAACCCTTCTACATAAACTAAAAATTTCAATTTAAAAAGATAGCTAATTATCTATAGATTTAACAAATATTCTTTGGTTCAAATATTTTGATAACATTACAGCAGACACATATACTTAGACATCACACTCATTAATATACATAAAAATATTTATATAACAGACAAATAGAAAAATATGACTTTGCTTTCTAAAACTTTCTTTAACACAGAAAGAACAAAAGTAAACTATATATTGCACCATATTTTACATAAGCTCAAATAATAAAAAACAAAACTTTGATTTTTCTCCTTTGGTTTTTATTAAAGCTCGTATAAATATACATACTTTTTTTTACCAACAGATGAATGAGCTGGACTACATAAATGTACAATTTTTACGTTAAAATGCCATAATTGAAAAAATGATAGATAAGAACTAAGGATGACTTTTACTTTGAATGATAGGAAATTGTATGTTAGGAAGATAATTAAAATGTAAAAATAGGAAAAGTAAACTAATAAAAAATTAAGGAAATACATAATTATATACAATGGTCATATTTAGAATGTGCTAAAAAATGTTTCACAAATAGTGAAAATTGCTTAGACAGTGTAAAAATATAAAAATGGTAATAAAAATATATTTTTCTGTAATTTTTAATTTGTTTTAAGTAAATATTTCAGCATATAAAGACCTTCAACACAGAAATGAAAAATAAATTGATACTGCAGTTAAAACTGAAAATTTCAATTAAAATATATAATTTGTTGTGTTTTAATTATCTAGAGCAGACAAAGTGGAATAATGAATGCAATATAGAATTTAAAATTATTTTGCAAAAATCGATTCTTAAAAACTGTTTATATACGTATTTCTTGTTTCCCAAGCAAACACATAAAATTATAATGAAAAATACATTACAAAAACATCAAAAATTATTGAGGTTGTTACAGTATTAAAATGTACTTAACAGTAATATATGAATTATTGTCAATACATGAATTGTCACACATTGTCACTTAGTACATTAATTAAAAATAAATTAAAGCTAAAAAGTAATTACTTTATATATAATAATTGTATATTTTGAAAAATCTATAAAAGATTTCAAACAAATGAAGTAATACTAAGTTTAAAAATTGTACATAAATATACATTAGTAAAATAAGTATTTAGTTCTGTAAACAATAATGTCATTTAAGTGATATTATTTGCTATCAATATCTTAATACATTTATTGTAAGTAAAAAGTTAAAAAGTCTCATGTATTTCAAGTCTACGAGTAATAAATATTATTAAATGAAGTAATAGACATTTTTTTTCAAATATTATAAATTTTAGAAGAAATAAGCTCTCAAATATTGTATTTATTAATTTTATAGTTATACAAATGCTAAATAGAACTATTCTTTTAATAGCATAAATTATTATTTTTACACAAATGAAAATATTGGAAAAGTCAAAATAAGGCAGGATTCTTTGTTTTGGCAACCCAGCAAGCTTTAAATCATATTTGTTCGTCAGTGCTATCAATTTAAAAGGTCAAAAGATATTTAAATAAAAATATTTAAACTGGCAGTTCAGATGAATAATTACGGTCCATATACTGTTTAGAGAAAAGCACATAATTTTCTTAATTCATAAAAATAAGTTGTAACAAATTAAGTGATATTTTTTTTACCAAGTTACTTCTGAATGAAATAGAATATCGAATATTCTGAAATATTTATTAAATTTATATTTATATAATATATTTATGTAAGTTAACTTTATATATTTTATAATGAAGTAGAATACCAAAATATAATAAAAGTAAACTTATGTCAACATATTATATAAAAATAATTATAAAATTCTTTCATTTTTATATTTACAATTGGAATGTTTTAGATACTGTATTTTGTGTTTAAAGGATAATAATAATAACATTAATTTTTAGGCATGCCATAAAATTTAAAAAGTACATTTGACACTTAGATTTATTAGCTTTTCTTGGAACAAAAGACTTAATTATTCAGTTAAAATATTGCATAACAATATAAAGAAGTTCATCTAAACTATTAAATAATCATGAAATTAAAATTTTCATGTAAAATAAGAAACAGTGATAACAAATGCAATACAATTTACATTGAAATATTAAATTCAATCAATTCCAGAACTATTTCAACAGGGTGATTTATGACATTTATACCCATTACAAATTTTAAAACTTACTATTGAAAATAAGATAATAAAATAATGGCATTCAAATAACTAAATTGTAGCAATGCATATAAGTTTGATTTGCTAACATATTTTCATATAAAATATGGTTACTCTTTAAGAAATGCACTTTTTCCTAAAATAAAGGAAATCTGGAGTATCATTTAATGTGATCAACCCTACTGCAAATTTTCTTATATAGAAATAACATGCAGAAAAATCTTCAAAGTTTTATAGATATATTTTCACTCAGACTCATATTAATGCTTCATATAAAAATATTGAATGAGAATTATTAACAAACATATGGCAATTTCAAGTCTTATTTTGTACACATAGCTGTCATAAATCATGTTCATCATGTGTACAAGTACGTGTATTTTCATTTTTGATTTTCACATATTGCACTGGAAGGCTTTCTTTTTCTTTCTGCACCAGGAGCAGCATTAAAAGCTTTAGGTTCTTGTTGGCGCATTGCTTTTTCTTGTAAGTCTGCAAAGCAGAAATGAATAATTAATAAAGAATATAAATACTATTCCTTCAATCAATTAACAATGATATAAGTTTCATTTATTTATTTATATTATTTTTTTACAGTATTTAAAAACAGATTCCTTTTATATTTATTTCACTAATTCCTGATTACTGCGAAAGTAAAACAAGAATAAAATTAAATTTCAATTTTAGTTATTCTGGTTACTAGTTAAAGTGGAAATGAATTCTTAAATAAATCAAATCTTTCAAAACAGATTATTTCAGCTTTTTTAAGAAAATCTAAATTAAAATAAATTATTGAATAAAATATCTCATTACAATATTTATACATATCATTTTGAACTAAAAGTTTCACTAAATACTCACATAATAATCCAGAATACCAGGGATTAAGCTTGTCAAAATAAAAAATAAAAATTACATATTGATTGTAAA
The DNA here is from genome assembly GCA_037975125.1 of Latrodectus hesperus. Taxonomy (NCBI): domain Eukaryota; kingdom Metazoa; phylum Arthropoda; class Arachnida; order Araneae; family Theridiidae; genus Latrodectus; species Latrodectus hesperus. The sequence continues at coordinate 22,455,990 of CM075853.1, read as the reverse complement.
TAATTTTGAAGAGATAATTAAAGTTAATTAGTAAATCTTCATTGCAGTGAAAGAGAAAATAAATATTACCATACCTTATGCAGTAATAAAAGAAATTAAATATTTTACAACAGACTAACATTCATAACAGATACTTAAAACTGTTTGTAATTCCAGTAAAATATACTATAAATTAGAAATTTAACAATAACATTATTAAAATTAACACTAAATTATAACACAGTATAAAATGAACTAATTACATATCAGAGATATAATACTTGCTCTTAAGACAAAGTATTTCAATATACATTAGCTTATGAATATGATTTTTAAATGTATCTAATTCATAAAAAATAACAATTGTAGCATTCTTACTCAAAACAGAATTAAATATTAATAGTATTGTTAAAATGAGTAGAGAATCTTCATTTATCCTAGTTAGTAGTTGCTGAAATTAAATATTTAATTTTTCTTTGAAATGTTATGAGAAGTAAAATGTCTAAAAGTAAAAAAGCAAAAAATTTTTAATTGCTTTACATGAGTAAGTAAAATTAGTTTTTACAAATATCACCTAATGATGGAAATAGAATGGACAGTTTAAAGACATGTAATGCATTTAAAAGTTTTTTCTTTTAAATAATGTATATTAAAATAGCTTGTCTTATAAGAGAAGAAAAATCTATGGGTTATATTTCATTAATCATATTCATTAATTTAAATTGATAATTCTTGTCTTTATTTTATTAATTAATTCTGTTTCTGCAACTTGTTAAGGTGTAGTAACACAGCATACCTCAAATACATGGATTTTTTTTTGCAAGCTGATCAATTATATTAATTTATTCATTATCTATAGGAAAACATTTCAAAGTTTCCAATTAAAAATATTAAATATTTACTTTTTTTTTTTTTTTGAAAAATCACTAAACATGTTTCATAACATTTGAAACTGAATATTCATTTAAAATTCATTTCTATTAATGCTGAAATAAAACATTAATAAGAGTAAGTAAACATAACTACAATTTCAAAAATTTGCTGATATGAGTTTACATGTTTTCCATGGGGCATAAATTATAAGAAATAATATGTATTTTATTATAATTATTATATTTTTATTTCAAGTGTGTATGCAATTCCAGTATTTAACATATATAGTTTTTGTTTACATTATAAAAACATAGTTTTAATGAGAACCAGAGAAAACATTTTTCATCTGGTTAAATTTTAAATAGCAAAAATTATGCTTAAAATTCAAAATAGTTTGCAAATACATCATTGTATCTTGACTGAAACAAAATACTATTTTTGTGTTACAGCAGGTAAGTACAGGTTACTGGTTTCTAAAGTAAGATATTGTCATTGCATTAAATAAAATAAACAATTTGCAAATTTACTATATGTAGTACTAGTGTTACAAATAACAGGTTTATGACAGTTTAATTTTGAAATTCCCAATATTTGAATGCTCCATTAAATCTAATAAGACATGAGGAATATCACATTTAGATTTAAATCCTTTCTGCCAAGTATTCTTACACACCACTATCAAACATTTTGTTTTAGTTTCCCAGAATTCAGTTAAGAGATACCAATATACACGTCTGAAATAGAACAATATTCTCATAATATTTTATACTCTGCACCGTTTCTCCTACAATTCCATTTCAGTAAGCATATCAGACACATTTCACTCTAAATTATTAAATATATAGAGAGATTTCCATTTCAGATGTTCTAATTATTAAAACATATTTAAATGAAAAAATTAATATTTTAATTTTATTAACGATAATAAGTATAATATTTAAAGGAAACTTTCAAAAAATATTTTATCCTGCATTAAATAAATTTTTTATAAGATTTCAAAATAAAGAGGTAACAAATGGAAACCTGATCAAACACTGAATATTCTGATGGTGTTAAAGAATCACATGATTGTTTCTTATCGACAGAATCAAAAATATGTGTTTATACATTTGAAACAAATCATCAACTAAATAATAAACTTGTTTACAGATGGCGCTCTCAGCGCTGCAATGGGATTATTTCACAGATAGCCAAATAATGAATCTTTGCCTCCTAGAAAGCATGGCTTTCTGAAAACATGTACAAGGAAAATAAGAATAAAATTAGAAACTTCAAGTGAAATAGCAATCAAAACCAATCTTACAAAAAGAAAGAAAGGCCATATTTGTTGAAAAACAAATGACAACAAATACCATTTATGCACATGGGAAAAAATACCAATATAAGAAGCATAAAGAATTTTTCCAGATTTTTATAAATTTTTTTTTTCAATTATGAGTTTTGCTTTTCTAAAGCTGACCAAAAAAACTTTGTAAACATAATTTTATGTTAATAATTTTCTTGATACATTTATTATATTTTGCACACACACACACACATATATATATATACATATATATATATACATATATATATATATACACAAGAGTGCCATTTATGTGCACTTAAAACATATTTTATTTTAGTTAGTAAATTTTAAAGAAAGCACACCGAAACCAGTGAAAGCAATATTATAAACGTTTAGTGGTGGTAAAATATCTTAAGACAACGATTGTACAGCAATGACTATTTAGCAGACTTGGATTACAGATTCTAATTTAGATAATTTTAATTCAAATAGGGAAGAATACAATAGGGAATTCACATAGAAGGTTTCATGTAACATAAAGTTTGTTTTGTTAATGGTAAATATTGCAACTAAAATTAATAATTAGAGTATTACATATGTAAAAATCACCTTTTTTCATTAAATCAAACACTTCTTTGCTATATTTTTTATGACATTGAATGATCACTGTGTATAACATATTTCAATGGATAAATCTAAATACATTCAGGAATGTAGGATATTTTAGACACCTCATGAATTAAAGTTTTGCAACTGAAATGTCAATAGCATGCACACAAGAAATATTTTTTTTAAAAGAAATTTTAGTTAATTTAACATTTTGTGCTAATGCAATCTTTATCTGGAAATTATAATTGTGATGCACTACTTAAAGCAAAAAAATATTTAAGTTAAAAAGAATTTTTTTAATTAAATAAGTAGAAAAAGTTTAATTCTTCAGAATGATTTATCTATATTTCTTACCTTAAAAATTAAATAAAATCATAAATTTGATATTAAATACTAAGTTTTACCAGAAACAGTTAAACAGCCTTTAATTTCAGTCTGTATCGTGGAAAAATATAGCAAAATAGTACCAATTTAAGTATTAAGTCCAACATCATTGAAAAAGGATTATTTTTTTCATTTTTTTTAAATGCTTTTATAGTTTAGAAAATATTTTTGTTCAAGTCCTTATTACAAAAATTTTTAAAATGTCAATTCAAAAATATTTTCTTTTGGGAAAATGACATACAAAAATTTCACATTATACATTTGCACAATTATAGTAATTTTTAAATACACAATTAAGTAATGCCTATATCACAAATTGATCATTTTTAACATGTAAGTTTTAAGCTAAAAACATTATATTTTTCCTGTAACCATTATCACTACAGGATATAATACAAATTTTATATATTTTTATAATTTAACATTAACATACAATTCCCTTTTACTTGGTATTTTTAATTCATTCTTTGAAATATTTTACCTTTCAAGTTAGTTTTGAAAATTAGATTGAACTGAAAACTTTTATGATATGTAATTTTTATTTTCCAGTATTTCATAAATATATGAAAAGAATTATCTTAATTATACTAAACAATAAGATATAAAATATACAAGTTTTATATATAATGAATGTAAAACACAAAATAGTTACTTTTCGGTAAATAAAATTTCAACTCTTACCTCTGATTAAGCAGAGCATTTTGATTCTGGCATGAAAAGGTATTCCCAAAGTCTGTAAATCTTCGTCATTCAACAATAAGAATGTTTGGTAGTCCACCTTTAAAACAATGTAAGCATTAACAATGAATAAGAAAATAAATTATATTCTTTCCACAGTAAGGAGAATATTTTAAATAGCTACATATTCTAGAAACTACTGCTAACTGAAGCAACTATTATCTTTATTCACACTTTAAATATATAATTTAAATTAAAACCTACCTCTTCTTTTATAAAAATATCACTATAGTTCTGAAGATTATTCTGCCATAAAATATCATGAAGAATTCCTTCTGTCAAATCAGTTTTCGGGAAAAGTGTAGGTCCACTCATAAAATCAAAGTAATTACTATGACTTAATGTACCTTCCCCTAAAATAAAATATATTTAATTAATTATCTAATATAAATATTCAATAATAAAATTTTTCATAAATCAAAAAGTCTTGCTACATTACATGTGGCTTACTCTTTGTAATTCTCATCTTGATCATATTTCTAGGCTATTGTAAGTAATTTCTATTCAAAAACTCATTAATTTGTCACCAAAAATGTTAATGCATTGTTTACATTTTTCTAAGTATTTTTATTTTATTATAAACTGGATTTTTAACTTTTTTAATTAATTATCAAATTAAGCAAAATAATAATAATAATAAATTCTTAAATCATTGTTACAACTTGAAAAATTTAATAGTTATACACAACACTGTACTCTGTTGTTGAAGATCATGCAAAATTTAAAATATAAAAATTTCATTATCTTTACTGTGGGAACAAACTTGTATACATTACTTACTTGAATACTTATGAAAAAATATTTAACACAACTCATATTCAGAAATGAACTCAACAGTTACATTTTTAAGATGTTTTACTATAATTATTCATGAGAAAAGCTCCATATTCACAGTGATAAAAACGTGGGGAAAATTTCATAGCATAAAATTTTCACATGTGACACAAACAAGAATGACTAACTTGAAAAACTGTAGTAAAAATATACACAAGATATCAATACTTTATTTGGAAACAAAAATTGTATTTTCTGTATGAAGAGGAACTTAAGATTTATATAAAGAAGAAATTATTAAATTATCTGAACCATGAAATTCAAAAGCAAAAAGTAAGAAATAATACATATTCAAAATAGCACTAATAAGGAAGACCTTAGCAAATTTTTTCTTGAACTATTTTCACAATCATAAATAATTTTATCATATAAAATTATCAAATGAAAAATCACACAATAAATTAATTAACACATAAAAAATAGTTTTGGAATATTTTAAGGCAAGCAAAAAATAATTGTAAAAATTATCCAGACCCATAAATATCCTGTTAATCATTAATAAATAAGTTAAAAGTGCACATGAACTTCATAGGCATTTTTTAGATTTGCAAAATATTAACAAAAATAATTTTATAATTTTGCACATCAAGGAGAAACTTTTTTTTATACTTTAATTTTAAAATATTCAATTAAACAAAATGCCATATTTTTTTCTTACAGTAAAAGTTACCTATCTTTATTCACAATAATAAAAATAATTTGATATCACTACATTTAAAATTGTTGTTTTGTGTTCTTCATTAATTTAATGTGTCAATTTAGTGCAATTAAATTAAATTACTTGAACCTAATTTTACTTCTATAGAATAAAAATTATAATTTAAAGATGAACAGATAATAACAGTAGTTTTTAAGAAATCAAATTTAGTTAGAAACAAATGTTTATTACTACAAGCAAATTCTCAAATTTGGCTATCGAAAATCTTCATAGTAAGCAGTGAAAAGAAAATATTTCTTTGTCATGAGAAATCTAGATGATAATGTGCAATACAGAGATCTCACAAAAATTTAGACAAAATTGCACCATCTAGGTTAAAATAAAGATTTAAAAAAAAAAACAAGTTTATATTATTTTTGAAAACACAGATTATATCTAGATATATTAATTATAAAAAAGTTTATTGTGAATGAAGTTTGATTTGAAATGTTAAGTCCCATTCAGGAAGGAATAAGATATTAAATAACCTTCCCCCAGTTATTCAGTCATTAATTTATAAAATATGCACCTGATAGTTTCGAACAATAGCAGCTATTAATTTTTGACACAATTTTCAGAAACCCAAAATATCAAAATACTTAAATTTCACCAGGAATGCTGAAAAAGTATTAATACTTATTAACATTAATGTATATAGTTAATTGTAACATTAGTTAATATATATTATAAAATTTTCATGTTTTAATTACTATTTGCAATCACTTACTTCTTATTTTCTATATTAAATAAAAAAAGAAACAATAAATGTTGATACATAATTAAGGAAATTTTTATAGAGTATGGAACTCACTTTTAGTGGACCAAATGCTGTCTGCCATACAATCTCGCAAATCAATTTTTTCCCATGTTTCACTATCGGCAGAACTTCCACTACTGCTATTCTAAAAATATATTAACAAGTTTACAATAAGTAATAACCAAAATAAATAAATACTGAAATAAATAATGATTAAGACATGACATGATGAAAAATTAATATATTGTCACCAAGAGAATTAATTTCATAATAAGAGTAAATAAAAAAATACATAACTTTTAAAATCTTACTACTATTTCAGTTTCTTACAATAATATGCAAAATATAAATTACCAGTATAATTTTTGTTTAATAATGGATTTTAAAATTTTAAAAATTGGACCTATTTAGTTTTAAATTGTATCACCTTGAAAAAAATATTAGACAATATATGTACCTTTCTTTTCTAAGTTCTTTTACACATGCACAGTATATAGTCATAAAATCAGTAATCAATGATGTTCAATCTAATTCTCATCAATATAAATTTGAAAGCATTTTTTTATTCTTTTAAATTTTTATACATGTTTGACAACCGTAAGTACATACGATTTTAGTAATGGTTATTATGCCACACAATTTAACCAAAAATTGTATATTGAACAGATAAATGTGTATTATTTGGAAAGTATGTTTAATATCTCATGAAAAATAGTTATAGGTTTTGAAAATTTAAGAATTAGTCAACTATGAAAACATTATTAATTTTATAGACACATCATAGCTGGCAAAACATTATCTAAAAAAATCTTCAGATTTTAATTAAGTAAAAAATATAAAATTGATATGGTAATATCAAACAAATTATTTTAGAGTAAGTTTAAAAATATATAATATAAGAACTAATTTTCCTGTTGCTGCATGCCTCAAGAAATGATCAAGATATTTTCATCACATGGAAGTTTAGGCTATAATAATTTATTTCTATCAAAATAATTTATTTACTATTACATGTGAAATTTACTCTAATGAATATAAATAAACTGAATGGTTGATAAAAGGAGTTTTTTTTTCACAACTTTTTACTCCTCAACACTTCCTGTGCAGTGATTCACTGATTGATATTAAGTATAAATTTTAGTGAAGTAAATTATTACATTTGTACTGATTTAAAAAAGATAGTTTTAGAATTTAAATATTGTACTTTAATTTACTCACATCAAAAGAAGCGCATGAATAATGATTCAGAGCATCCAAATTATCTTTTATAACAGATGTAGGCATTGATTGTGAAAATCCATATCCAGCCCATACATTTGAAGGAACTTGTGTTGATTCATATGATTCAATAGGTCTTCGCATAGCTAAAGAATAAATAGAAAGCAAAATACTTGTTATTCAAGATATAAAGAAATGTGAAAGGAGAACTATTCTTTTAAATTAAAACATTTTTCTTCAGAACTGGACAATTTTAACATTGCACTGATGAAGGAAACCTTCTTCAAAAGAAATTTTTTATATTAAATATAATCATTTTTCTTAAATGAGTGTTTTTATCCAGATGAAATACAATATTTAAATTTCATTTTAAAAAGTAAAACATAAACCTGTAGCTTCAAAAATGGACTTAAAAAGCTAAACATGTATAATGAAAATATTTCATTAATTATCAAAGTTGAGCATAGTAAAAAACGGTTTTATCATAAAATGAATTATAAACTATTTTACTCAGTTATATTGTTATATGATTAATATCTTTAAGCAAAAATGATTTATATTTGTGCTTACATACAAGAAAATATTTATTAAAAAAAGTTCTTCCTAGGATGAACTTATAGTATGAATATTTTCTACCACAGATGAGTGTACAAAAATATACTCCTAATTCAGTTTATTAAGCAGATGGGAAGTTTTTAAAAGACTGCAGTAAATAATTTAAGAATGGCATGTGGTATGAAATTTCTTTTTTACACAAAATTAGATTTAATTTGGAAATAAAATAAAATTTTTTGCAATTTCTTTAGTATTTCATAGATGATAAAAGCCATAAAATAGATATTTGTTAATGTAAAACAAGTGAAAAAAAATAAGAAGCAGCTCTTAACTATTATTAAATTTAGTAAAAATAATGATAAGTAATAAAATTTGGTAAAAATAATAAATTTTTAAAAAAATAACATTCTGTGATTTTTTGTGCCCTATCATATTTAAGAAATATATTGCCTATTAAAATATCTATTGTTTTACATTTTTAGAAACTAATTTGTATTTTATACCCATAGGGGATGGATAAAGCATGGTGCATGTGCTAAATATGGTGCATTAAACAAATTATATTAAATACAATCAGTTCTCAATGAACTATTGCAATATTATGTTTTGAACTAGTTTTTGAAAAAGCATGTAGTGTGGATTCAATGCACACAGCTGCAATAATATCACTTTAAAATTTTTTTTTTTTTTAGAATTCTGTAATCTATATATTTATTTGTTTTATTTTTAAGCCTCCTTGATTGATTGCCAGTTAAAATAGCTAAAAGGAGTGCAGGAAGTGATAGTCAGTATGAATTTAATAAGCAATGAGAAATTAGAATTATTTTTTGCAAATTAAAAAAATATGATCTATTAATTGACACTAAAAAACATGGTGAATTTGTTCTCATGTTTCAATTGCAAAAGCAATAGGTAAGAAACCAGAAGAAAAAATATAAATGTTCGATAAAATTATGTAATCATATGAAATTGTTTAAGAATTGGTGAAAAAACTTTTTTTTATGAAGATATTAGGTCTTGTTTACAAATATTTTGCCCATCATATTTTTAATGAAGATTTTAAAAAGAATGCAAATGAGATTTTTATATCAAGGCCAAAAAAGTTGTGTTATACATGTACTTTCTTAAGATATATTCCAGAATTCATGATACTTTGTCTACTTTTATATTTTATTTAGATTAATTAACAACAAACATCTAATTAATATAATGTAATGATAATTTTTAATGTTAAAACAATAGTGTCAAACATTTTTGAAAAATTGATCAAAATTAAACATGGTAAGGAATTTTATTAACCTGACAATAACTGACTATTTCATGTAAATTTATTATCAATAATTCAAACAAATGATTTGGTTTAATTTATTGATGATATAATGATTTTTCAATTATAAATAAAAAGCATTCCTTTAAACAAACTAAAATCATTTGAATCTACATAATATAAAAAGAATACTCTTTTCATAAATAACTGTCTCGCAATATTAAATAAATTTAAAATACAAGAAATGTCATTTAAGTTAGAATGCATACTCCTTAATAAAAGATATTCAACATTTAATTTACAAATAATTTTCAGTAATTTGACACACTGCAAATTAATAGATATTTGTTAAAAGGAGTTTTCTGCCCTATTTTTATGTTATTTCTCACATTTGTACTTTACATATAAGAGATAAAAATTATATTAATATATTATTAAAAGACAGCTGAAATGCAAATTGAAAAACAATTCACCTTTGGCAGCCAATGTCTTTAATTCATGATAATCAATACTTGAAGTATCTGTAACAAAACAAAAAATGTGATTTTCTCAGTGCCTGTAAATTTATAACATAATGCTTGTAAATTTTGAGTGAATTTTTTACAGTTTAATTTGAATGACTAGCTACTATTCTTTGATATTTTTCACACACTTTAATTTCAAATTGAGTTATTCTAACTAAAAAACAAATTACAGCATTAAAAATAACTATTGTTAAGAATAAAAGTACGCTTACAATAACAATTCAATACTAAGTAACAATATATCCATGTGCAGGGGAATATTTACATATAATACACTTTTGTAAAACTTAAAATAATTTAATAAAATTTGACTAAATTTTTAATAAAAAAAACTATTTCAATTTTATAAATTAATTTAAACACTGTTAATTTCTTAAAATATTTACTTTATATAAAAAGTAAAGTGATCCAACCAATATATTAATTAAAAGAAAAATTCTGATATTAATCAAAATTTTACTATTTGTTTAAATTTAGAAATGTTCATTAGACAAAGGAGATGTTGTGTTTACATGAATGTAAAAAATCAGAAGAGCAAGTTCGGCGATTTTTTACTTTTCAATTCATTTCATTCATATTTACCGTTAAGATTTTAATTTCAAAATAAAATACAGTGCTTATAGCACTTAGTATTAACAATATTAGAATATTTTAATCAGAATCTATAAGTTAATCTGATCAATTTTAATTAAACATTTGAATATCTAATAATTGGGAAAGATATTTCGCTGTATGTGATTAATATTTTTTTGTAGTTTGTACTGTAAAAAAGGAACATTGTACAAAAGCTCTTCATAAAATGATACACTTTACTTAATCATAAAAAATTCCCTCACAATTATAAATAAACTATTACATTTTAAATTCACTGCTTAATTTTTCTGATAATTTACATTAAAAAATGGTTAACAATAAAAAATTTCAATCTCTAATCTATAAGTATAAATACTACATGTTTTACATAAGGATATAACAACTCAAGTAATAAAAAAAAAGAATTTCAGCTAAAATCAAAGGTTTATATCGTGTGTAAACACTAATTAGACAAATTACAGTTTAAAAAATATTTCTCCAATGAACTCTATCTAATCAACAACTGACTTCAGAATTATTATCCACAAACCTTGACTATGTGAAACACTACTAGTCCAATTATTATCTTGTCCTGTAGAACTAATATTTGAAACTGACTCAGATTCCAAAAAATAACTTGATCCTGTACAAAACATATATATGTATTAGTTAAAGTAATTATGAATCCTAAAATTTCATACTAAAACTAAACATTTTAATAAAAATATTCACCAATATTTAAAAATTCCATTTAATATTAAGCATTAAATAAATATTCAAAATATTATGATTTTTCTTAATGCCAAAACACATGTTAATTAAAATGCATTTCATATGAAAAATGTACTTTTTAGAATTATAAATTTAAAGTTCAATACAAATATGGATATAAGAAATTAAGATACCTTGCAATCTTGTTCCTTTGGTTATTTTGCTTTGACCTGATAAGTTATTAGCAATGGATGGTGCTAAAAAATATTTTTAAAAAAATTTAAAACTAAAAAACTAGCAATTTTTAGATAAATTTCTTCTTATTGATTATTACAAAAAATAACCACATTATGTGTGTGATTCAAACAAACTTCACATAATTTAATAAAATTGAGATTTTTGTTCTTTGTTATTATCATAGAGCTTTAAAATCTGTTAGATGTTAAGATTATTTCTTCATGCTCAGTAACTTATATTAAAATAATTCAAATTTGATATCTAATTTTATAATAATATATAATTCAATCACACGCTGAAGGAAATTCTACCTTCTCTCCAATTTTTATGTTTATTCCAAATTTGATTTTAAACACAATGTAATTATTTTTAAATAACATATATAAAACACTAAACTAGCAAATATAAAATTTTCAAGTGAAAAACATTAATTTTTAGAAAAGTTGAATGTTAGAGATTTGAAATTCATTTAAATATTATGTTAATTTTTTTATTGTGCTAAAATCAAACACAAAGTGATAATCCTCTGTAAATTTTAACATCCACTTTATATAAATTTTTTCCTATAGAACTCAAACATTGGATTCATTTGTAGCAAAAAGAAAATCAGATAATCTCAAAGCATTCTCTAGCAAATATGCAGAGAAGCATAATTGCAACATTCATCTATCGCTGTTCAACTTCGTAAAGAACTTCACAAATCATAGTCAATTGGACTGTAGTCAAGAAATGTTAGACTCCAAAAGGATAATTCTATTTGACAATAAGCTCAATAAGCAGTATTAACAATTGAACTTAATTTTAGAAAGGTTTTGTTGTGAACAATTTTGGAGAATAAGAATTTTTACATAAATCTTGATAATTTCTATTAGTATATTTTATGAAATTTCCCCAATTCCTATTTTTTACTTTTACTCCTAGAACAAAATTTAGAAATTTTACTTAAATAACTGACACAAACTTCATAAAACTTACTGTTAAAGCTTTCTGTTCTATTAATGTTATAAATCATTTCAAATATTGGAATGGAAATTATTCCAAAATATAATCAATTAAAGAATTGCCAGTTATTTGTATTTATTAAATACTGCCATGAAAATCCAAAGCACAATTTTATATTCATACTCTAGTATACTTTATTAATTATCAACCCACTTTACAAGGTACAATCAAATCCCCCTTCATTAATTGCAACAAATGTAAATGAACCAAAAATGCCTGGGCATTAGAATAAAATATTTAAGAAAGAGATAATAAGTAATCAGTGACCATACAGGACAAGAGACAAACTTTACAAATTTTCTAATATTAAACAAATTATAAAAGAATTTTCTAAACATTGAAAAATAATCAGACTTTTAATCATAACTGCCTAATTACTTACGAATGGCACTGTATGTTGAGTGAAAATATTCATTAGTATGAGTAGCCAACTTTAATGCTAAGCTTTTCTGATCATTATCTGGTAGAAAAGAAAGACAGGGTAATCGAAGCAAATGCTGATGGTACTGTAGCATTTGTTTAGAAAACTTTTCAGGTCCTTTAAGAGAGACACTCTAGAATAAAAAAATTTTTTAAGTAACAGTAAAACATATTCATTATATTTGAACATAATAAGTAAATAATAAATTATATAATACTTCATATAAATTATAATATATGATTTAAAAAATAGTGCATTCAATGTGTGAAATATATCTGAAGTAATATTTAAAAAAAGCATAAAATGGAAAAACTGAACTTCTTCTCTTCTATATTTTAATCAATTATCGTATTTTCCTGTATATAATCTACAAGACCTTTTTAGAGTAAAAGAAAAAAATTGTTCCACAATCCGCAATAGTATATAATATAATCTATAGCAATTTTTTCAGCAAAAAATTCCAAATATATAACTGTGTGAATATAACTGATCATGTGGTGAATCACATAAAATAAATAAAACATACAGTACAAATAAAAATATAATAAATTGTATAAGAAACAATATAGTAAACTGCATGAAGAATGTTGCTGGTGCATGTACTAAAAATAATAACACTTAACACAATTCCCTGAAGAACCCTCTGATTGGGTAAACTGATTGCATAATACAAATCCTATACGGGCATTACAAATACAAGAGTTTAAAAAATTCTGAATGAAAATAGGTAAATTTCCTCTGAAATTAAATAAGGAGCAAATGATTCCATAACATCATGTCCTATCATAGACTTTTTCTATATCAAAATTATAGACACCGAATTATATCTCAGCACAGAGGCATTCCAAATTTGTGTTTCAAGGTATGCAATGTTGTCAAAAGTGGACCTACCTTTTCCGAATCCACTTTGATAAAGTGATATGTACTGATTGTTATCAAATACATAAGCAAGATGGATATTGACAACATGCTCCAAAGTTTAAGCAAGGCAATTTGTGAGAACATAACTGAACTAAAGTTTTGAGAATCATATTTGGATCTTTCCCAAGTTTCATGATTGGAATACTTATTGTTTAGTATTTTTAGTTTTGGACAGTGCTCTCTGCAGTTCCAGTATAGAGACATAGTAATTATATGGGTGTATGATTTCATCATGAAACTTTACTGAGAAATATAGGATCATAAGAGGCTGGATTAGATACTCTTGGAAAAGTTTCACCTAAAAGATTGGCAATATATTAAGAAAAGTATGAAATTGTAATATTATAATATTTGTAATATTATGATAGAGAAATCCTGATATAAAGCAAGGGATGCTTCAACTTTCTTTCACAACTTTTTGTTGGAAGTTGATTATGTGATAGAGGAAAGATTCTTTTCAACTATTTCACTGCACTTGTCAAGCAAAAGCTCTAATTTATTTTAAAGCTATTTTCTATGGAAAAACATCTACAAAAAATTGCCCACAACTTTCCTGTTTCTTGTATGACACTTGGCACTCATTCTTTCACAATGGTTTACGATGTTTGCAAGGAATGGGAGAAACCTTGGGAATCATGTTTTTGGCAACATTTAGAAGTGCATCAGTAACTTTTTGCACATCATCATCGTTTATGCCCTCACTTCTAACCATGCTGTGAGTAATCACAGCTAATTGAGTGTAGTGTGGCCAATCTGCACAATAATAAGAAGTGTAGAAGACTTGCGATCTAATTATAGCAGTATGGGTTATTCTTCTTTCTTAACCGTTACAACCCTATGTGCAGGCCTTAGTCTTCAATACAACCTCCTTCCACTTTTCCCGCTCCAGAGCCAAATTTTTCGTATAGGTTATAATTAAAGGAAAACAATCTTTGTTGTGTAAATCATTTTCACTTCTAAAATTTCATAAAGGCAGAACTGGAGAGAAAACAGCCAAATCTAACGAATGAAAAGTTTTTGATGGTTGGTGGAAACAGATTATTTCAGTGGAATTTAAGAGGCAGATACAGTTATTAGAAATAATATGTTTAGTTATGTGAACACAAAAATTAGTATTATCATAACCAATAAGGTGTTTTGAGCATTAAAGTTACCAAGCAATATAAAGGGTTAAGATAGTTGATGCAATAAATTGTTTAAATCACTTTAACGGATGACAGCATTGGGAAGTAAATAAAAGTTACAAATAGTAATGAGAGATGTTGTATGAACATACACTGCAACAGATGCTGTATCACAGTTATATCTTTTCTCACACTGTGATAACCAAGCAATTTAAAACAATACTGAGGCTTCAAGAATATTTCTTGAATGGCAAAACATATTGTATTATACAGGTTAAAAATTGTTTTTATATCTTCTATATTAGTGTGAAAATTTCAACTGTTCCAAGAAAGGAAGATACTATGAAGCCAAACTGAATACTTCGGCTTTGGAGCAAGCCATCTGAGATTCAGACGAATCATCATTATGGAGTGTTTCATAATCTGAAGGATCTACCTTCACTGTATGTTGTTACACCACATGTGATGTTTCAGGGGAAGCTAGAGCTCTTTTACTCATAAAAGTTTACTTATGATGCTCTTCTTTTAATGCTTCAATATTTGGGATCTTAGGGAATTTGCTTTTTTGTGAAAAGCTTAGGATAAATACATTTTAGAATAGGTGAGACATTCATATTAGAAATATTTGAGAATAATTTTGCAGTAGGAAGACTTAAGCAATCTGTTTGGGTAGTACAAAATTTCATAAATTTTTGACTGCTTGTGAAGAACTGATATCTTGTTGAGGGGTATGGGATGAAACTGCATGCCTAGGTTACGGATGAGATAAATTTTGTATTATTTTCCCAGTTGTAATTTTTTTCTAATACCCATGTTTGGTCATGACCAAGAGCAAGAGGGATGTCACACTTCGAGCACTAGTCAAAGGTCCCATACAAGTAGTTTTTGCATGTCCAAAACATTAGCATTTTATGTAACATAAAGGGCTTGGAATATAAGGTTAAACACTACAATTTAGATAATCAGTCCTAATAGATTGAGGTAATACAGGAGTTGCAAACATGATGAATGTTTAGTTTTTATAATTGTGCCCTCTCTCCTGATTGTAATGCACTGTACATGACATACTTTTTGGTCAACAAGATTATCCTTAGCATTTTCTTTTGAAAATTTAAACAAATAATTACCTGAAATTATTCCCCACATATAATTTTATCTACTATGGGCAGATACTATAACATCCATATTAGCAAGACATTTCAGTTTTAGAATGATTTCTGCCTGCTTAGCAGATAAATCTTCGATCAAGAGATCACAAGATTTCATTTTGCAAACATTTTTGAATTTCTAACAGTACCAATAATATTCTTATTAACTAAGAAAGAAGAAAGATTATATAAAGAGCCTTCAATACTTTTAATGACAAAATATTTTTGTTCATGTAACATTTGCTCCATAGGGAGGAAAGAATTAGAAGTACATTCCATAAAGAAGGTTGATTATTTAAAAGTCTGACTGCATTTATTGAATCAATCAGCAGATGATTGCTTGACCTATGTAAGCTGACTGATGCACTGAGGATGACTTCCTCCCTCTCATTTAGCTCAAGCAAAGTCCAAAATAATGTGTTAGTCTCTGAGAGCCCCAATTATCAGATTTCTCTTTTCCAGAGACACAGGTCTCTATTCACGGCAAACACAAGGGTGATTTAGTCCCCAAAAAGAAGCTAATAGCAACAGGATGGCGATAACTACTCAAGGAGAGCCCTCAACCTTTAAAAAGGCAACAAGGGAGAGAAGAAAGAAAAACAAAGAAGAATATGAGAAGCAAAGAAAGATGAAGACAGATCACTAGGTTAACTCAGGATTTTATATAACACCCATGTTTTCTTAAAGAAAGTAAACCCCTTGAAGGGGCATCAATCTTTAGATCGTTAATATTATTTATTCACTTTTAGTGTTTGCCACTACATGTATATCAATTTGCCCAAATTTAAGGCAATAATTTTTTTTTACATTTTTGATCATCCAATTTTTAAAAGTTACTAACAGTACAATTTGGTAACAAGTAAGCAATCTCAATATTAATGTTCCCAAAACAAATACAAATTTAAATGATTTCATTTCACATAATGCCTCAAATATTTTTAGCTTTGTTAAATATATGATATAAATAATTAACTATCTATAGATATTTATTAAGAAATTATTTTTCCAAGTAACTTACTTTTACATGATACTTTGGTTTCTCATGAGAATAAATACTGACACCACAGTCTTCCAGAAAAGTTTTATATTCTGAAATATATAAAATATTTTATCTTTATAAAATCAAATTATACTTTGTAATAATGAGTTATAACAGTTAAATAAAATATAATAATATGCTTAAAAAAACTTATTTTTTTAAGGATATTTTAAAATTCTTGGTCCAAAATTTAAAATTACTTTGGATAAATTCAATAGTTTTAAAAAATAAGTATTCATACTGAATATGTGGTTGAAGCTACTATTTCATGCTTGTATGATATGATTATTTTATTTGTAATTCTCTTCCTTCTTTGTTAATTACACATTCTTTGAATTTCAAGGAAGACTTAAAATTTCAAATGGTTCAAGTTAAAGCAGATATGCAAAGCTCTTATATTGATTGTTTACTACATAGTATTCTTCAAAAAACAAGAGAAACTTAAGTAAAGCAAATGATGTCAAATGAAACTTCAAAATTGTATTAAATTATACAATAGCATTAGTTAATAAAACTTTCACAGAAAATAGAATGAAATCAACTTTTTAAATTGAAATTTTGAGCATTGAAAAACTAATTTTTTCATATTTACAAAAAGCTCTGGTGGGTGTAACATTATATTTCACTCTTCTTTTCCTCAAAGTTTGTCAAAAAAACAATAAATAAAGAAATTTTAATATTTGTATTGATAATACACACTATAGATAATAATTCAACCTAATTACCAAATAAATGAATGATGTATATAAAATTACATCAGAAAATTTAATTTGTTGCTTTTATAATCAAAATTCTGACAATGTATATTTTTATAAAACAATAAATTCACAATGCACTGAGATTTCCAAAAATATAATAAACAAAGGTATAAAATATCAAGCATCAACTCACCACCTACTATTTCACGTGTATAATTAACATCAAATGTCACTGTTATTGGCAAAATATTCTACAACAAAAAAGACACAAGTTTAATTACATTAGAACTAATAGCATCATTATCATAACAGGCATTTAAATTTATATACATTTCTTTATTACAAATCTTACATTGTAAAAATTAAGATTTGTCAGACATTTGGTGGATAAGCCACAATAACAACAAAAATTAAAGAAATTCTATTTTTGAATATAAATTTTTTTTATTTTTAGTGATTGTGTGTACAATAGAATGCAGAAGAATCTTGCTTGAAAGGCATACCAGTATTTAAGAGGGAACATTCTTTCAGTTAAACAATATCTACCATTTACATCAATATTAAATATTATAATGAGATATATTTTTAAAAAATTGCAATATATAACATAATAAATCTTACCTCAAAAAAATTGTCTAAAGATATTTGTTTCAATTACATTTCAAAATTTAGCAAAAATGAGACAGGATTAGTGTTCAACTAATAACTTATCAATGAATCAATAATCAAATTTGAATTTATTAAATCAAAACTTAAAAAACTTGTGAAGTACATTTTTAAAAAAAATTAAATATATAAATATCATATATTTAAGTTTAATTATAAGTGTCAAAATTAAGAATATAATTAATAGTTTATTAAGTAAATAAAGACGTTAACTTGCCATTAATTCCTGCCATGCCATAAAAACACAGTCGAAATTTCCACTTATTAAAATAGAATTTCTTTGGGTCCTAGCACTATATAGATCAGGAAATACAATATTGGCCCCAGTTTTCCGTTTTATATCTTCAAGATTACAGTTGTTATTTCCTCTGACTACAAACTGATTATGAGGCATAATGTCAGTGATGATATACACTGGAGGATGATTATACTAAAGCAAGAATAAAAAAAAAAATTAACTACAACATAATATTATAATTATAAGAAATTATTCTATTAGATATTATTAGATACTGTTATCATAGCAACTAATTCATAACATTTCACCTAGAATAATTAGTTGATATAAATTATAAAACCATTGTTTTAACTTGATCTAATTATACAAAAATTATATTTATAACGAATGTATAGTTAATAATTTGAAAAAGTTAAATTTTGAATAAGAAATATCTTTAAAATATACAATTAATAAAAGAGAAATTTGTGTCTTT
The DNA here is from genome assembly GCA_037975125.1 of Latrodectus hesperus. NCBI lineage: Eukaryota > Metazoa > Arthropoda > Arachnida > Araneae > Theridiidae > Latrodectus > Latrodectus hesperus. Next base: position 22,437,014 of record CM075853.1, on the reverse strand, counting down.
GAGAGAGAATCTTTAAAACATTTGATACTCATTTTTTATTTAGTAGCTTATCTTCCTATTTTACAAGTAAAAGAAAATTTATTATATCATGGACATTATTTACATTAAATTCTAAAATTATTTTTAACATTTTTTTAAAAACCAAATTATCAGGAAATAAGAAAAACAATTCAAATTCCTAAAAGAATTGATATGAATGCATAGAGGATAAATATTTAGACACCTTTAATTAATGAAATTAAAACAAATGTAATAACAAATAAAATTCAAACTTCACAAGTTCATTACATTAAAGACATTAAAATCTCCATTATTGTTATTTATTACTAAATTACAACCATGAAGATTTAAAATATAACATTACATAGAAAAAATATTTTTTGAGATAAAAAAAATTGGACTATTAATATCTCAAAGCAAAATTTACACTTATCAGTAACCATCAAACATCTTAAAACATTACAGAACGAGTCTTGTTAGGGTTAACAAATAATTTAAAAGTGCATTCAGAAATAAATACAATAATAAAAAAATCACAAATAATGAATTAAAATTTATATATTATCCAATGTACTTACTCCTGTTTGACCACACAAGTGTTCAATCAATAAAGGAATTTCTTTTCTCAACTGTAAAAATTTATCCTGATTGCATCTCAGCACAACAACTATTCCATTGTTGCCCTTAAAGGAATACATAAGAAGACCATATAATCGTTCAATCTTCCTTGAATCTGGAGAACAAGGGTCTAAGATTTGTTGAAAATTGCTAGTGGATGGAACTTCAAATAAAATTTGGACTGGAATCAAAGCCTTTAAAATGCAAGAAAAAAGTGATTTATATTTTACTGGGAAAAAAAGAATAGCATGTAAGAATCTGATGATTGGAAAAATATTAATAAAAAAAAGGAACATTGAGCTTCATAAAATTCATATTTCCAAAATATCTCATATGTTAAGAAAAATTTATTAATTTTTAAACTGACAAAACTGAAAAAATTAGAAGATATAAATTTAAAGCATTACACACAATAAGCAATGATAAAAAAAATTTTTAAAAGCCTAAGTTATCCCTATAAAATAACCAAAATGTAGATGATTTCAATTCATGTTAAAGTTATTATTTACAAAAAAAAGGGATATTGTCTCCTGTTTTTGATTACTGAAGTTCACATCTAAAAGTAAATCAATATATGCTTTACAAGTTTTTTTTTTTTTTTTTTTTTGCAATATAATATTTTATTATTTTTGATTATGGATTTTATCAAAACTTTAAAATAAATGAAAATTTTAAAATCTTAATTCCTTAAAAAACCTTTTAATGGTTATCAATATTTTATTTACATTATAAACATTAAGATTTAACATATAATTAATAATTTTAACATCAGAATTTAAAATACTTACTCTAAGCATTAATCTTGCTTTTTCAACATTTAAGGGTTCGCCAGAGATAGACACCTAAAATTTAATTTTAAAAGCTATAGAATACATTGTATAATAATGTTAGAACATATTAAAAATCAACTTCTTTTTAATATTGCTAATATATTACAATTGCAGGAAATTTTAGACTTACAGTTTAATCTTATTTCAAAAAACTAACATGAAAAATTCACATAGTTCATTCCCATATATTTTGTTAGACATTGAATAAAACAAATTAATTCAAAATGTAATAAACAATTTTTGCTATAAATCATTATATAAGATTATGTTTAAAATATAAAAATTATAAATTTCTACAACATTCTAATATTTTTAAAGACTTGCAGAAAAGAAAAGTAGAATTAGAAATTTTATATAAAACTGAATAAATTAATCACTTAATTAATAATTTATTTACTCTGCATAAATATTTAGCTGACTCTAAAATCATTCATGCTTTTAAAAACCAACAAATTATTTTAAGGTCATTATAGCCTCTGCTAAATGAATAATAAACTATAGTAATAAGTTATATATTTTTCAGACAGAGTACTCATAATTATTATATACAAGAAATATTGGCAGAATGATTTGCTGACATATCAGTAGCAATGGTTAGAATAAATGAAGAAATCAGATAAGTGAACTGAGAAGCCAAAACTGTTTTTAGATACAGTAGAACGATTTAAAAGTATGCAACACATAATACAAGATAAAATAAGTTAATGTGAAAGATAAAAAAAAATTTTCTTACAATTTTGTTTTTAAGAATCAAATTATCAGTTCGATTCTAAGATTATCAGAAGGATCAATAACAGAAGGTAAAAAACATTTTGAAGAAAATGTTTTTTGTTTCCATTAAAACTAGTAAAATTTACTACCAACAAATTACAAGAAATATTTCAAATTTTATAAATCATTAGCTATCTGATAATGTAAATTTCATAAAGGAATAATTTTAAGAATTATAAAGAAAAAAGTAAACAACAAACAAACAATAAAAAATGTTATAAAAATTTAGTAAAATTAAAAAAGTAAATGGTAAAATATTTTATTTATAAAATTATTTTTCTTAGAAACATTTACAAAACATGTTGGTCATTTTTATTAAAAAATCTAAGTTTTTTAAAAGTTTTTATGAGAAATTCATTATAGAATATGGTTTATATAAATGATAGACATTTTAATTATATTTAACTGGAAAAATATTTTCAGCAAAATGTAATAAATACAGTAAGCTTTTTAAAAATTTATAATTATGTAAAATTATATAATTTCATAATAATCATAATTTAAGAAAATTTAATATATATGAAATATGTTCTTACTTGATTGCTTTTTTCACAATCAGGATACTTGTTACCATCTGGAAAGTGTATATGGCAACCTGAATTTTCCATAACTTTTTTAATTAATCTACCACTTTTTCCAATCAAAGAAGGGTGCTCAAAATGTGTAATATCGATTTTCATTACAACTCTATTATTCTGAAATGAAAATATCATTGATTCTTATTCAAATTTTATCTAATAGTTAAACAGCACAGTTAAAAAGTTTTTTAACAAAAAATTATCAATGGTAAAATATCAAATGGCTTTTCTTTTTTGTCAATAAGAATAACTTCAACAAATTTTCAATAAATTTTTAAATTGTAACGATAATTTACTTTAAAAATGATATTTAGATAAAAAAAATGAGAATATTTATCACCCTCAATTTTTACTTTATTTACCCCAATTTTCCCTCAATTAATCTTGAAGCACAATTTATTTATTGCCATATTGATAAAATGTAAAAGATTTTTTAAATCAATACTTACTTGGACCTCCATCTTGTCTAGAAGCATTCTTTTTGCTAATTTAACACTTTCTTCAGGCCCACTTAATTTGATACTAGGTTCTAAATAAAAAGAAATGCAGTATGTTAATAAATGAAGTAAATTATTGTATGAAAATTTTAATACATTTACAAAGTGATAATGATAAATTAAATACACCAGTCTAACACATTAATGAATCATTAAATGACAGAGTAATTCAATTTTTTTTACAGATATATACATATATAGAAAACAAAACAATTTCCCCCTAAATTATTAATTATTTACATAAATATGCATTAATTTAAGATGCTTTTTTCAAAGTTTTAGTCAAAAATGTATATTACAAACTATATTTTGATTCCAAAACTTTTCTAGTCAAATTCATTATTTTACCTATTTTATTATTTTACTATTTACCGATTAGCGACAAATAGGATATTTAATTTTCAAGCTTGTGCGCAGGGAGTCTTAGAGGCTATAGTTTTTCTTGAAACAAAGTGCGGAATCATTTGCATTATTTAAAGTGTTCCAGATATTCAGTAACTGTAATCATGGTAACTACTTTCTAAAGATTACAATTCCTATATTTATGATAATTTTGATGTTAGGATTTCTAAAAATCAACACTTGTGCTTTTATAGTTAGATTTTAGCTAACTTTTTCTAGATTTTCCTTAAAATATAAATGGAGAAATAAAACATTAATTGTAAAAGAAGTAAATGAAATGCATTGAAACTATGCTGAAAATGTATCGACTGATGAAGAATCAACAAATGAAGAAATAAATTAAAAAGAAATTTCTAGGGAACATAAATCTTCAGAGGTAAAGATAGATTCTCAATATTTTAATTCAGAAAATACTAAGACACTGCATCAAATTTTCTATATTGGTAAAGTCAAAACAAAGCAAAGTAAAACTAAGAATAGGTGAAACAGAAATTCATGAAAAAATATATTTAAAACAGAAGCTTGCATTTTAATCACCTGCTCCATAATTTTATAGAACATTTAATAAAGCTTTCTTCATCAAGTGAACCAAATCAACCAATAAGAAAAACTTAAAAATCTGTAAAGAAAAACTTAAAAATCTGTCACTAAAAAAACCTTACTTTTCTCAATAAAAAAGACAAAACAATCCTCAATATATGTTACGCCAAATATAATAAAAGTATCAATTAAAACATCACATACATTTATAAAATATGAATAAATTTAAAAGTACTTTTGTAATTATTTTTATATACAATGTAAACATAATATGCATTTAGTATGTAAAAAGTATACTTTGTAGTATTGTTTAACTAAAGTTGCAAATTGAACCTCGTGGACTTAATACATGTTCTCTTGTATAATAGTTAAGCTTTCACACAAGTTAACAAGAGTAAAATGAGACTTCTTGGTTGCAATTAATTAAAAATGGGAAATGAGCAAATGAATATACTGAAAAAATATTTGTAAGTAAAAAAAAAGCATTAAAAAACACAAAATTAACAAATATAAAGAACTTCAGTGATACAAAATTTCCTAGTATTCACAGCTTCATTTAAAGTAATTTATATTTTTAAATTTCATTAGTGTTAATACTTAAATTACTATTAAATTTAATGAAAACATTTTAAAAAAATCCATAAATAAAGTATCAAAATAATAAAAACAATCAAAGCTAAAATAGTGCGTATACAGAAGCAAGGAATATCAATATTCTCTCAGAACTTTAAAATAAAACTAACTTAAAAATAATTATAACTTTTTAAAATAATGCCTATACATATACAGAAACAAGCAATGTCAATATTCTCAGAACTTTAAAATAAAACTAACTTAAAAATACTAATAACTTTGTGTAATGAAAAATAATTACTAAAAAAACTTTTTAAGTGAATACTTAAAATAGAAACAAAACTTTTTTTAAAAAATTAAAAAGAATGCTTAACAAAATCAAATCAAAAAAGTTATATTTTATATATTTATGCATGTGTGTGTGTTCAAATTATCTCTGAAATAAACAGAAAAAAGTATTGAAAAGCTGAAAATAAAAAAATATTATAGAGAATATTTTGTTTTGCAAAGTATTCATGTATTACCATAACATGCATTGTTTGCCATTGAGTACATTTACTTTAAACAGTTCAAAAAATGTTCCTATTTTTAAGTCATACCTTCATAAATAACTGCATTTTTTTCCTTAACTCTTTAATACTTCACATAAATGTTCGGTGAAATTCAAATTTAAGTGTTATATTCAAAAAATGTGGGACATATTATAAAGCAGCCACAAACAGTAAGGGATGTATTAAAAATTATGCTGAAATATATATAAAGGCCTAAAATTCATATATTACTTGCACATTTTAATCACACAATATTCAAATGCAGTATTTTGGTTTAAGCTTCCACCATTATAATTTGTTAACCATTATAATGTTATTATATATAATTACCCAACTTCCTTGTTTAGCTATATGATTTTTTTTATTTGACTTCATTTAAGTGTAACAGATACAGTAAATTTATTCTTTTGACAGAAACAGTAAAGAACCACCTCCAGTAGAAAAAACATTTACAGATATAAGAATTTATTCAAAGAAAGAAGGGCATATACAAACATGTAGTTTCAACAAGGCTGTTACACTTTATGAACCCCAGTGTCTAATATATGTGGTGAAGAGCAACTTGCTCAGCAGCTGTTGACCAGAACTGATTACTTTTTGCTTTCTCTACAATAGCGATAGCACACGTGACCATGTATTATTCTCTGTTCAGAGTCCTTTGCATGTCTTGAAAACATGGGCCTTAACAAAACAGAAATGTGAAAAACATATAATTTACGGATGCAAGTTCACTTATGATCATACTATCCAGACGGACAGTCGGGACCGACCGCATGCACCTCGTAACACTGCTCGCAATGACAGGCATGGATCGCTCAGCAGCATCATGAACAATGGCTCAGCAATTTCATTCCGTTATGCATCATTCGGTACCCGCTCATATGATTCGACGTAGTTTGCAGCTGAGTGAAATGTCAGCGAAGTATCCGTCGCTTCTTTATCCTTGGATCAAATCCAAAATGGTGCGATGAACAACAGAATGGATCGCGATCTCGTATGAACAACGGAATACTGACGAATCTCGCTTTTGGCTGCAACATGACGACAGTGACAGCGTTCCGTTGTGAATCGCCGTACTAGTCATGCGCTCAATACCATTGTTTTGGATTTGACTCCCGCATTCCTCTAATACGCATTGCCAGTAAACTTAACAGCCAGCGCTACATCTGTAAAGTGTTTGAACCCGTCCATCAGACATATTGAATAATTTTCGACCATGCACAGCACGCAGCGCGTTTAAAATTTCTTTACCCAATAAATTTAATTGGTTCCTTGGCCCGCTCACTCTACCGATCTATCGCCAATCGAAAACATGTGGTCCATGCTTGTACAACCGACTCTCCCAAGATATACAACGAGCTACTGCCCCAAATCAACTTTTCAGTACGCGGAAGTCGTATCGACAGCTATCCCCCAAAATACAAGATACTCTTTGATTCTATGCTGACGCATGTGGTAGAGGCTATAGACAATAGTGGCAGCTACACTGACTAGCTATTTTGACATCATTCACACAGATCAAGAGGCTTTAATTTCAACCATTTGATCATAGAATAATGTATCATGTGGTAAATACATTTTACAGTGACATATCTAGTCTCTCTTGATGTTGCTTTTTGGGTCGCCAGTATTGTGTGTATATATATATACGACTTTCGGTATAGAAATATAACTTAAAGCATTCACCTTTTCAAAATAATAATTATTATTATAAATAAAATTGCAGCGCCCCTGAAAATTCAGCTAATTTCGCCATCATCCGTAAAAATCCCAGAAGCAGATTATTATATTTGCTTCTCTCTCTTTTTTTTCTCATGTAAATCAAATATTAACAAAAACTGAAATAAAAAACGTTATTTTTTTTAAATCAAAAACAACTTCGTTTAAAAAACCAAATGTAATTGGAATGGGAGATCGGAGCTGAAAAGCTTGGTGAAACATGGTTTTTGAATTTAAGTAAAAAAAATTATGCTTTTTAAATAAATATAATTTATGTAAGTTTAAAAGAGTTATATGCATATTTATAAAAATATTGTATAGAAAGAAAGAAAATAAAAAGAAAAAGTATGAGCTTCAATGTTTAAACGTGAAAATGAAGGTTTAACTTCAATGTTTAAATGTGCAAAAGGTGGCAACTTGAGAGCATTTTAAGTTACGTTTTACAATTTAACTTTCTTAAAAAATAAACATTAAACACAGTATATGTTAAAGTCATTATTTATAAACTAATAAAAGATTATTGATGAGATTTTCTACATTTTAGGATTTTAAATGCGACACGTTTAATATTTGTGAAGTTTAAGTAGCTCTGTCTTAACCATATCAAAAGAAACGAAAAAGTTCCAAAAGCTAAAAATTGGAGAGCCTATGTCAAATCAGTAGAAATGAATGATCACTTATAAAATATCGATTTTCAAACAGGAATTTCAAAAGTGACTCAATTAAAAACTTGCATTTATAGTTTGCTGTTATCTAATAACAAAATTAATTTCAAATGTAATTTTATTTTCCTATTTTGTTTCCATTTTTCTGGAAATTCAAATCGAAATTCTGAAATTCAATTTTACCGTTATTTTCTAAAATAAAAGGTAACAGTGGTAGTGAGACTCACAAGTGTTAACATCAAGAGATTGTATGGCAGATTTCCCAAACACAAACTGCATAAGAATGTTGTTGCTTGGTGAAGAGCTATCAGGTCCAATGTTGGAAGAAAAAATGTTTACTGGCAAATTTGTGACTTTGATAAATTGGCGATCCTTGTGGCCAAAACAAGGATCGCGTTGTATCATTGTTGCGGGGGTCGAGATTTCACGGCTGTCCCCAGAATTTGTAATCGATAGGTTTAGGACGAGAAAACGGAAAACCAATTTGGACCTCCTTACCCCATTATAACTAAAAAAGAGAAGATACTTGTTGCCCCCGCATGCTTCCTTGTACCTAGACGATTTGGGATCCACCAGGTGGGAATCTTGGTTATTAAGAAGCAGGGAGCAGGCAAAAGACATCCAATACTTGACCTGCCAACCCCAGAGGTGTTATTTCATTAGGAAGACACTGAGATGCCTTTAATGAACACGACGGATCTTCGGCAAGGCGAGATTTAAACTCACTACCTTCTAATAATGAGAATGACGTTTTAAGCAACCTGGCTCCTTCCTGGTTACAAAATTTTTGATACCTGTAATTTGCATAATGGATCGCACGGCCCAAGTTATGAGCCTTGAGTCAAGAATCCTCTGCAAGATAATGACAGCCGCATTCTTTCTGGCGGCTTCGTTCAGAATGTATTTTGCTACGCGTTTGACGTTGTTATGTTTTGCCACTACATCCCATATAGTGGCAAAACATGACAGCATAAAACATGCATCATCAACGAAAAAAAAAAAAAAAAACATTTAAGCATATCGGTGACCTTTTGCTTGCAAAGATGAAATTTTGAACAGTAACCGTCCATTTCAATTGTGTTGAGGTTCGTCATCGAACCTTCTGAAGCAATATTTTTTAGCAGGATTATGAACGACTGCACGTTACAAGAATTAAAAACTGCCATTCTTGGCAGAAAAAATGTTCGGCTACATCTCTTGCCAGTGTTGCAGTTGCATGGGTAACGGTACTTGTACATACCATCTACTCTGAATCAATACCCAGATATTTAAGTGCTGATACTGCTATTAGAATTTTTCTGATTATTCATTTCGCTGGATCTACAGTTGGCAAAAAAAGTATTAGAACAATGAGAAATTTGTAGTTTTCAAGTTAATAAAATCAAGTAAAACTTATAATCAGTTTATAACTGATAATATGTTCTTAGAAAATTATAACTAAGAAAAAAATAAAATTTAAAAATAATTACAATATTATTAAAATAAAAATAACAAAATTTGCATTGCAAAAAATGTATTAGAACAAAAGCAGAAACATGCAAATTACAGCGCTGGTGACGTCATTAAACTTTCAAGGTTACTTTCAACCGTATCAATGTCAAGGGCACTCCTCTCATTCACTGCTAATTTGTAGAAATTCAGTTTACGTGGTCTTTTCCTGCCATGGCATCCAAAATAAAAGAGATTTCACTTGCGAAGAGAGAACAAATTGTTTACCTGCACAATAGTGGCAAAACACTTCGAGAAATTTCCATTAAGTTGAATGTTTCACTTTGCGCAATTCACAACATTCTAAAAAAGAAAAAAGAAACTGGTATTGTGGACAATAGACCAAGACCAGAGAGACCAAGCAAGCTGACTGTCAGAGAAAAACGAGAACTGGTTAAAGATGCCCTACAGTATCCGACAGGAAGTGCAAGGATGTTGGCTGCAAATATTGAATCAATCTCAGGAAAGGTTGTAATACCTCAAACAGTTAGAAATGTATTGCATAATGCTGGTAATAAAAGGAAGACGGCCAAGGAAAAAACTCTTTCGTTTACAAATCAACAGGAAAAAACGCCTAGAATTTGCCAAAAATTATAAAAATAAACATTAGATTTCTGGAAATATGTAATTTTCTCCGACGATAATAAATTTGGAATTTTCAAACCTAAGTACGTGCTCACAGTTTGGAGAAGAAAAGGAACTGCTTTTCAGGCTTAAAATGTACAGAAAACTATAAAGCACGGAGGAAGGAATGTCATTGTCTAGGGTGGTATGGCTTACAAAGGAGATGGAAATCTCCTGTTCATTGATGATAAAATTACAGCTTTGTCATATATTGATGTGTTACAAGATAACTTGAGACATTGTGCAAAGAAATTAACGTTAGAGAAGACATTCATTTTTCAACAAGAACAAGATCCCAAACATACTGCTAACAAAACCAAAGAATGGCTATTATATAATGCTACCCGAAGATTGGTAGCTCCCCCACAGTCTCTAGACTTGAATCCTATAGAACATTTGTGGTATCTATTGGATGAAAAAGTGAAAAAATTTCCAATAACAAGTAAAGCAAGCTTTGCAAGATGCCTGGACCAGCATGTCATCAAACGTCACCAAAGATTTGGTGGAATCTATGCCAAGACGTCTGGATGCAGTAATTTCAGCCAACGGACTACATACCATGTATTAGTATCATGTTCGAATTTTTAATCATTTTATTTTATGAATGATTCAATATTGAAGTCCGATGTTCTAATACTTTTTTTGCAAAGCACAAATCTTTTATTTTAATTTTTTAAATCCTATTGATTCTAAATATTTGTTTCTTACTCCATGAGTAGTGATGTAAAAGTATTACATAATATACATACTATGTGACAAATGTTTCATTTTATTTCCTTGAGAACTTAAAAATTCCTTTTGTTCTAATACTTTTTTGCCAACTGTATCCTAGCAAATGTTTTAAAAGTTTAATTTTCCCACCAGTATACTATCATTATACCATAAATACCTTTTTATTTGTATTTCTTCCCGATGTAAAATTTTAATGGCTAGAATTTTAATTTACTATTTATTATAAAATTTAATTGCACAATTATATTTACCCGGGAATTTCAGATTGTATATTAAAAAAATAATATCCTGCTGAAGCAGATTAGAGAAACTCATAAAAATCAAAACTGTATAAGATAAACCTGTGTAGAAAAAATTTAAATCGATGAGCATTTTACACTAATGGGGACCAAAAAATAACAAATCACATTTTAAAAGATATTCTTTAGAAAATTTTTAACTGCTGAAACGTTTAAACAAACGATATTTTCCCGATCTCCATATTTAGTATCGTAATCGCCAAGAGCGACGTTAGGTTTATTCAAGTATACAGATTTATTTCTTTTTCTTTTTTTAATGAATGTATATACAATCAAAAGTTAAAATAAAAAAAAAATTATCATTCATTTACCAAAAATTTATAAATAAAAATGACTTACTCATCATTATAAGGAAATATAAACCAGATAATTTATTTTACTTCTTCGAAAAATAAAAACAATTTCTTCATAAATGAAAAATCTCTGCTTAATTGTATTATGGTAGGGAAAAAACTGCAGACTACTTTTTAGAAGTTGTATATGAAAAAATATTACCCGAAGAAATGAATAGCATTCAGCTTTTTTGTTTTACTTTTTTTTAATGAATGGAACATATACTGGAATGCAAATTAACTACACGTGCATCGCTATTAATCAATATAATTTTCCGCTGCGGTCGTCTTCCGCCCGTAATTCACTTTCCTTCACACAGATAAAAAGGTGACATTTTGACAGATTTAGATGACACTGCACCCAAGTGGAATGGCTCCTTTTTTAGAAAATTTTTTTCATCCTTCATGAGAAACTAACATAAATAAAATTTATGTAACTTCATTTTCAGTCACAGATAATTTTAAAATTATCTGAACTAAAAATTTAAAAAAAATAACTGGCGAATTTTAAAAAAAAAAATCAAATAATTTTAGGGTGACAAGCAGTGTCTCACAAACGTCTTAATAAAATAATACTTTATATCTCGACATGTTTCAATTTTAAAAAATTTTGAATTTCAACGATTAAAACATTCGAGTTTTAATTCCATAATTATGAAACTCCAAGAAAACAAATTGAAACACTTCGGTTAGACGCTACTTATTCTCAAGAGAAATTCATCAGCTGAACTTAACATTTGTAATAAAAAATATTGTAATACAAGCAATATCCAACACACCAAAAGAATACAAAACTACCACTTAATGCTTACCTTTTCGAAATGGGGCAACTTTGCAACCATTTTCCCATTGAATACAAGCCCCAGTTAGCCTGGAAACCTATTTAAATAAAATTACATATGTGAATGCAATATGATCTAAATAATAAAATTTTGAAAAGAAAATAGTATATATATATATATATATATATATATATATATATATATATATATATATATATATATATATATATATATATATATATTTATACATATATATATTTATATATATATATATTATATATATTTATACATATTACATATTATATATATATATATATATATATATATATATATATATATATATATATATATATATATATATATAAGGAAACAATTAAAAAATATATATTTTAAAAATTCATACACTTTAGGTAATATAAGCAAATCTATTATTTATAAGGAATAAAATTACTCTCACTTCTTACAAATTTTTATTTTTTTATAAAGTTATTCTCAAGCTTTCGATCTCTTACTTCTTAAATAACAGTTTTTAGGAAGCGGATTATCGCTACATGAGTAAAACCGCTCGCTGATAATCAGGCGTTTACTGAATATTAAAATGAAATTATAGCATGCACACAACAGAAATTTTTCTCAAATGTCATGATTACAATGAGAATGAAAGATTCACATGAGAAAATGAAATATAATGACACTGAGGCGAATCCAACCTATTATTTTTATATGGCGCTTACTATTTCGAAGATATCTTAGTTTTGTTTCGCCGATTTCTTTTACCAATTTCTAAACACTATTGCAATATTTCTTGTTTACATTATCCAAGTTCCATTTTTTATATGGAAGGTATATTATACAGCATTATTTTTTTTTTTAGAAAACTGCCTGAACACTTAGCACATGCACTCTCTATCGTTGTTGTTGTCGTGTGCCAGCCAGGCTGCGGCATTATTGAGTGCGCTGCTTCACTTTTCCAGCTGAACCATAATGCACTCTTTATTATTTATACACGTAGCACAATATGTTTTCATCGTAGAATTTATTTTTATTTTTACGTGCCCTATGTGATTCCCAGTACCCTCAATAAGCAAGAAAATATAAAATGCACGGCTTCTAGTTCCTTGCAATCAATTCGATTGAGCTTGAATGCAAGGATCATTTGTCATTGTAATGGAGTAAAAGAAGCAAATACAAAATGTCTTACTTACCTCCATAAATACATTTTCCGCAGCAGAGGGATTTTGCGCATCTATAAAAAAAAAGAACATCGTTATGTTCATCTTTAGGATATTGTACAGACAAAATATGTTAATTTCAATATTAATCAAAGATACAAGGGGAGTTTCTTAACTTTAACTTTCATTTATTACGTTGCTACCTAAAACTCATTCACATCTTGAATTGCTTTTCAATAATCATTACATAAAAACAGGAATTCGAAGTAAAAACTCGCAAATTTTATAATATTTTTCAAAATATATAAAACTGTTATTTCAAGATACATTTTTGCTCTTTGTCTAGGGTTGAAATGATTGGTATATCGTTCAATGATCATTCTCTGCTAGAACGAGGGTTAAATAGACCTGAACTTACGAATTAAAAAGTGGATACTGAACCACTACAAACACTCAATGCAAAGGTGAGATTCAAACTCACGAGCTGTTGAGTTGAAATCCAGTAGACTGTTAAGTATTCACCGGAATTAAATTGAGACCGGCTGCGCACAGAATAACTTACATCAGCATGTTGGTCTCTAGACAGCTAAAAATAAAGGTTGTTTGATTTCAAATTTTTTTTTACTCCAGCGTTATTACTTTTAACTGCATCTGAAGTTCAGTGTACCTTATACACCAATGATAAGAAATGCGTTGGAAAGTGGATGAAAAAATCCCAAATTCAATATTTAATAACTAATTTTGTCAATCCCAATGAATGAATATCCGATTCATTTCGTTTTTTGTTTTAATGTAGTATACGTTGAAACAGCGTTTACAACAAAGCTAATTGAATGTGTGTCCTTAGTTCTCATCCACAATTTTCTTCTTGAAATCTAAATAGAGGTTTTTTCTACTGGAAGCTACTGTTCGCTGATATCAAATATATTTTTGAGTTATTTAAAGCCATATATACTTGTTGGTATATGATATGACATAAAATTGAAAATTACATATTTCACGATAATAAAAAGTCAAAACTGTATGTTAATAGCCTTAAATAAAAAATAAATAATCGTTTACAAAAACATCTGTTCATTTAGGGTGGAATTACATATAATATAGTTCCATATGTTGTAGATAAATAATACAGTTTCAATACAAATATTATTTGGAAGAACTGTATTTTTATTTATAACTATTATTACTTAATTTTATTATTTACTGTTATTTATTATCATAACTTTTATAAATGTAACATTTATTAGTATTATTTACTGTTATTTAATTTACTATCTATCTATGCTTGCCAGACGTCTTGGCTTTACCAGAAGAGTCCAGTCCCAGTGTTCTAAACAAAACCCTGGTGTACCGGCCGGTTTAATTGAATTCCCTGTAATAATTAAGTATTATTTGGCAACCAATCAACAGAAGGATTATTTAGGATAATCACTTTGACATTTATTTCTGTATTGTATGAAAACTAGAAGAGCAAAGAACATGTACTGGAATCTAGGCGAGCAAGTACGCAACAATGTGAAAGAAGAGTTGGATGGCTTTCAAGAAATATGCATTGCCTGTTTGGGTCTCTGGGAGAACAGCTTTGGAAACGTTGAACTGTTTTTCCATGGGTCATTCTGACCAAATCAAATGCTGTTGATTGGGAAAACACCTAAAACTTTTGCTGGAATTATTAATGGCTATCTTGAAGTACCTGATATGAAAATATAATGATCTGCTGCTTGACGAAGTTGTGCTCGCTCAGGAATTTTTGCAATCAAATTGGGAACAGTGGAAGCAAGAAAAGATTACAAGAGATGTGATTAATTCAAATGAAGAAAAAATGGCTCAGATTGTTTGGTGACTAAAGAGATAAATCTAATCAAGATTGTTAATTATGCTCATAACCTAGGGCATCTGCACTAACTGAAAGAGTAGTTTCTTTAATCCACAAATGCATGAATTAGGGGCTTAAAGAAGTAATTTAGAGTAAAAAGTTTGGTAAGATGTAAAATCAATATAGATTTAGTTTCCAAAAACTTTTAGAACAAGTAAAAAAAATAATAAATTTTTTCAACTGCCCGAGCGATGAAGAGTATTTGTGTGTGTGTGTATATATATATAGTTTTATTCCTCATATTCAAAATGTTTCCTCTAGCTTATATAATTCATAAATATTAACATGTAGAAAATAAAAGTGTTAAATTTATATGCCTGTGTCACATTTATTATTACCTTTGGTTTAAACTCCAAATCAGTGATTATTCATTTATAATATTGTGAATAAAATACTCATAAGGCAGACTTGTTGTGGCTCCGTTACGCTGAGGGCATTCCGGTTGAACGTTTCAGAAATCTGGCAAACATTCTTATTTCCATCGCCTAATCGTATGCTATATTTTTTATTTTAATTTATTGTTTTCCTTTTTCCAAATTTGAAATTATGTATAAGAAAATTTATGATGGGTGCATAGAATTTTTCCTTTCGGTTTCTACACAGCTTCATAATAATAATAATAAAAACTTTATATCCAAAACAAGAGTAAAGAGAAACCCTCCTGTTTAACAATGAAGCGATTTAAAAACGAATTCTAGAAATTTTACATGATTTTTAAAAAGAAAACAAAAGTCCATGAAGTAAGAGTTTCCTACGAACACAAGCGATTCCAGTTCTTTTTTTCCCTCCGCCTTGTAACGCAGAAGTAAAACGAAACGATGGCAAACAAAGCGCCTTTGTCAGCGCAGTGGCAACCAGAAAGAGAGATGATAATCATGTTCCATGAGTTTCTAACAAAGATTCTACTCATAAAGAAGCGTTCTGGAGACAGGTTATTCATAAGCACTGTGAGAAATGGCTAGCCATTTTGTGACTCACCTCTAATGAGATTTTATGAACCATTTTTTTTTCTTCAAAGAACACTAAATAACCGTAATATTGTTCGTACATTTTACACGAACAACTATATCTCTTCGAACTAGAAAACCGCTTTAGATTGTAACCCATCATTTTTAATTAAGATCAGATTATTATCAACACTAAAACCATATGCTTAGATATGCAAAAAAAGTTTTAGGCTTAACGATAAGATTATAATACCTTGAATGAAAACGGAAGTGGTCACTGCGGAAGTAATAAAATAAGATATTTGAGATACGTTCCAGCCTCTCAGTAAGAGAATTGATTATCCATGTTAAAAATAAATAAATAAAATGGAATTCTGTGCGTAATAGATGAAAGAATAAACGAGGAACAAATTCAATCCATGTTTCTTAATGAGACTGCTTAGACTTATAAATATTTGGAAGATCGTATCTTTCAACAGTAAAAATTTGTTTTTGCTCCATAGAGATAAAATAGGCAGAAATCACGCTCAGATCACTCGATGTAATCTTTAAGTCCAAAATTTTGTTATCCTAGCAAGAAAATAAGTCACAAAAAAGATATTTTACTTCAGTTTTAACATAAAATAGTTTTAATAAGAATGTTACATTTTTCCCATTTTTCAATAAGGTGAAATATATTTCCTTAATGATAAAACAAACCATGAGGTTGAATTTTAATAGAATAAAGATAACAAAGTTTATTGAACTAGCAACAAAAATTAGTAACATTATAAGGTGAAAACTATAAAGCATTGGATAAAAATATTTAAACGCCGTTATTTCCCTATAATGCTACTTTATATAATAAAGACTGATTTATTAACAAGTATGCCAATTCGAAAAAGAAATATAAATTTGAACAATAAATTTAAGAAAGTATTTTAATTTACAAGCATATGTTTTAACTGTATATTAATGCATAATATTTCAAATAATTTCCAAATTAATAAATTTCAAAAAATCCAGAATTTATAAAAAAATATGTATATAAAACACAAAAATACTTTTATGCTATTACAATTACTTCTCTTACAATCTTACTTCTTTTTGAACATGTCTTCTGCTATTCCTTTTTGATGATTTATAAAAAAAATTTAATTTTAAAACAATTATTGAATTATATTTTCCAGTTATTTTTTCTTACCTAAATATTAGATCGTTTTAAGATTCATTTTTAATATATTTTCCAACAAATTTTTCTTTTTATTAAAATCAATTTCTTGCATCATAATCATTTAACAAAAACTTCTTTGGAAAAATTGTGTTTTAAAGAAGTGAAATTTTAAAGTCAATTTTTTTTTAAATTTTATAGAATTGCATTTAATTGAAATAGCATCACTTCTGATTTACAATTCTGACTTATCTTTCTGTCATACACATGCAAATTACAGTAGGTTTCTATTATGCAGCCACTCCCTTACGAGTTAAAAATGCTTGTACTTTTTCAAAAATATTGATATTATTCGACCTTATTCTTGTGCTAATTAACGATATATATTTGCATGGTTTTTAATAAAAAATGTCTACAAGAAAATTATAATTCACGTACGTTGGTGAATATATAAAATATTAAAAATACATTTACAATATAACAAATACAACGAGAAAAAGAAAACACTTTTATTTAATTTTCACTCCAGCTGGTACTTCTAGTAAACAAACAAAAAGCCCCGCCCAACTCTATCGGTTAATCAAAACTTAGCGGTGCACACACTCGATGTAAAGAAAGATTTGGAAAGCGATAACTTCTATTCAAAATAGGATAGGGATACTGTGAAGTTTAAAAACATTGAACAAACAATTCGTTCTGAATAGAGACTAAAGAATGAAATAATAAATAACTTAAGCATTCTGGATAATTAAATGCAATCAGCATGTTTTTAAGAACACTAAAAAATAAGATTTTTATCACAAGTTAAATGAAATAATGTGCAATTCGACAACTTTAATGAGACGTAATTTTTTTCTCATCATAAAGTAAAATCTGCTTTTATTTGCAAATTTAACGTATACTGTTCTTTTTTACAAGACTTAAATCACCTTAAATATTGTTGCGACCAAAGATGCAAACAGTGAAATACACGCCTTTTTATAAATACATAATTTCGTTTACCATTCTCACTACTTGTAAAATTCACTATTATCCCAATACACTATTATCCCAATACATTTTTTATTAGTTTTTTCTTTTCATGGCATGAAAGAAATACTTGCAAATTGGAAAATCACTCTACACAATATCTATCATCCAATAACTCATAAATAAATATGGATTAAGAAGAGCACAATTTTCCATAAATATAACCAGAAAAACATTTCCGCCATTATCTCCTGCGGATTAACCAAAATTAAATATATCGAGCTGTTAACAGTTGTGAATTTCGTAATTAAAAACGATTCATATGATAGCGAGCGATTCTAGTTCCAGCACTCAATTCAGAATAAAAAAATACATAAATAAAAAACTTTTATTTCTATCATTAATAAACTTTTTTCCAAAGATAAAAATGTTACGAAGTTTAGTATATCAATGGCTCACAGTGGCTTAAGGTAGGACACCACTGTCCATTAATAAAATTCTTCCCACGGATAAAAAGGCTATGAAGTTGGATATATCGAAGGTTCAATGTAGTTTTGTTGTAGGACACCACTCTTTAGAGCAGTCTTTCCCAAAGTGGGTCCCATGCCCCACAGAGGGGCAGTTTGATTGTTAAGGGAAGCAATTCGAAAATGCATTCGACACGAGTTGAAAGAAAAATGAATTCTGAAAATCCTATCGGCTGATCTAAAGGAAAGGTTTTCTGATTTAAAGCAAATTGATTTTCCAACATGGATGATGCAGCCAATGTTAGTGGATTTGTCTGATACATCAAATATGCAGTCTCATGAAGAACTTGCAGAAATGCAAAATGATGAGTCTCAGTTAAAACCTTATTTAATATAAAAGGAGAAATGGCATGACGTGGAAACAGAAATCATAAACCCAAATTCAACCAAATAATACAGTTTCCATGAAGGTGGAAACCTTCATATTCATCAGCTGAAAGTGGATTAGGTGCTGTAAAAGATTTACTGGTTAAAAAAAAGAAATCGTCAAGATATAACACAACAGGGAGGGACTTGAGATTGAAGCAAACCAAATTGGACACTTAACATAAAATCTGTGTGCGGCAATAACCATCATGAGTGCAAGGATCCTACTTAAAATATTATCAAAAAATCTTTGTTAAAATTATTAATAATTTAAATTTTTTAATTTTTGTTCATATGTTTTGAAAATTTACTTACTGTGTTTTGTTAACTATTTCCTAGTGATTTAAAACCTATCATTTAAGTTCCTAAAGTGAACAATTCCAATTTTTTAAAATTAAAAACTATGTATATGTTAAATAAAGGACATAAGAGTTTTAGAAAGGTTAGGTGGGGCATGGCACAAAAATGGTTAGGAAACACTGCTTTAGAGAGTTTTTCTAATGGGGATTTCACTTCTGCTTTCACACCTGTCGGATTGAGTATTTGGGATTTTTGGATTTCCTTCGTTGCAACATGTGAAAAAAGTCCTGCTTTCACACCTGTCGGATTGAGTATTTGGGATTTTTGGATTTCCTTCGTTGCAACATGTGAAAAAAGTCCAGTATACATGAGAATGTATCCTCGAAGGCAATTTATGCGATGTCAATACCTTAAAAATTGTTGGAAATGCCTTACAAATTTAAAAATGTTTGGGGATACGTGACGCGGCACCAAAGCATTTGAATATATTCTGAAGTCAAAATAAACTGATACTACTTTCATCTAAAATCAACATAGGTTAGAATTTAGTATTTTGAAAGAAATACTTTTATTACAAAAAAATCTTAAAATATCAGAGAAAATAATACTTGTGCGAAAGCAAATGCATAACGACGACGACATGCATTTGCCTTCTCACAGGATATTGAATTAAGATAGATAACAAGATATTAAAAGTTACTAATCAATGATTACAATGATAAAAAGTATTGAAAACTTGATTGATTGAAATGATGACATTTTTTAAAGTATGTTTGATCTAAACTAAACTCTATGGCACGATAGCCCATGGGGGCCAAGGCCTTACAGTGCCCATCTCTGTTTTCCTGAACGAGGGGCCCTGGCATGTGAAGCATAAGCCCCGGTTAGGTAATCAGTCTAACGCGAAGTCCCCCAATCTTTAATTCCCAAGCATGCTTGGCACTCATCTTTATCGACCCTCTGAAGGGATGAAAAGCTGAATCGATCATGCCCAGGCCGAGAATCGAACCTCGGACCGGTGCCTTGGGAGCGTGAAACGCTGTCACTAAGCCACCGGGCTTATAAGTATGTTTGATCATTGCTTGCAAAATACAGTGCTCACTTATTTATAAAATAATAAAAAAAGAATCAATGGAAGCACATTCTGATGTTGAAAAACATCACAAACACTGAGCAGAATACATACTACACATATATTTTTAAGTCATTCGAAATTGATATTAAATTTCTAATTTGTGAATATGCCTGGTAAAATTCTGATTATTTTATACAAGTATCGTATTTGTATAGTATCTGATAACTGTATATTGCATAATCACTAATCAATTTATGCCCAGTGTGAGATGCCATAATGAAATCTAAGGGGAAGAAACAGATATACAGGCTTGTTTGTTCCGCAAATAACATTTTTCAACAATGGCATCAGTCTTCAGATCTTGGGATTTCATGCGTCGCGTTTCTATTTGTAGTATTTAGCTGTTATGCCTTAAAAACAAAAATTCTTATTTTGTCTTCAAAGCAATCATTGCAACACTGGCCGCAAGAAAACGAGGATAAAAGAAATACAAAACGCGTGCTTCATTTCAGACCAGATCATTTTACCAAAAAAGTTAAAAACTTGTTTAATACAGAAACGCTTTTTAATCTTCACTTGAAGAGAAATGT